>CM053771.1:250422402-250454216 GCA_028658325.1 Potorous gilbertii | reverse complement strand
TATATATGTATGTACAAGAAAGCTCTAGTAAGAATACACATGGCTCTGTGCAAATGCATGGTATTCATCAGTATCTGAATGATGAAATGAAAATTTATCATTTTCAGTAGAAAAACCTTTGGACTTGGAGGCAGCTCTAATTAAATTCTTCCTTATATCAAGCTAAAATCTTGCTCTAATTCTGCCCTTTGGTATACCTATATATATGTATGCATGTATGTATATATACAGAGAGACTATATAAACTTTTTCTTGTTTATTCTGTTCCTTATTTTACTTTATATAAGGTCTCCCTGTACAAAGAACTCATATGTGAATATAAGGATAGAGGGCAGGCAATATCGCTGTGCTAAATGTGATATCCTCACTTTTTCTTTCCAAATAAATGGTGATGCCCCCAACTTTGGAAGCTTACATTTTAGGATACAGGAAGAAGATAACATATTAGAATCATAAGATCATAGATGAAAATCTGGAAGGGACTTCAGACGCCATCTAGTCCAACCCCCTTATTTTATGGATAAGGAAACTGAGGCTGAGGGAGGTGAAAAAGCTTGCCCAAGGACAAGTTAGGATTTAGACCTTGGTCCTCTGACTTGGGAACTAGTATTCTTTCCATTAACCACACTGTTGCCCAAAGAGCATGGACACCTCTCTTCAAGTACAAAATCGTAATTAAGCCCTTGTACAATCACTCTATGCACAGGCAGAGTCCCACGCATTGGCACGTAATCACACAGGCCCAGGAGATATGGCCCTGGGAATTAAAAGGCATGGGGGCCAAAGACAGGCATATTTCACCCTTTCTATCATGTGTGCTTGTAGGCATTAATGAATGGAATGTAACATCAAGGACACATAGATTTATTGTGCCATTGCCATGATGGCAGAAGCTCAGTGTTTTGATATGATATAGATCTCTAAGTTAGGAGGGACTGACCACTCAAGCACACAGGTATCACTGGCAGAACTTGGCACCGAGCTTGCTGATCAACTAGGTGCTGAAAAATAGACTTTTTCCCACCCCACATCAAAGATCATGGAGTCTAACACCTTTGTTTTACAGATGAAGAAACTAAGAGGCCCCAAGATCACCACTTAGCTAGTCAATGAGCAGCAGTGCCCTCAGGTTTCAAAACAAAGTCCTATGAGTTCAAATCTTTTCACTGTGAAACACTGCTTCCTCCCTGCCAATATCTGTATTTATTACAAATTATTTACCTGTCTTTCAACTCAAACATTCACAAAAACACAACCTGCGTATGATTCACTGAAAACCAGTCTGGGCCCTTTGTGAAAGATGCCCATGGAGAAAATACTCAGAAGGAGAAATGCCACTTTCCCCAATCAGGTCCCAATAAGCAGGGGGAGGTGGGATGCGGCCTCTATGCGGGTTTGAGCAAAGGAGGATGTTTCAGGAAAGCTTCTAGAAACAATGGGCTGGGTCTCATATCCAGGAAGCACCTTATAAGAACACTGTCTATTCCCAGTTTTGAGTGTGTGTCTAGAAGGGCAGACCAAGGTCTTTAGCTCTTGCATCCTCAGGTCCAGGAGCCCCTATAGTCATCACTGACCAGTATTGATTGTCCCCAATGGAGAGATAGGCCGTATTGATATAGGTGGCCCTCAGGCAGCACTTTTAAAACTAGTTTAAGTATCTTAGCTGAGGCATTCCCACAACAGCTGAAGATAGAGCCCTAGGCAAATGGCCATATGGGCAAAGTTTGTTTTCGTTGTCTTTCATCTCAGCTTCTGCATCCTTCTCCCAGTTCTTACTTGTTTTCCCCATCCCTCCCCTGCCCCAACACCTGCTGTCATCAGCACTGTCCTAGCATTTATTCATTCTCCCCAAGGTTCTTTATCTTTTTTGTGTCATGGGCCCCACTGGAGTTTGGAGATGTTTATAAGTCCTTTCTCTGAATAATGCTTTAAAATTCATAAAATACATAGCATCACAAAGGAAGCCAATTAAATTGAAATATAGTTATCAATTTTTTGAAAAAAATCATGGATCCTAAGTAAAAAACCCTTGATCTAGAACAGTGATGGAAAAGGAAGATTACTTAGTGCCTACCATGAAATTATGCCTTTTAGAAAATGGCTGTTTGCACTGACCACTATAAAATTTAGAACAAAAGTTATTCTAGAACTTACAATTAAAATAACACAGTGATGTACTGAGGGGATCTAATGATACAGGTAACTGTAGCATCAAAATTGAAGGTCTCAAATATCAGCCAGTATAACTCCCTACCCAGTCCTGGAATCCTCTTCTACAACATTGTTGTTCAGTCATTTCAGTCATGTCTCACTGACTCTGTGATCCCATTTGGGATTTTCTTGCCAAAGATACTGGAGTAGACAACAGGTAAGCCCTATTTAAACACATCAAGAAATGGGGATCTCACTACCTCATAGGGGAACCCCATTGCATTTGGGGGCAGCTCTAATTCAATTCTTCCTAATATTAAGCTAAAATCTTGCTCTGATTCCACCCTTTGGAACAATATGGAATGTTGAAAATTATCACGTCCCCTGCAGGCTTCGGTTTTCCAGGCTAAAATCGTTTGTTTCTTTAATTAAGGGACATGGTTTCCAGTTGCACTTACTGGTCTCCTCTGGGTGTGCTCCAACTTGTCAATGGTTCTTTTCCCACTTCTCTCAAAATTTGACACTGACAATTGGACACAATACTCTAAGCATAGCCTGATTTTCTTTTAAGAAATCCTTTCTGTAGTGTTACTAGTTTCCCTCCCTTCCTACATGACATCTCAAATCCCACTTTCTCTCACAGGCATTTTCCCAGTCTTTCCAGCTACTAAAGCTTTTGATTACTTTCATCTACTCTGTACATGTCTTGTATATGCCTAGTTATTTACATCTGTCTCTCTCATTAGAATGTGAGCACTTTCAGGGGAGGGACTGGTTTTGCTTTTTTTTGTATCGCTTGCATTTAAAACAGGACCTAACACAATAAGCATTAATAAATGCATCTTGACTGACTGGTTAGTCTTACACTCATAAACACACTCTACCCTATTTTGATGTTTAGGTCAGGTATTTTAGGATCTTTCCTCTACCACTTCCTGCTTAGAGACTTGCAAAACTGAGTTATGTAATGGAGAAAACTGAGAGAGAAAAGGAAAACAGGAAAGTCCAGAAAAAAAGAAAAAGACTTGCCCAAGGTCATACAAGTATTCAGTAACAACGATGAGGTTCAAGCTTCTGACCTTTTCTAAAAACCCATTTCTCTTTCCAATATATCTTCCTGGCTCTTTGGAGGGGATCTGGCCATCTGGGTTAAGTGACAACAGCTAGTAAGTGTCTGAGAGTGGATTTGAACTCAGATCCTCCTGACTTCAGGACTGGTGCTCTGTCCACGGCAACCCCTAGCTCCCCCTCCCCCACTGCCTCTGTGTGAGAATGTGAAAGGAGAGTAGTCCTAGCGCTTGACTTATTTATTTTCAAGGGGATAAGAAAAGAGATTGGATCCATCATTTCATTAGCACATAAAGCTCCAAGGAAACTTCCCCCAGCACTCCAGGGTCAATGACTTCTCTGTAACACCTCAAGAGGAATGTAGACACTGACTCAGTAAGTGACTTGCCCAGAACCACACCGTTAGCGTGTGTCGCAAATGGGACTTGAATCTAGGACATCTCACTTCTGAAACTAACTTCAAACTTTACTACAGCCTCTCTTTCCATTATTTTCATGATAATATTTTATTTATCCTTTGCTCCCTAAGTCTAATAGCAATATTCTTTGACCAAAAGCAATAACATTTTGAACCAAAAATTTTTTAAAAACTGACTATAAACATTTAGAAGACAGCAAGATGCAGTGAATTTTATTTAAAACAAATTAAGCAGTATAGGATAAGTCTCTTTATCACCATAGTCTAAACTCTTTCTTAGAAAATAAATGCCTCACCTAGATGCATTTGTAGACAAATAGATAAACAAGTCTTGTCTGATATTGCTGATCTGATTTAAATATACAAGAATGATTCATTAATAGATAAATGGTCAAAGGATATCAATAGAAAGTTCTCAAATGAAGAAATTCAAACTATCAATAGTCAAATACAAACATGCTCCAAATCAAAAATAATTGTAAACAACTGAAAATTAAAACAGCTCTAAGGTTCTGTCTCACATCCAACAAGTCAATGAAGATCAAAGATGACAAAAAAAGAGGGCAATTGCTACAGGGTTTGTGGGAAAACAAGTATCCTATTGCACTATTGGTAGAACTATGAATTAGTCCAGCCACATAGAAAATCAATTTGGAACTACACACACACAAAAAAGCTAAATTGCATGCTTTTTTGACCCAGCTATGTACATTACTAGACCTCTACCCCAAAGAAATCAAAAGGAGAGGGAAAATAACTATGTGCACAAAAATATTTATAACAATCTTTTGGAGTAGCAAAGAAATGGAAACTAAGGGAGTGTCCACATATTGGGAAATGACTAAACAAATAATGGTATGTGAATTCAATGGAATGTTTTTCCACAGCTAAAAAAATGACCAAAGTGATGATTTCAGAGAATCCTGGGAAGACTTGTATAAATCAAGCAGAACCAGGAGAACAAATGTTACAATAAGAACACTGTAAAGAAAAACAATTTTGAAAGACTTAATACGTTTCATCAATGCAAAGATCAACCACAATTGGAGATGACTGATAACGAGGCAACTTATCAATCAGCTGAATGAATTAATGCAGGAGACATCTGCTTTCAGACATGATCATTGTTTCCACTGGTTTTGACTATGAATATTGGTTACAATGGGAGAGCTAGGCATCCCAATGAATAGAGCACTGGGTCTAGAGTCAGGAAGGCTCATCTTCCTGAGTTCAAATCTGGCTTCAGACACTTACTAGCTGTGCGACCTTTGGCAAGTCACTTAATTCTGTTTGCCTTATTTTCCTCATCTATAAAGTGAGCTGGAAAAGGAAATGGCAAACCACTTCAGTGTCTTTGCCAAGAAAACCCCAAATGGGGATATGAAGAGTCAGAAACGACTGAACAACATTTGTTACAAAAGTGAGAGGAGCTGGAAGGAATAGAAGGGATAGTAGTAATGGTGTATAACCTACCACATAAAAGAAGGAAGGGGAGGAGGAGGGGGAAGAGGAGGAGGAAGAGGAGGAAGATGAAGAGGAGAAGAAGGAGGAGGAGGATGAGGAAGATGAGGAGAAAGAGAAGAAGAATAAGGAGAAGAGGGGAAGAAAAAGAAGAAGAAAGAGGAGGAGGAGAAAGAGGAGGAGGAAGAGAAGAAGAAGAAGAAGGAAGAGGAGAAAGAGGAGGAGGAGGAGAAGAAAAAGAAGAGTCGTGGAGGCATTTAAAGAAAATGCACAGAAGAGTGGAGAAGAAAGTTCAAAAGAAACACAGAAGTAATGGTACAGCTTTGAAAGTAACACGTTGAGTTATTCTATGCCTTTAAAAGAAGTAAGCTATACACAATGATCGTCCTTCTCTTGTTTCACTATGTATATGGAAATACTTGTTTAAAAAAACTTGTGTTTGTTAAGTGAATACTAAAACAAAAATCATTTTTTAAAATAAAAAACTACTGAAAATATCTTCTGTTCTATGATCCAGAGCAAGCTCAAATTCAGTGTTAGAGTGATGATTTGGATGTTTATTGTCAGTTATACAGTCTTCACTATTCATGTGTATCATATCAAAAAAAGAAGTATATAGTATTTATTTGGGGGACCAATATGAGAATGTAAACTTCCTGGAGGCCACTCCAATATTTCCCCCTACTTTACTGCTCTAAGAAAAGAATTGAGATACAGTTCCATAAGCATCTCATATTAAAAGTGCCACAGTGATTTAAAAATATTTATCTTCTTTGTTTTCCTTTACAACCTTAACCTTTCTACTCTTGGAGAACATTATTTTCTAGACCTATAAGTAAATGATGTTTTTCTTCTTAAATACTAATCCAAAATTCGAAGAGAGATTATCAGAAGGTTGACTACTGAGTGATGAGCTTTTGGTATCATAACAATTCACAAAACCATCTGCTAAGTCATAAGGGACTCCACTGGTAGAAGGCATTTAAATGATTTCAACAATTTTTTCTATTGCCCTTGAGATAAAATGCAGACTCCTCAACTTGATGTTCGAAGCCCTTTATAATCAGGTTTCCCCCATCTGACTTTCCCAGTCTTCAACTACAGTACAGTAATACTAGTACATATATGTACAGTTAATAATACTATTACAGATGATTATGCTATATGTTATGAGATGATATATTTATGATATGATATGCATTTTATTACATGATGTACCATTTTAGGATATATGTATTAGGATATGTGATTTATTATGTGATATTTTATATGACATGATAGTAACTTTTTTTTTTTCGTTAATTAGTATTATAAAGAACATTGGATTGAGAGTCAAAGCACCTTAATTCAGGTCTCAGGTTTGTAGCCTGCTCTGTCTGTGTGACCATAGGCAAGTTACTTAAATTTTCTACCTTAAATTTTCTCATTTATAAAATTAAAAGGTTAGACTAGAATAGTCTATAAATGACCCTCCTAGCTTTAATTCCCATGATGTGATAGTTTCATATCATGAGATTTCAAATTCAGGTCTTTCAAATAAGAAAGCATTTTCTAAGCACTAGAACTGTTTTACAGTGGAATAGGCTGCCTCAGAAAGCAGTAAATGCTCAAGCAGTGGAAAGATGAGCACCTTTCAAAAATGCTAAAGAAGTAATTCATATAGTATGAAGGTGGACTAAAGACTTTCTAAGGTCACCTACCAACTCTAAGTTTCTACATTTCTATATTTCTATATGCCATTAGAGTTTAAGACCTTTATCATGTACATTAAGTCACTGGATACTCATTAATCAGTGATCAAATAATAGTAACAGAATGAATGATTTGAGGAGTTTGATGGAAAAGGGTGGAGACATTGATTCTTTAGCTACTGAAACCCTGCTTGCATGAATGCCTCCATCTTTAGAGCCCCAAGAAATAGCACCCTGACAGCTATAGGAATCATTTAATTCTGTCCTTTCAATCTGTTATAAAAACAACCTTGTGTATTTTTCAGAAAAGGTGCCTCTGGCTGTTCTATTCAATATGAAACTTGGATCTATGAGGAACAGGAAGGAGTTTCTTCTCTGTAAATCTATCCAAGCCATTTTTAATCCATAACAAAAATTAAATTACTAGGTTAAACTTCTTCAATAACTCAGTCATATACCTTCTTTAGGACTAAACCCAATCATACAGAACTCACTTCTGGGGTTAGAGGGAGAAAGAATGAATTAAGAGAGTTATTTAAGCAGCTGTGATTTTCTTCTATTTCTATTCGCAGTTCTCACTCTCTAGACACTCTCTCCCATCACTGCTACTCACATACAGACACCAAATAAAGACAGGCTTTTATCCCCCTTGAAATAAGCTGACCACCCCTACATGATAGGGTTTGAAAACCCATTAGAGCTTAATTTGCAAATACACCCAGAGTCCTTCTCTATTCTGCTTTGATTTTAATTCCTGTGATTTTTTTTGGTCGGAATCATACAATTCAATAAATATTAATTAAAATGCCTATTATGCACCAGACATTGTGCTAAGCACTAGGGATACAAAAAGAGGCAAAAAACAGTCTGTGCCCTCATGGTGCTTACAATCTAATAGGGCAGACAGCATGTAAACAAATATATACAAAGCGAGCTGTATGTCAGGCAAATAAGAAATAATTAACAGAGGAAAAGCACTGAAATTAAGAGGAGTTGGATATGGCTTCCTGTAGAATGTAGAATTTTAGCTAGGACTTAAGGGAGGCCAAGATCACTAGAGTGAAGGAGGGAACACATTCTAGTTCAGGTATGAGGGACAGAAAGATGACCCCTGAGATAAGAGATGGAGTGTCTTGTTTTAGAAAAATCAGGACAACCCTGTCACTGGATGAAAGAGTATGTGATAAGAAGTAGACTGTAAGAAGACTGGAAAGGTAGGAGGGAAAGGTAGGTTATTCAGAACTTTGAATGCCAAACAGCATTTTGTGCTTGCTCAGGGAGTGTGGTGCCTATGTGATACCCACAACAGCCGACATGGATACACATGTGTATTTCCAAGGTAAATTCACAAAATATATACTCTCTTCCTCAAAGATGAAACCAAGACATTTATTCAAACACCAGAAAGCCAAATCCATCACAGTAACAAAGAAATCTATACACATTATCAATGTAGAGAGTGCAGCCATCCCCAAGCCTTCCCTCTGTCAGGCTTCCCCACAAACAAGCTCCCTTAGGCAAAATCACTCCCTCTCTCACTCATGCTACCTGCTCTGCTCCGCTCTGCCTGCTCTCTCTTTCAGTTCCACCTCACTCTCTCTTCCTGCTGCACCCATTTGGCAATCTCGTCCTACATTCGCTCTATGTGACTCAGAATGTGGGCCAGGCCAAAGGTCACATGGGCCTATTAAGGGGCAGAGAAGATCTTCAAATTCTGTTCACATTACAGGGAGACAATAGGAAGCCATTAGAGTTTATTGAGAAGCGGGGTGGAGGTAATATAAAAAAACTTGCATTTTAGGAAAATAATTTTAGTGGATCAATGGAAAATGGATTAGAGTAGGAAGAGACTTGAGGCAGATAGGCCCACCAACAGACCATAGCAGCGATCGAGGGGCATGAGGTGATAAAGGTCTGCACGGGAGGGGTGGCAACGTCAGGGGAGATAAGAGAAGAAGCTGCAAAGGTGAAATACACATCTTTTTACCAACTTACATCACATTTTAATGGTGATAGGGTGTGGGTAATAGCAAAGAAAACAAAAGAAAGCAAAGAAAGTATTAGCAGTAAGAGTTTGAAGGATGTTGTTATGAACCTGATTCATTAAAGGGTACTAGTCTTTATTAAGAATTTGCTTGGTGCTATGCTCAGTACTATACTAGCCATAATTCCAAAATAACGATACAGTGTCATTCTGATAAAGGATCTTCCCTTCAATTAAAAAAAATGCCACATTAAATTGATCTCACTTGTCCTATCAGTTAATTAAATGCCTGCCACCTGAGCATATCCTTGTTCTTGTTATATGGCTTGCACCTTTTCAGGTCCCATTAAACTATCAATCAAGCAATCTAACTCTTGCCCCTAGTCCCGATGCATTTCTATGTTTCCGACCATGGTTCCTCTGCAAGCCTGGTTCGACTCATACCCTGAAACTCTCCGCTTTTCTAGAAAGCCTTTCTTGGCTACTTAACGATGTAACATGACAGAATTGCCTTCTCCCTATCTTATCTCCATTTTTCTGTTGTTGTTGCTGTAGTTATTATTGACGTTTTCCCAGAAGTTTGTTTTGACAACTTTTTCAGGGCTTCAACTGACAAAAGCTATCAGCAAGATCATTAAATCCTATTCTAAAATAAACCAACAAATGCAGCCAAGGAAGCTCTCTCCTATCCCCATCCCCTATCCCCTAGACCAACAATTATGCTTAAAATAGTTATAAGAATTGAAAGACTAGCTGAAATTGTACTTTCAGAATCAATTCAATTCACCATTTTTAAGTACCTATTAGATACAAAATTCTGTGATAGAGAAAAATATTCCTTGGTTTCAAGGAGATTACAATTGAGTAGGGAAATAAGACATATACAAAAATAACTGATGAGTTCCCCATTTCCCTCCCATTCCCCAACTTGGAATAAGCACAGATATCCTTTGACTTACCCCAGGAACTGTGTAGAAATTTGAGCATGCACAGATATCTTGTCTATTTCTGGCTATGTGTGCCTCTGCTGGACTGAAATTCCCTAATCGGTTGCTGAACAAAAACAAAAGGCGATGATACAAGATACCATAGCTGCTTGGAAGAAAAAGCAGCTTCCAGTTGATGACCATCTTGGCTTCCACACTTTTGGCAGCAACATATGATTTTTACTAGGAGTGAGAAAGGGAGCTATTTTCTACCGTGGCAAAATGGCAGCAAGAGCCAGTGACTCAATTATCTGGACTTCTATCAGAGCTTCTGACTGCCTCTTCCTTTAACATATAACTTATGAATACTGAATGGTCCTAGAAGGCCTCAGAGAAATAGTAGAAGCCACAGCATATAGCAGCAGAGGAAATATACTGGTAGCCAGAAAGAGTCAATATCAGAGAGAAAGCAAGAGCATTGGGGAAAAGATCTTCTTTAATTGTTTGATTGGATTTTTGTGTCCCAACAAGATACGAATGCTAGCTTCCCAAGCGATGGCATTGTTGCTGATAAAAGTGCTGGATTCTAATTCTATTGCTTAGTATTCCCTTTTCTGTATGGGAATAAATTGCCTGTTCCATACTTGTTCCATGTTTGTGTATTATTCTGTTATTAGGGAAAACCCTAGACTTTGAGCCTATAACTATTTCTACAATTAGCAACTCTGTAAGTAACAACTTTCGGGGATAGTAGGACAGATTATTAGGGAACCTAATTCTCCTGTTAAGGAATCAGGCAATACTAGGTCAACGAATCCATGACAAAGAAATCTGGTAATGCTTCATGGGGGGGTGTTGGGGTGAAGTTAATTTATACTAGCTCATGAGAGCTATTTGTGAAATTTTCAGTCTGATCATTTCTACCTTAGAAATTGACAAATGCTATAAATCATGACTTGATTTATTATTTTATTAATTGTCTAGACTTAAAGTGATGGAGAAAATGTCAATAATGAACCTTAAAAGTGAATCATATATATATTTTTCCTTTTCAAGAGTCAATTGTTAAACATTTACCAGTATACCCCTGAACTAGACAAGGATTTGGGCAAGTCGTCAGCCTCCGTAGCCTCAACTAAACTATGCCTAGTTAACCAAGTGATAGACAAGTATATCTGTATATAAGTATATACACAGAAGTCAAACAGATATATACATTAAGGAAGAAAGGAGGAAGAAGGGGTGGTACCTGAGTTGGACCTCAAAAGAAGGAAAGGATTTCAACAGACACAGACATGGATGACAGACCTACTGAGAAGAGCATAAACAAATGGAATAAGCAAATATTTGCTGAGGATCTACAGGGAACATTTGTACTCTAATATTCTCTTGGGATACATAGGATAGAACAGACACAGGGTTACTAATTGCAAGAGGAAAACAGTCTACTGGGGAGACAAGACAAAGGCAATCAACTCAAAGGGAGAGATGTAATACTATAACGAATTTATCAAGTGGGAAAGGTGAGCATATGTTAAAGAAGCCTTGACAGTTAAACCTTTGAGTACAAGAAACCCTACACATTGTATGCCCTAGTTTGGTGGTCCATGGGTAGGTACTCATGGAAACAACTGGAAAGGGAGAAAGAGGTAACTACACCCCAGTTACATAAACATGTGTGTATATACACAGATATACATATTTATATCTATTCATATGTATATGAATATTTAATGACCTGAGGCTCACACACCTAAAATTAGACTATAGTCAATCCAATCATCACCAAGGCCAAGCTGTTGATGGCCTATGACTCCTCTGTTTCTCCAGGAGGATCTCATGTAGTGGAAAGTATGCTGGGCCTGGAGTCAGAAAAACTGGATTTGAGTCCTGCCTCTGCCACCAGTGTGGACCTGGACAACATTTAATCTCTCTGGGCATCAACTTTCTGATCTATAAACTGAAGGGGTTGGTCTCTCTAGAGGGATGACCTCTAAGATCCCTTCCAGTTCAAGATCTATAATTCCAACTCTCTTTAAAAAAAAACAAAAAACAAACAAAAACCAAGACCATCTTTCCCCTTCAAGGCAGCCTTCAAGGTTTTTCACTTGATTTCACCTGTATGAAAATGATGGGTAGAGAAAATTATACAGTATAATCTACATCTGCCTCGGAATTCCCTGGGGATGGACTCTCCCCGATCTTGAGTCCTCATTATTCTATCTTCAGTAAACTGTGAGAAACCTGACTTCTCTTGTGGCACATTTTCAGTAACGTGGTTCAGAGGTCTTTGTTCTGGCTCAGCTGCTGTAGTCAGCTTGCCGCTTCATGAACAAAAGAAATCCCTAGCCACAGGTCCTTAACCTGGGGTCCTTGAACTTGCCATTTTAATACATACTTTGATAACTATTTTTTCAATATAGTGTCTTGTATAATACTATGTATTCTATTTTATGTATTTAAAACATTATTCTGAGAAGAGGGCCCTAGGCTTAACCAGACTGCCAAAGGGGTCCATGACATACATACACACAAAAAAGGTTAAGAGTCCAGCACAAAAATAAGCTTGCATTCACCTACATGAAAATAACTATAGGCAATTCTCTTTCCAAAACATATCTCAATAGATCAAGCATTTCTGATGAATTCTTTAAAAAGTTTCAGATAACCATGTTGTAATCACATGCAGATAGGATACATCCTGAGGTAGAATATTTTCCTTCAAACCCCTTTCTCCAACATTTAGATAGCAATTTGAGGTTTGAAAAGCACTTTATAAATCTTGTCTTATTTTCTCCTTACAATACCACCAGGAGGTAGCATGTTATTAGTACCATCATTTCACAGATGAGAAAACGAAGGTAGACACAAGTTAAGTGACTTGCCCAAGGTCTCACAGCTAATAAGTATCATAGGCTGGATTTGAATTAGGATCTTCCTGACTCCAAGCCCAGCACTCTATTCACTGTACCATGTAACTGCCTCAGGGAATAAGACTTGATCCATCTTTAGGATGAAAGTGAACTCACTTTTGGGGTGAAACTAAAAAAACCAATTAATTAAGATGATTATTTACCAAATTATCAAATAATAAATTTGATTCTGATAGTATCACATACTTAAAATTCCAAAATGCAAGAAAACAATGATGAATACATCCATTTTCATTCCAGTTGACAGAGTTACAAATACCTTGATTACTGATATACACCAATAAAGAAAGTCAGGCGAATGACAGGGTTGAGCATCTCAGGCTTTCTGCCCTGTTTAAATCCATCTCTGACTTTGGTTACCAATGACACGAGGAAAACTGGCTTAACACAGAATCACAGCTGTGACTGAGACACAAGATGTGCTTAGGGAATACCATCATTCTGCTGTGCATGAGAAATAGGTAAATTTATCAATCCCTACATATGTTCCTAATTTTCTACTCCTTCCATCACCATTGGGATTGGCAGACTTCCCAAACCACAGCTGCTACAGTGGGGAGTAATCAAAATTACAAATCAGGGGAATTTCAATGGAAAAAAACTATAGGGTCAAATATATATATCTCCTCTATAATACATCCTACAGACCAAGAGCTTCTACCTTCATTCTGAATGCAAACAAGTGTAACATACAATATTATATTTGCATTCACTCATAACTTTGATTCTGCTTTTGGGGGGAAATTGTATTAATTGAAATAGGACAATAAAAACATAGGTTCTTAGAGCAGGAAAACACTATAGATGCCCTCATTTCACTGAGGCCCTGAGATATTCCCCCGATCTAGTACTAAGGGCCTCAAAATTTATGAATAATGTAGATAGGAGAGTTTCTCATGTAATACAGTATTATGGCTCAATAGTAGGATAATTTTTCATGCGGCAAGAATAACCTCCCCTGAGTTAAAATTTCAAAGGGGACACAGAAGACTCTAAGTCTCTTCCCCCTCACACTGTATGAAGCACATTTGTTACTTGAACAATGCAAATTCATCTGACTCTGTGACCTTTTCCTCTTTATACCTAATACCTAGAATGCCATCCCTTTTCCAGAAACCCAAAAATATCTTTAGAAACTCCCACTAAGGTGAAGAGGACATATCTAGACAATGGTCATTGGGATTTGATAAAAATTTAGTCACATGAGTCCTTCCTACACCTGGAAAAAAATTGTGTTGAGCCATTGACAAAGCCTGTCTTTCACAAGATGAAATCACTCCAAATTGCTAATTATCTACTTTTATAGAACTAATCCAAAATTCACATTGGAAAAAGAACCTTGATTCTGATCAGGTTTGATAAAGGACCTTAGATATTCCAACCTGAATTACCTAGCATGTACCAAAAAATAAAAACAAAATGATAGGCAAGGGCCAAGGGAAGCATACTCACCATCTTAAATGATTGATTGGTACAGATATGACAGGTCAATGGAGCCTTCAAACCACTAATCTTTCTGCTAAAATCAACTTGTAAGCTCTCTGAGATGTCAACTTATTTTGGGGTCTTCAGACACCAAAGACAGTGCCAAAACTTAATAAATGCTTGCTAGATTGAATGTAATTAATAGGTTTCTAGAGCACAAACCACAGCACACACCCACATTCTCCAAAAGAAGCAATGAATATTCACCTAAATGCATCTTGAGGGAACTGAGTTATAGGTGAAAGAAAAATGGATTTTAAGTCAATTGGTTCAAGTTCCACCTCTGACACTTGCTAACTACAACCTGTTGCTGGTGAGTCATTTTTAGTCATGTCTGAGTCTTTATCACCCCACTTAGGATTTTCTTGGCAAAGAAATGGTTTGCCATTTCCTTCTGAAGCTCATTTTACAGATAAGGAAACTGAGGTAAATAGCATTACATGACTTGCCCAGGTTCACACAGCTATTAAGTATCTGAGGCCAGATTTGAACTCAGGAAGATGAGTCTTCCTGCGTCTAAGCTCCCATACGCTATCCATTGTGCCACCAAGCAGTAGGATTCTTTAACAATTCACTTAGGCTATCTAGGCCTCAGGTTCTTCCTTTGTTTAAGAAGGGTTTGAATTGTAGGTCATTTTCAAAGTCCTTTCCAGCCTGAGGTTCTAAGATAAGTTTTCAGTTTCCTTGGTCCCATCCATTCATCAGAATGGAGGTAGGGAATTAGGGAGAAAATGAATATCAAAATAAAAAACTAAAGCATCTTGAAAGTGCCTTTTATGTTCCTTCTTGGTTTTCTCATAATGCTACATAAAAGATGCACATCTTTGTAGAGAGAGTAAAAGAAGCCCATGTGTGCCAATGTCCCCTATGCCTGGAAAGCTCTTCCTCCTGCCTTCCCTGACTTCCTTCAAATTTCAGCTAAGTAGAAGTAACTTCTTCTACAGAAGCCTTTCCAAATGCTCTTGCTTCTACTGCCTTTGCTTTATGAAATATTTCCCATTTATCCTGTCTATAGTACTCTTGTACATATTTATTTGCTTGTTATCTCACCATTGTGAGCTCCCTGAGGATAGTGTCTTTTTGTCTCTTTTTGTATCCCCAGCATTCAACATTGTTCCTGGTATACAGTAGACACTTAAATGCTTATCAACTGACCAATTACAAATCCCAAAGGGCAATCACTTTTTTGACACTCCATGGCACCAAATGAAGTCATGTGGAAACAAACACAGGAATAAGAAGAATGCCCTCTTTCTTTTACTTTTGTCACATCCTTGGGTAGCTCTGAAATAATGAACTTGCAACATCATTTATTCTCAATTTGCAAAAGCTACCATGCCTTGAACTACACATTTCCATAGTCAGTTATCTAGGCTATAACCTGTAGACTACTTGCAAACCCACATTAGTAGTAGAGGCTTCTTCACTTGGAGGCCTCCCTGAGTCTATGGCAATGAAATAATATATCCCGCCCACCTCACAAAAATAACTAAAGAGGAAAATCTCTGAAGTGATTTCTTTCTTAGAACTGTCCTTTGCACATGTCACCTCTTTCATGAAACCTTCTTTAATCTCCCACTCAGAAAATACTTTAACACAACATTATTTTGCAACTCTAACACTCATTTCTTATACATATAATCTTCTTTTTATTCTTTTTATCCTTTATTCACTGTATATTTAATCTGTTTACCTTTTATTGGGCTACTCAACTGCAAATTCTATAAGGGTAGGGACCAGGTACAATCTAAAGTTTTATCTCCAATAGCACCTAATACAAAATGCTCTGC
The DNA here is from genome assembly GCA_028658325.1 of Potorous gilbertii. Classification (NCBI taxonomy): domain Eukaryota; kingdom Metazoa; phylum Chordata; class Mammalia; order Diprotodontia; family Potoroidae; genus Potorous; species Potorous gilbertii. Next base: position 250,438,309 of record CM053771.1, on the reverse strand, counting down.
CTACAGGAACTTAATAAATGTTTATTGAATGAAAGAATGAATAAATGACTAAATGCTGAGAAGCCAAATATCTACCATCAAATATTGCATCTATCTGTAGAGAACATTTTTACTTTTGTGTTAAATGGTAAACTTCATATTGTTTGATGTTAGTTACAGTTTGATGTCTCTCTCATCTTTAAAAAAAAACTTTGACTAGACCCTAAATTGTTATCCTATATCTGTCCTTTTTTCAGTCAAACTTTTCTTGAAAAGGTCATTTTCTTTTGATGGAAGCAAAGAACTGGAAATTGCAGGGATGCCCATTAGTTGGGAAATGACTAAACAAATTGTGGTATTCTGGTGGGATACTACTATGCTATAAGAAATGATGAACTTGACGATCTTAGAAAAACCACAGATAGATTTCCATGAAATAATGAAGAGTGAAATGAGCGGACTCCTAAAAAAAATGTATACAGTAACAGCAATATTGTTTTAATAACGACTGTGAGTGAATAAGTTATTTTGACTATTATAAATCCCCAAATTGACGATAAAGGACATATGAAGATAAATAGAAGTATATATAGAATAATTGTGTGTGTATGTGCATGTGTGTGCGTGTGTGCGTGTGTGCGTGCGTGTGTGTGTGTGTGTGTGTGTGTGTGTGTGTGTGTGTATGTGTATGGAAGCCATCTAGATTGAGGGGAGGGCAAGAAAAAAATTTACATGATGATTTTGCTGTATATTTGAAAGGAACAGAAAGTTGTGCATAGTAGATATGTAGTTTCATGTATAATCATCTTTTTTATTGTACTATGCTATGAAAATGCTTGTTTTATTCCATAAATTAAAAAAATTATTTATACTTTCCTCTTCCACTTTGTCTCTTCTCACTTATTCCTTAACCCTTCGTAATTGAATTTTGACCTCTTCAAGTCAACTGTAATTGATTTCTCCAATATCTACGAAGTGACAAGCCAGATGTTTTTTTCTCTTAAATATCTACTTCCTTTGGTGCTTTTGACACCTTTGTCTACTGCATCTGATTTTCTCTCTGGATTTCCATGACATTACTTTCTTCTAGTTCAACTCCCACCTATCTGTGCACTCCTCAGTTTTCTTTGCTGGTTCATTATCCACATCAAAGAGTGGTCATTCCATTGGGTTCTGTCCTGTCTTTTTTTTTTTTCTTCTCCTCAGCGAGCTCATTAACTCCCATTGATATAACTATCATTTCCATGCAGATGACTCCCAGATCTATATATTCTGGTCCAGCTTCATATCAAGCTTTAGTTCCGTAAAACCAATGTCAACTGGATATTTCAGATTGGATATCTGAGAAATGTCTTAAACTCAACATATATAAAAATGAAACTCATTATTTTTTTACCCTATACCTTCTCTTCTTCCAAACTTCTCTATTTCTTTCTAAGAACTTGGCAACAGATGGAATGTGTACAATGTATGTGAGAGTAACACCTGAGTTTCAATCCTGGGAAATGGAAAATGGTGGTGCCCTAACACTAATACAGAAGTTGAGAAGATAGAACCCACAGTACTTTATAATTAACTGCTTGCATATGTACATGTATGTGCATTTATTTTTATTTATGCCATACATATTTTATATGTCATTCTATCTCCCTTTTCAGAACATGAACTCTTTGTGGATAGGGATTATTTCATTCTTCATACTTGGATGTACAGCATCAAGTGCAGTGCTTGGCACACAGTAAACACTCAGTAAATTCTTGTTGAAACAACATAGTAAAAACAAATAACTTTAAAAGCCTGAGGAACTTTGATCAATGCGATGGCCAACTGTGAGTCCAGGAAATCAATGATGAAGAATACTTACCCACCTCTTGACAGAGAGTGACAGACTAAATTTGCAAAATGTGGCTCACATTTTTAGACATGGCCAATGTGGGAATTTGTTTTGCCGGACTATTGGTAATTGTTTCAAAAGTTTTGTTTTGTTTTGTCTTTCTGGGGATGAGGGAGTGGGGAGTAAAGTATAAAAAGACTGGAAAAGGGGAGAGAAATAATCATTGCTTGTTAATTTAAAAGAAAAATGTAATTTAGAAGATACAAAACACAATTAATTGGTTGGTTAATTGATTGATTAAAGGAAGTGAGTCACTGGAAATCTGCCCCACACCATTTAAGGTAGCAAAAGAACTAGAGCTGGAATTTCAATGGACTCCTTGTCACAGAGCTCTTCATCTTTCAGGCCCCTTTGATACACAGCATTGCTCATTCCTTTTTTCCCCCCTGACACCAAAAGGGAAAGTTGCTACCAACCAATGCCAGCTTTCCATATCTAGAAGGCACCATGGATAGAGTCTTGGACCTACAGTAAGGAAGACTTACGTTTAAATTCAACTTCAGACATTAACTAGTTGAATGACTCCGGGCAAGTCCCCTCTTCTGTAAAATGTGGACAATAATGATATCTATTTCCTAGGGTTTTTGTGAAGATAGAATGAATTCATATTTGCAAACCTTAAAACACTGTCAATGAGAGCTATTATTATAGATAGTTATTTGTTGTCGTTATGATTTTATCTCCCTCCAGGCCTAGATTTCCTGGTACTTCTGAGGGGTACTTTTTCTCGTTTGAGTCACAGCTGGGTCTAAGCACAGAGGTTTATTTTCTTTCAGCAATGATGACAATTACAGGAAAGTAGCCATCATTCTTTCTACTATAATATTTACAAATTACCCATAGCAGCCTTGGCTAGTTTGCTGTTGCCAGGGTGAAATAGAATGCTTTATTCAAGTTCTTGGCTATGGCATAAACTACAATAAAATACTTTAGGGTTTTTCTCTTTTCTGAGTTCCCAACCATGTCACCTAATGCTAGTTGTGGACAAATGAAAGCTGTCTTCTCCTTAATGGAAAGGTTGAAGAATTTTGCCAGATCTCTTCTCAGGCTAGTGAAATTAAGAGGCTCACACACAGCTGCTAGCTCTGCCTTTAAAAAGTACCAGCGTGTAAATGAGCAATGAACAAGTTCAGGCAGAAGCCAAAAGTAAACCGCCCTCATCTGCAAGGCCATCAGAGCATCCAAGGCTGCAGTAATTCCAAAGTCAGTCCTTTGCCCCAATGTGCACATAAAATACAGCCTGATGCTTTTGGGAAATGCAGATATTGGCCCAGAGAGGAACAAAGAGAATGCTTGCAGCTGAGACATTTAAAGCACATTCTAGACTACAGCTCTCTGTCTTTTGAATTAATACCAAAGCCCAGGACTATGCTATGGGTTAAAATGCTTTCCTCAGGCACCAGGGCGCCTTAACCTTTTTCATGTCATGGATTCCTTTGGCAATTTGGAGGAGCCTATGCACATTTTTTCAGAATAATGTTTTCAATGCATAAAATAAAATACATTGAACCACAAAGGAAACTAATTATTTCAAAATACAATTATAAAAAGAATTTTAAACAAGTTCATTGACTCTATGTTAAGATCTCTTGGCCTAGTACAGAAGAAGATACAGAAGAAGTATCCCTCTTACAAATGGTTTTTACATTTTAAAATGAAGTGTTATTATATTTTAAAATGAAGTGTTATTTTATTTTAAAATGAAAAACCATTTTAGCTCTTTGGTGGTGCAAATATAGTTGGGCAGCCAGATTTGGCCCTCAGGGGTAGTTTGCTAAACCCTGGCCCAGTGGATAGAGCACTGGATTTAAAGTCAGAAAGATTTCCTCTGACACTTATTAGCTATGCTACTAGGGTAAATCACCTAAGCCCCCTGAGATTCAGTTTCCTTGTCTGTAAAAAGTAGCTAATATACCCATAATACGAATTTTATAGGATTTTCATGGATCAGATGAGATAATACAGTCTGGCAAACTTCAAAGTACTATATAAATATCCAATGCTATCACTATTATGTACTAGTTCTGTAGGGGATTCATCTTTTTACTCTTTAATCCCTAATATAGGAACAACTTATTTTCTTAGTACTGTATTGGAATAGCTGGGGAAACTGGTCACTCATAAGTTACACTGGAAGTGGTTTGAAAAGGAAGGGCACAGTTGATGGAGGGTCAGCTGTACAAAAGGTCATTCAGGGTGAACAAAATGGTACAAGATGGGGCGGTGGCCATTTTTAACTTACACTTTCTGTGTATTTTGTAAGGATGCCGAAGGACTGTAATCAGACACATTATTTTTTCTCCTCAGGAAATTAAGGACCTGAAGAAAGGTCTTTATCATATATTCCTCATCCCCTTCCAGATTTCCTTCCTGAGTCCATTCTACCAAGAGCCTCAGTACTAACATTTTATAAATCTTCTGGTTGGTTCATTCCAGGGGTGGAAGGGTAAACAACTTTAACCTGTCCTGCCGTGAGAAACCAAAGCCTCAGGGGTACACATTTCACTCTAAGCACTCTGGCTTACATGCGTTCTATCTTAATGGAAGGTTTCCTATGTTCTTTTTATGACAGTAGAAGGAATTTGGTCTGACCTTTTCCCTTAAAGGGTACTCTCCAGAATGACTTCAAGTGTTCAAAATAATGAATTAAGGGAACTGCTGGCAGAGTGGGGAGGGGAAGAGGAGGGGAAGGGGGTAAAGTTCTAGCATTTCAGAATCTCAGAAGACGTGATAGGCAACATGGACTTGGAAAAAGGAAAGCATGGAACTACTCAAAAAAGAGAAAGAAATAATACATGGGGCCCCACAAACAAAGAAAAACGTGGAACGACTCAAAAAAAGAGAAAGAAATAATACATGGGGCCACACAAAGAAAGAAAAGCATGGAACAACTCAAAAAAAGAGAAAGAAATAATACATGGGGCTACACATGGGCTTTTGAAGGACTGATGGGATATTCCTAAGCAGTCAAATCAGGATAGTCTAGTGATATAAGCTATGGCCTATGGAATACTAATGCTGGTCTAGTAGTTCACTTCGGGGAACGGAACTCTGAGAATTAATTCCCTGTGGACAGAATTGACAGCTCAGAACCAGAGTGAAGCTAAATATAGCTCCAAGGGACTATAAAAGACTACCATAACATGAACAGGGAGCATAGTGGGGAAAGAAACATGGAAGTTCTCTCACCAAGTCCACCCATTCACTAAAGAATACCTCCCCCACCTACTCATAAGTTTTCCTAAAAGGTTTGTATTTTTTCTATCACCTTTGGAAATAGAGATTTGTGTATGGCGAAGACGACAGTTCTGTTACTTGATTGGTTTACATCATTTTTGTCTTAACGAAATGATTTTGCTGTTGAATTTATGGTTTACATGGTTGGTAAACTGGACCATGCTGGTAGAGTTCCAAGCCATAATTTGCAGGATTGATTAGTTTTAGAGTCCAAGGTCTTCTGGGGAATAGTGTTACAGCTTTATGTTAAATTCTATCATTTATTACCGTCATTCATTCCTCACATTTTTTGAAGTCACAAGTTTCCCTGAACCTAGGTTTAAGAGGATGCATATAAAAGGCTTTGAAAAGTTAATAGTATTAAGTAAATGTAAAATAATTATATAGAATCTCTCAGAACCTCAGGTTTCAAGCCAGGTAACCTTATGGGTAAAAGGAGCAGGAAAAGAAGCTTTCCATTGAGAGGCAGCTACTTTAATATAATATCACACACACACACACGCACACACGCACACGCACATACACACACACATACACGCACTTTTTCAAAAAGATTGGGTGTCTCCATGTATCCCAGACTAGAAATATAAGGAGTGATTCCAGAAGTAATTGACATCAAAGCTTTGATGTGCTCTGTAATTGACATGGACATGTTCACCATTCCCTAGAGTCACTTAAACTTCATTTTGACATCCAATCTGCATAAATCACAGGAGTCCCAAACTCAAGAGATGTATGGCCAGCCTCAGCCTCTCTGATATCAGGAATTAGAGGAATATGTCCCCATGTATTGCTACTTTTATATATTTCTAAAGCATCACGAACAGAGATTGAATTCGGTAACCTCTCGAAGCCAATCCAACTTTGAGATTCTATGTTTCTTGTCCTTCTTAACATGCCTTTACCTTTCATTCAGAGCATGATAAAGCAAACAGCTAATCTATCATGGGATTGATTAAATCATCTTTCATTGTCAATTTTTGCATTTAATCCCACAGATAATGAGATCAGCCTTTAGAAGATAATGGAAGGGAAAATCATCTGCCCCTAGTAGAATATAAGCTCCTTGAGGGTAAGAACTACTTTTTTCCTTTGTAAGCTAACGCAGTGCCTTGCCCATAGTAAATGCCTTATTAAAAGCTTGTTATGTTGGATCTTGTCCAAAAGAGCAAAGTTCCAAATAACATGCTATCAATTGACCTAAGAAAAGTTATTTAAAATACACAACAATGTACTCCTCATGGGGGCTTTTGAAGGGTGAATACCTGGCAATCAGTAAATGTGATCTGGATAAAACCTGGGTCTGAGGTACTTCTGCCTCATGAGAAAACACATGGTGTGGGATCTTATCAGATGGAGCAAGTATATTACAGGGGTGAGGCAATATAAGGGTCAATAATTGATGCCCTCATATATTTTAACTTTATAGCAGCAGACTTTTTATGAGATAGTAAGAAGTGATCATTTTATAGTTTTTCTTCGCAAGTCTGATAATTATTTTTGTCTTATTTGTAATATTTACATGTTTACTATATATATATATTTTAAACAGATATTGAACTGTTACATTTTATCACTTTATAGTTTCTCGAAATATACCTTATGCAGACCTCCATGAGCTTAATCACATGGCCAGATTTATTGTGAAGTTTGAAGTGTTTTGTGTCATACAAAATATTAATTGAATAAAATCAAAATTTCTGACCTTATCAAGTTAAAACAACAGGACTTCATCCTGTCCACTAGAATCCTTCAATCTAGCCAAGTCTCTTGGCTCAGCAAATTGGATAAAGGGGGAAGGATAGGAACCACAAACAATACACCTTTTTCTTCAAATGGATAAACACTCAAAGACTTTTCTTGCAGTGTTTCCAAAGTTTCCCTTTCAACATCCTGCTGAGCATAATGAAATTTGGGTAGACTTGGCAGAGGAAAATGAACTCCTGAACTACAAAGATTTGTTTTTGCCTCATTATGGCAGAGTTATGAAGCTGAGGAGGTGAACAATGTCCTCCCATCTGCCAGTCCTTCTCCTTCCAACAGTGTAGATTTGTCGCCTAAAGAGACAGCTAGGATTGGTGAGCTTTCGTGTTACTCCTGACTGTGCTGTAATCAGATGGAAGATGTCAGGTACCCATAATGGGAATCAAGCTGTACCTTTCATTGCAGGTGTCCTGATTCTCTTCCAACACTAATTTCAGCAGGTGGTTGCATTTCCTATTGACTTACACTACTGTACAGGCTGCATTTTAATCAGAGACTTGAGACCATATACTCATAATTCCCCATGCAATTTGACTTGGTCAAAACCTGTTCGTGCTTGTCTTATTCCTTGCCATATCAACTGATCACTTCCCCTGGCTTCATCTTCAGCCCTTTAGATTTTATTTTTTTTCAATTCAACAGATGTTCAAACTAGCTTAAAGATCTTCCTTCACCACCAACCCCGCCCCCCCAGCCATTTCTTCCCAATAAGGATAGCATTTATTGAACATTTACTGTGTGCTGAACATGATAGTGGGGGTGGGGGCAGGGGTAGAGGTAGATTTTAAAAGAAAAAATAAAAGCTAGTCTCCGCCCTCAAGGAGCTTACATTTTTAATACCATGTGAGGTCCATTCATTTTTTTTCTATGATAATAATAGGTGTTTTTTAATTGTTCCAGTTTTTTTTTTTAAGGAGTCCAGAGGGATTCATAAATTATGGATCGTGCTGGGTGGTACCTAGGATATCATCTCAACTAACTACCTCATTGTTTTTACAGATAAGGACATTGAGGTGCAGAGAAGTGAAGTCTTCACTCTATTTGCCCCTTATTAGAGGTCATATTAGAGGCAGAAACCAGAACCAAGAGATCTTATTTGTTGAATTAAAAATAAGGTCCACCAAAGGGGAGGAGACAAAAGAACTGTTTGGTCCCAAGAAATTCCCAGAAGCTGAGAACCAAGACAGAGCAATCAATCCAGTATCAAACTTGCAGTCAGGGGCTAAGGAATATGAAGAAACTAGATGTCAAGGTAGAATGGAATGTCAAAACCAAGGCACACAATCAAAAATCGGAGAGCAGGCAGATGCTAAAGTCCAACATTGCTACATAGCAGGATATACTAATGACCAGATTCCTATGCTATGACTCATCACAAGTTCTATAGGAAGGAGCAGGTGAGTCATGAGAGGGAGAGGATAAGTGATTTAACAAGGTGAAGGAAAGAGTTCACACTCAGGAAGAGTAAAATCTCAACCCTCTGGCCCTCATTTTTATCATCGTTCGTTAGAGAAGAGTAAAGGTAAGGTTCTCCTGTCAAACAGAAAGAGGGAATGGTTCATACCAGAAACAAGAGAAGCATTAGCTGATTAGAGTGAATGGCAGAGTTGATCAATGTGCCCCCCAAAAGAAGAGACAAAATGTTGAGGAACGTAGGCATGGCCCTAAGAGGCTAATCAAGTAGGAAAATCCTTGGGCAAATCAATCTACTTTTCAATGTTTTGTTGAGGATTTTGTTTTTTTCTGACTATAGAAATTGTGGTCAACTAAATATTGTTCATTTGTTTCACGATTTGATAAAATAACTCTCCCAGTGCTATTTAGACCACCAGTGACAAATTCCAACTCTTTAAAAGACAGAAAAATCATGTTAGAGACCTTTAAAGGGTCCTAAGGTCCATTACAATGCCTAAGATGAAAATGTATCAGATATATATCCTCAACAGAAAGTTATCTGTAAGTCTTTTCACTCTACAGACTTCTAATCACTTGAATAAATTCTGTTCATTTCCAAAACCAGGGAAGTGACTGATGATTAATGAACAGAGGAAGGAGAATTAAAACTCATTATGAGGTTGGCAAAAACTAAATAGAGAAGGGCCGTGGAGGATGCTAACATTTCCTAAGGAGTTTAACTCACTTCTGAAAGGTTTTCCCAATACTACGGCTCTGATATTTTCACCTTAATAAGCAAAGGGAGTGTAAAGTGACATGATGAAATAGATAAAGCAGAGGACTTGGAGTCAGAAAGATCCAAATTAAAATCCAGTCCCACATTTTTGCTAGCTTTGTGACTCTGGACAAGTCACTTAATCTCTGTCTCCCATTTCCTCATCTGTGAAATAAGGATAATGATAGCCCCTAAATTTCAGGGTGATTGTGAGGATAAAATGACATGTAAAGGGCTTTGAAATCTTGAAAATGCTATACAAATACTTATTATTAATCAATCATGACAGTCTGTCAACGGGATTATAGGGAGTAGTATGATGTTTTCAGAGAACTAAGGACCCCTTCCAAAGAATGTGAGCATTTCCCCCAGTACCTTATGGACTGGGTTTCAGAAACTGAGGCTGCTTCCTGATGAATGGCTGACTAAGGAGCATGGAGCAAAACTTAGAAAAGCTGCCCTCACCCACCCCTGGTAAAAGGAACTGGAAAACCAGTTCTAGCTTTTCCTAAGCACCCTAACACTTTACACTGCCATATGAAAGCACCACAAAGTAGATATTCATGGAAGAAGGGAAAGGATCTGTTTCCTCCCCCTTCCTCTCTACTCCCCTCCCCCTTTCAATTAATGGTGATTTGCAGCAGAAGGACATAGCTAATCTTCATGAGGATGAATATAGCCTGAAAAGTGAGTTCAAACTGGAAACAAAATCGATACTTGTGTAATGGTAATTTAAATGGGAAGATCTTTCCCATTCATTAATAGGCCCATGTGACCTTCCAGGCTCACGTGGAAGTCTGAGTCACATGAGTCTGTGGAGGGAGGAGCTTGCTGAAGGGGTGGGCATTAATGCCCACATCCTTAAGGATGAAACAGAAAGTGGTGGAGCTAGAGCAGACCTGAGAGGAAACTGAAAGTAGTCAGAGCTAGGAGGGATACAGGCAAGCAGGTAGCTGGCTCGTGTGAGTGACTTTGTTTAAGGTAACTGCTTGTGGTTTGTCTAATGGAGTTGGTTTGTGGGAAGCCAAGCAGGGGAAGGCATGGGGCTGGCATTGTTCTCTGTTTGTTCTCTGCATTGTTATTGTGTATGGATTTTTGTGGCTATGATGGATTTGGCTTTCTGGTATCTGAATAAATGTTTTGGTTTTGTCTTCCATGTGGAAAGTCCACTATATTTCATGATTCAGAATTGCACCAGGATATTCATGGCTGCCATGGGCACTGTGAACGTAGCATTGGTGCTATAGCTTGTCAACTGAGGAATAGCTAAACTGATCATGGTACAAGTTATTACTGTGCTGTAAGAAATGATGAATATGACCAATATAGAGAAGCATGAAAAGAGTTCAATGAACTAATGCAGAGTGAAGTAACAGAGCCGAGAAAATAACAGACACAATGACTCCGAAAATGAGAACTACAAGAGAATTAAAAGTGAATGTAAGTGTATTATCAATACAATATGATAGTCTTCTCAATACATAGGGGAGGTGTAGGAGGGAAGAAGAGAATTTAGAGCTCAAATTTTTAAAGAATGAATGTTTAAAATTTTACATGTAAATTGGGAAATAATTAAATAAAGAAAAATATATTGATTAAGAAAAGTAAATGTAAGATTTCAAAGAACAAGCATGGTGATAAGAACAGATATGAAAAGATACCTCTCCTTCCCATTTCTATGCTTTGCAGGAGCCAGAGATCCACGGTGTATGGTTTATCACAAATATTTTCAGACTTTTCCAATGAATTTATCAATTTTGCTAATTTTTTCTCTTCTTTTCTTTTTCTTTTTTACAAAGGGGAGTTCTAGTCTAATGTCATTTATACAGGATGTAGAAAATAATTATCTGATAGTTTAATTGGTATGGCACTAAATAAGTAAATTAATTTAGGTAAAATTGTCATTTTTATTATATTAGCTCGGCCTACCCATGTTCCAAAAGTCTTAGTGCTTTAATAGCTTCTTTGTCTTTAAAAGAACAAAAGATTTGAGCAAAAAGGAAAGTGAATTTTCTAGGTTATCTTGTATTCAAGGAAACAACATCGACTTTGCAATCTTTAATATATTCTTGATTTTAGAAATCTATTCACAAAATGTGAGCACATTATATTAAAGGTTTTAACATCTAAAAATATTTGGAATGGCTCTTGTTATAAATGTTCACAATAGACCGAGAAATTCTGTTTACTTTAAAGTGAAAGGTTGATTAAAAACTATTTGACTTGAATATAGATGCATAGTATTGAAAAGGGTCTTATTCGCTTTGAGATAAGAAAGTGTTTCAGCCCCCACACACCCTGAACCTCCCCCTTCACTCTTTCCACTCCAATCCATCCTTACACACCCACAGAGTATGCAGAAGCTAATGGTCAAGGCAGAACTGTTAGTCAAAATCAAGGCAAATTGTCAAGAATCAGAGTATAAAGGAATTAATCTCTCTTAGGAACTGCTATTCATAAAGCACAGATCTAACCACGTCACACATCTCCTCAAGAAACCTCAAGGGCTCCTATTTGCCTTTAGGAGAAACTTCAAACATCTCTTTGGCAATTAAAGTCCTTCACAATCAGGTTATCTCGTCAAGTTGACTACATCACTAGACATGATTTCTAAATTCTAGTCAAACTGGGTTCTTTCTGTTACCTGTTCACAACATTCTGGGTTACATCTCTGTATCTTTGCACACATCCCCCATGACTAGAATCCTCCTGCTCCTCACCCATACATTTTACCATTCCTACCTTCATTTAAATCTTAACTGTGACCTCTGATGAGGTCTCTTCTTATTCTTACCTCAACTCTAGAAGTTGGGTGGGGGGGGAGTTGGAAAGGAGACAAGCATTTGTTAAGCACGTACTATATGCCCAGGACTATGTTAAGAGCTTTACAATTATGTCATTTTATCTTCACAACAACCTTGGGAGGTAACTGCTATTGTTATCTTCATTTTACAGATGAGGAAACTGAGGCAGAAAGAGATTTTTTTTTTTTTTAAAGAGACTTTTCAAGGTTCACACAGCTCATAAAGGCCTGAAACTAAGTTTGAATTCACAAGATGACTACCTTCTTTGGCTTAAGCCCTCAGAATTGGATCTAGCCTAAGTGAGTCCAGAGTCCCAGAAGAGGAGAGGGAGGTTAGGTCATAGGTTATGGCAATAAAGAAACAAATTAGAAATAGAAATTGGCTCCAAACAACACCAAATAGCAACCCAACCCCAGTTATATGACTTGACCCTGCATCAGGAAGAAGAGGCTTCTGTTTACCTTAACAATGGCAATCACAGGTTAAGGACTCATTCTGAGGCTTGGAATCTTCTCAGAAAGCAAAAGGGTTCTGAGGTCCAGCTGACTATTTTCCAAAATGATTTACCCTAATTCCTAATGATGCAATCTAATCAAAGACTTGATTAGCAGGTTCTCCAATCCATCTACCCTTATCATTTACTTGTACATATCAGTACTCCAATTTTTACTTCCTGCTGACAGTCCATAGCATGATTTGAATTTACAGGGACTAATCCAAAGATTAAAACTAGTTAAACTGAAGTTTACAGTAGAGAGGATTGTGATCATAGTTTTAATCATCAGATTAGAAGTTTCTCTATGACTCACGACACTGTCAGGTGACCAGCTATCTATCTAGAAATTACCAAATTATCTTCTAAGGAGTCTGTCTTAGTAAGAATATGAATAGTATTTTTTAAAAAGATAAATATTTCAGAAATATTAAATATACAGTACTCAAGCCAAGGACATTTCAAACCATGGAGTGCTATCACCATCTACTTTGTTTACAATGTCCCCAATACTAATGAAAAACCTCCAGAAGTTCTGAATTTATGATAGGCAGGTAAGCAGCTATAAAGGCAAGGGGAAGGATATCAATGGAACGATCCAATTAGAAGAATAATATTAAATGAAACTAAGACTTCATAAATAAATTCAGTTCTTTCTTCATTTTAAAATTCAAATTTCCTAGAAGACTATTAGATTCTGCAAATTTCATTCCACTTTGAAAAAAAAAGGGAGACAGATGGAAGTGATGTCTCTTTAGATGATGCAAAGGATTTTTTGTGTGTGTGAATGTAAGTGTGTGCCTGTGTGTGTGTGTATGTGTATGTGTAGTCCATAAATGCTGTGGGTTTAGATCAATTACTGTTGGGAAACATATGAGTTAAAATGATAACTCAAATAGATAGAGAGAGAGAGAGAGATAGAGATAAACACAGATAGACATATTCTGCTATCTCCCTACAGCATTCATGTCAGGAAGAAAATAATAGCTAGCATTTACATTGTCCTTTAAGTTTGTAAAACACTTTACAAATGTCATCTCATTTTATCTTTGTAAGAACTCTGGAAAGTAGGTGTTATTATTCCTATTTATTTACAGATGAACAAGTCAAGGCGGGAGGGGGGGTATACAGGGAGGGAGAGAGAAAGAGAGGGAGACAGAGAGAGAGAGAGAGAGTAAGCCCAGGCATAGCTGCCTTAGGACATTAAGACCAGAAAAAAGAACCACAAGCAGTCTGTTGAATGCTGAGGGACCTTACGTTTTGGGAGTGAACAAATGGTCCCTAGTTCCCTACTGTCAACTATCCCTTCAACTGGCTTCATCGGGGAAGCATAAGATGTTTATTAAAAGAGGTGTTGGCAGCACAAAACACTGAGTGAGCTCACTCTAAAATAACGTAACCATATCATGCAGACATGAATTTCTGGGTTTCTTTAGTAAACATCATTACTCCAAGTAAAAAATTCTCTGCAGACTAGCAATCAAGTCACATTTTTTTCAAAGACCCAGTTGTCTAAAAGGATATGGACAAAGTTTGGGGAAAACCTTCCCTCTTCTCAATAGTTTACTTATCAAAGGTAGACCGCCACACAACAATAGTGTAAAAATAATGCAATATACCACATTTCATTTACAAAACATTTTTAATATCTCATTTTATGTATGTAACAACTCTTATCACACAGATAATACCATGCCAATTTCATAGATGAGGAAATGGAGGTGCAGAGAGGTTAACTGACTTCGCATTTGTCATGCAGCCAGTTAGTAGCAGAGATAAGACTCAAGTCTCCTGACTTCTAGATTGGTATTCTTTTTCCTCAGACTATCTAAACCCCACAAGAGGTGATCATATCCTTCAAACCCACCCACAACTACACACCAACTGCTCAGTCTGAATGACATATGGTCTTAATTATGCTTGGCCTGTCAACAAATAATTCCAAATGGACACAATATCTGGTATTCAAACCAACAAACAAAAGCTTAATCTTTTGTAAAAGACTCCATTATATCTCCAGCAGACACTAATACTCTGAATCTTGTCTGTTCTCTCTCAAGAAGGTTCCTAATTAGCAATTCAGAATTTCTCTCAACCTAAATGGACAGCTTCACATAAGATGATTCTTCATGTTTTCTGTTGTTTTTTTCCTTTTCTTCAATATTATCTTTTTTTTAAATCTTTTTTGGCTTCCAAGAGGACCCAAAGGTGAAAAAAAAGGAAATATTTGTCTTTCAAGATATTTACTTATACCATTACTAAATGTCTCCAAATTTTCTAGACTCCATCCACTGATAATACAAGCCACTAGTCTGAGAGGAATGTCCTCCCAAAATATATCAGATCTCCTTTTACCGAAACCAAAGCACGATACAGTAGCTTACCCAGCTGTGACATCAAGGTATAACAGAACTTCTGTTGTCATACATACAAATTCAAATTTAACACAATGAATTCTACTGCTGCTCATAAGCAATTTTAGTTGCACATCTATGGGCAGTGGCTACATTACTATCTGAATGCCAGGATTTTAAGCACACTTAAAAACATTAATGTGTTTGAGAATGACTTAAAATCCCTGTGATTAGATGTCATTCATTTTAGACTTAGAAGAGTACACTTAAAAGGCTATCTAGTAGTTTTTATTGAGTTCTTCAACCTTCCACTGGTGCCTTTTATCCCATCTTTCTCTGTTTTTGTCATGCTCTTGATCCACTGACCATCCCAAAAAGGCAAGTAGGTGACACAATGGATAGGGCACTATTTTAGGCCTGAAGTCAGGAAGACTGCAGTTCAAAGCCAGCCCCAGACACTTCCTAGCCATAGAATCCTGGGCAAGACACAACTTCTGCCTGCCTCAGTTTCCTCATCTGTGAAATGGAGATTATGATAGCACCGATCTCACAGGGTTATTGTAAGATAATAACTGTAAAGCACTTGGTATAGTGACCAGGGCATGGCACAAAGTGGGTGCTTAATAAAAACTTATTTCCTCCATTCCCATATCGTACGTCTTCAAAAAATTTTTCCTTTATATTATTCTTACGAACTTGACAAATATGAATACAATTTCCTTGTACAAAGGACAGAAAAATTACTGCATTTAAAGTTGAGAATCTCCACTATATTTTGCTTAAGTAATTTTTATGTATTTCAAATTTAACCTATCCGTTTCAACACTATAGTGTTGGTCTATGTAACCCTTTATACTTTCTTATGCTCATCTTTAACAAATGATTCATCCAGGCTCTTTTCTTTCTATTTTTCTGTTATTTGTGTTTTTTTTAACAATCGTTATCACTATCTCCACAACTTCCCCTAACTCTCCCCCCTCCAAAATAATAAAATAATGACAATAAAATCATGAAATCCCTCTATTGTAACAATATGTGTAGTGAAGCAAAACAAATCTACACAGTGGCTATTTCTAAAAAGGCTTGTCTCATTCTGTATTTCTACTTCATATCTCTCTGTCAGGATAATCCATCAGGATTCTACTAGAGCTATGAATAGTCATTGCATTGATCATAAATCTTTAGCCTTTTATAGTTGCTTTATTTTAAAAA
>CM053771.1:250354115-250421902 GCA_028658325.1 Potorous gilbertii | reverse complement strand
GCAAGTCACTTAACCCCAATTACCTCATCCTGGCTTATCTCTAGTCATCCTGATGAATATCTGGTCACTAGATTCAGATGGCTTTGGAGAAGAGGTGAGGCCAGTGACCTGCACAGCCCTCCCTCACTCAAAACAAAATCAAGTGCAAGTCATGTCATTACTTCTCTGGTGGCATGGTCTTCTTCGGCAACAAAGGATAAACGCACACAAGGATATATACTGTTTTTCTAAATATAAACATCTCATATAGCTAGAGCAAAGATTTAAGATACAAAAAAATGAGAAATCACATAACATATAATCTGTAAATATCCTATACTACATATACTATTTTTATAGCCCTTATTTTCAAGCTGAGGAAAACAAGGTCAAAGAGGGTTGACTTGCCCATGGTCACAGAGATAATAAGTGCTGGAGCAAAAACTCATACCTAATCCTTGACCTCTAGATGAGCATCTTTTGTCTCTACGATACTGAATGGAAGAATGAATTATTAAGGAAAGAGAATGATCTTCAAGATAAGCAGATAAATTCATTATGTAGAAAAGATTTCTAGCTATATGCTGGTGCAGGAGTAAAAGGTTGTAGGTTAGCACAGGTCGCTGAGAATCAAAGATGAAATATGAAATAGTGTCCTGGGAATAGCAATCTTCCAATAAACTGAATCTGGGTCACCACAGAGCTTGGAAAAGTACCCTGTGTCAGGGACGCACTTGACTAGATGGTAGGTTCAGCCTATGTTCATATTTTGCATAGTTTTCAGTATATTCTGCTTAGGCAAGAAATGGTTTTGAAATGGACTGGGTTTACCTCACGCTTCTATTTCATTGGGACAGTTTCCTGTAATATGTGACACTTGCATTGATTATACTCACTTGCATTCTCATCTACTTTATATAGGTGAGTATGGAACAGATGCTGTGAGTGTTAGATCTTCTATATACAACGTTACATATGGCCATTTGGAGAAGACTTAACTGGATAAAGAAATAAAACAGGCATAAGAAAGCCCTTCCCTAGCATGCAGATATAAGGAGCACTACAGATCCCAAATTACACAGATACGGCAGATGTTAGTAATATTTTCCCCCTCAGTATTTTTAATAATGTGCCAATCTATTTCCAACATTCCTTGATTGTTTAAAAAAGGGCCTAGGCAGATAAAAATTAATATCTCATGAGCATGCGGAGCATGAATTTTTCACAACCACAGCTGAGATTATTCTGACCACACTCTCAGGAGGGGGAGAGAAAAACATCTGTCACATGATGCTCCTACAGAGACCACACTTTTCCCCCTACCCCTCATTCTTCTATTACCAAGATCCAAAATATTTCCCTGGTCCCTCTGACTCCTTATCCAGAGCTTAAAATAAAGAGGGGAGAGGGGAAGAAATGGTATGACTTATTTATCATTTCAAGGAAAAGGTACCCCAGGTTTTAAGATCTTCTTGAAAAGAAATAGGGAATGATCTCACCTCATCCTGCCGCAAAGAATGAACTCACTTCAGACTCTAGTATCATCTCTTCTCTAAGAGGATAAATCTCAGTCTTTTTAAAAGATGTGTTGTTGTTGTTCTGGTCTGGACTTGTGGTTTCATTAGTGTAAAGCACTCAGAGTGTTCAAAACCCCGTTAAGGGATACAAATTGACAACTTATCGGAAATTTATCATCTTAGAAATACGCCTGAACCCCTGCACCCATGGTCACGCAGCTAATATGAGTCAGGGCAGAACTTGAACACAGATCTTGAAAACAAAAGTAGGCCTCTAGCCACTACAGAGCTCTACCTAACAGTATTTTTAAGAGTCCATTATTACATGCCACCTAAATAAGAGTTCAGTATCTAGATTATTGATGTGATTAGTGATGATTTTTCCCTTTAGCAAAGAAACTGTAGAACGACATCTAATATTCACTCATACAAAACTCCAGTCACTACTCTTATAATGTATACTCATGGGTAATACCTAACACATCAGGTACATGGGATGTTCAGTGAGGACTAGTGCCTTTGGTGTGAGGACTTGTTAAACTTTTCAGGGCTGCTCATCCCCTTTTTGGTGTCCACTTCCATCTAACTCTCACTTGTAGTTCCACGACACTGTAGCACACAGCAGCCACACCCTAGTAAAACCATCTCAGCAGATGGGCTAAACCAGACTGAGGGTAACTAACTAACTGGCCTCAAATCTGTCCGTAAGCATGTGATGACTTTTCCTGGCGTGATGGACAGATGAGAACAATTTATTCCAAGGGCTGTGAAGGAGGCTGAAGCAGGGGCTGCGGAAAACTTGGAGATTGATCAGACATCAAACACACCAAGGTCATCCACTTGCATCCCAGGCATTAACACCTGTCTTGCCACTGGACTTCAGTGACTCTGGAAGGGAAAGTGAGGCAGATGACTACGCAACTCTTGTAAAGAAAATATTTTTATTAAATCATCAAAAATACTGTTCTTTAAGTATATCTGCGACTCAGAAGCTGTAATTCTTATTGAAAATAGGTAAATTTACTCCTCTGTAAATGTCTGGAAATGGATTCATCATTTTCTACCCTTCATTCTTTTTATATGAACATAGACATATTCTTTGAAATCATATTCATTCACTGTGAAAAGCCTTAATTTCCCCAATGTTTTTGCTGTCATAAATAATGCAATCAAAAATGTCTTTTTTAAAGTTATTTTTTTCTGGCTCAGTCCTTTACAGTCTCCTTACTATGGTTCTAATGGGAGCGAGACAAGTTTTTTAATATTCAATTCATTCATTGGAGCATAGGTATTTTCTAGTAACACATGTCCTTGGATTCCCTTTCTCCACTGTGCCTCACTTCCAAGACAATACCAATTCGTGCAGGCAGAGAGGATGCTGACCTATGATAGAGCTTCTCCCCCACATTCCTGATTATATAGCCAAAAATCTATATCCTCCCCAAGTTAACCTTTCTTTTTCTACTTATCCTACAAAAATAGGACAAGTAGACTTTGCAAGCACCAAACGCCCCAGGTCACATCCAACACAAAGTCCAATCTCCCTTCCCAGACCATCTCTATTTACCTATAGGAATATTCATCAGTAGAACTGCTCCCATCACCAAAGCAAGATCGCCTTCCTCCTTCCTTTCACTCCTTTTCAATCTGTCTCCTCACTTCTCATCCACACTCCTGCAGGCTCCTCTCTTTCTAAGAGACTACAGGGGTCATCTTCTCCTCCTTGCTAGCCCCTAGCATAACACACGTTACTCTCTCTTCTCCTGCTCCCCTCCTACTTTTCACATATCCTTCTATGTTGTAAAGTAGTCTCACAAAAAAACATCAATTAACCTATGGGTAGAATCACTAAGTTTTGTCCCTGAAGGTCCATGTCCTGTCCACTGCTACTTCTTCTAAAGCTCCAAGTTCAGTCCTGTAAAATCAGTAAGAAGTTTCTTATTGATCTCTCTGCTGTCATTCTGTTACTGTTGCTTTCTTTGGCTACTGCACTTCTGTGGTTTATTGTGTGGAAAAATAATATCTTCCTTTCTTGTTTTCTTTCTAAAATTGTTTCACGTCTCTTTGCTATTGAAGATCCATAATTTTTTTCACATATTGGTTAATCTTGGATTTTCAGGGTAGATCACCCTGGGCTGCATCCTAAGCTCTACTACTCCTCAGGACACATTATTCCATTTCTTCCTACATTTTCTGGTGATTTCGGAATAATATTCTGTTATTCCAATATTCATTCCTTTATATATGAAGCTCTTTCTCCTGAATCTTTTCAGAACTTCTTGTTTCTGAATTGAATTGTTGAATTTAACGACTATTAAGTCTTACATTTTGCAGCCTTAGGTGTTTTGTTGTTTTTTTTTCTGGAGGTGAACTGTGAATTCTTTCAAATGATATTTCATTTTCTGTGTTCAGAAGTTCTGAGCAGTTCCCTTCCATTATTTCCTTCATCGTGGTGTTGTTTATTTTTTTCCTTTCTCTGGGAGACCTGTGATCCTTTTGTTGTCTTTGAAATCTGCATGTTTTGAGTGCGCAGTGAGAATAGTTTCTTTTAATGTTACTGTTTTTTGCTTCTCTTCTTCTAGATTGCCTTTCACTTCTATATATTTGCATTCCAGGTCTATTGTTCTCTGTGAAAATGTACCATCTCCGATTCCAGCCTTTCTCTTCTGCTTGTTATTTTTGCTCTGCAGACCATAACTCCTGCTCTCATAATTCTCATTTCTCTTTGAACCACTCAAGAATAGTGTGCTGTGCTTCCATGTGAGCCTCACATTGTACAGGGTCTTCTGTTCCATTAAATATCGGATCATTTTCCTTCATTTTGCAATATTTATTTATAGATGTCTGAACTTGTTTACTAGATCTAGAAGCCATATTTCCTTCAGTTTTTTTCTTCATTGAATGACCTGCTTATCTTTAATATTTGAGTTTTCTTCTAAGATCATTGTTTATTTCAATTCTTGTTTTCTGTTTTTGTTTTTAAAATTTCTTTTAGATTCTGGTTGTCCTAGATCATGGAGACATCTGAGGTTGCCTTATCTTTAGCATATAATTTCTGTTTTGTAGAAGTTTTATATTTTTATATTTTCCCATTTTATTTTTTAAAATTTATTTGTTTTCGTTTTCTACAATTACTTCCATAAGTCTTAGATTTTTCTCCACCTCCATCCCCCGTCTCTCCTGAGATGGCATGCAATTGTATATGGTTTCTCTATTCTTATTAAGCACATTTTCACATTAGTCATGTTGCATAGAGGAATTAAAATGAATGGGGAAAACCACAAGAAAAAAACAACAAAACATAACACAAGAGACAACATTCTGCTTCATTCTGCATTCCAATTCCATAGTTCTTTGTCCGGATGGGGATGGCATTTTGCCTCAAGAGTCCTTTGGAAATGTTTTAGGTCCTTGCATTGCTGTGAAGGGCTAAGTCTACCAGAAAAATTCCTCACACACTGTGGTTGTTGCTGTGTACAAAGTTCTCCTGGTTCTGCTCCTTTCACTCAGCATCAGTTCATAGAAGTCCTTCCAGGCCTCTCTGAAGTCTTCCTGTTCATCATTTCTTACAGCACAGTGGAATTCCATTACATTCATATACTTGTTCAGTCATTCCCCAATTGATGGGCACTCCCTTGATTTCCAGTTTTTGGCCACCACAATGAGAGCTGCTACAATATTTTTGTTCATGTGGGAACCTTTCCCATTTCTATGATCTCTTTGGGATACAGCTCTAGAAGCGATATTTGTAGTTAGTTCAAAAGGTACGCACATTTTAGTAAGAAGTTTTAAAGGTAGTGAGGATAAGAGAAAATGTCTAGTCTTCACTCCTGTCCATGTGACCTGAAAGTCTTCCTTTTCAGAACATCTCAATTTTCTTACTTCTAACTTAATTAAGAAACCTGCTCTCTGCATAAAATCATAAAAATAAAAAAGGTACTTCTTTGCATGAGATCAATGATTATATGAGTCATCATTCATATAGTACTTTAAGTATAAAATACTTCACAAATGTGTATTTCATCCTCAGAACCCATAAAAGGAGATGCTATTACTACCCCCATTTTATAGGTGAAGGAACTGAGACTGAGCAAGGTTAAGTGATTTTCTGAGGGGCACACAGGTAATGAAAATCTGAGTCAAGATTTGAATTCAGGTCTTCCTCATTGCAGGTTCAATGCTCTATTCACCACACCCTCTCTATCTGCCTCACAATTATAGCCAATATTTATATAGCACTCTAAAATGTGCAGAGTGACTAAGAATAGTATCTCATTTTATACTCACAGTAACCTTGTGAAGGAGGTGCCACTATTGTCCCCATTTATTTACACATGACAAAAGTGAGGTACAGCGTTTAAGCAACTTACCCATAATCATGTAACTACTAACTATCTGAGACTACCTTTGAACTCAGGTTTTCCTGACTTCTCGTGTAGCACTCTATCCACTGTACCATCTAAGTGGTCTAATTAAATAATTGGTTCTAATAGTCCATAAACTCCAAGTCCACATCAAAATCCATGTTGAAGAAAACTAGCTTTTGATCCAAGCATTTGGGAGAGCAATTTGGAACTATGCCCAAAAGGTAATCAAAAGCTGTGTATACCCTTTGGTCAAGCAATGCCACTATTAAATCTGTATCCCAAAGAAATCATTAAAAAGGGAAAAGGATGCACACGTACAAAAATATTTGTAGCAGCTCTTTAGGTAGTGGCAAAGAACTGGAAACTGAGGGGATACCCATCAGCTGGGGAATGACTGAACAAGTTGTGGTATATGAATGTAATGGAATACTATTGTGCTATAAGAAATGATGAGCAGGTGGATTTCAGAAAACCTGAAAAGACTTACATGAACTGATACTAGGTGAAGTAAGAAGAACCAGTAGAACACTGTATATAGTAACAGCAACATTGTGTGATGACCAACTATAGTAGACTTAGCTCTTCTCAGTAAGACAATGATCCAAGGCAATCCCAAAAGACTCGTAATAGAAAATACTATCCACATCCAGAGAAAGAACTATGAAGTCTGAATGAAGATCAAAGTGTACTATTTTCTCTTTTTTGTGCTTTTGTTTTTTTCTTTTTCATGGTTTTCCCCTTTTGTTCTGTTTCTTCTTTCACAACATGATTAATGTGGAAATATGCATAATATGATTGTACAGGTATAGCTTATATCACATTGCATGCTGTCTCAAGGAAAAGGGAAGGGAGGGAGGGAGAAAAATTTGGAATTCAAAATCTTACAAAATGAATGTTGAAAACTATCTTTACATGTAATTGGAAAAAATAAAATACTATCAAGTGCAAAAAAAGAAAACAAGTTTTTCATATCCAATTCCTCTACTAAAGAGAATTTTTTTCTGTTTATATTGAGAAAATGGCTCATTAAATTTCTCTTCTGCATTTTAATGACTTTTGAAGTATATGAAACAAAGGTGATTTTGATTGGAATGAATCCTTTGATTGCAAAAATAATTAGGTCTCTTTAAATCTGTGAGTCATTTTGCATTAATTTAAAGGACCTAACATCTTACCCTAGATTTTTAATTAGATGACCAAACTATTTCAGAACGAAAGTCAAGTCCCAAGCCAAATGAAGCAAACCAACAGGAAATATTCTGAAACTGAAGAATTTCCTTTTGAAAAATGTATTCTGAAAAGAAATGTTCCTAGATTTCAACTTTATTTCCAGCAAGAATTTCAAATCTTTCTTTACATTGCATATATGAGTGATCTTTTCCTCTTAACAGCTCTCTTCTGCAAATTAAAGTTTAGTCACACAGTTATGACAAGGGACTAAAGCAAAGAGTAGTGAGTAGCAAATCCAATTGATCTCTGTTTTGTCATTGTAGTTCTTCAGTCCTTCAGTCATGCCCAACTCTTCATGATCATGTGGACCATCATATACCAGTACTGTCTGTGGGGTTTTCTTGGCAAAGATACTGGAGTGGTCTGCCATTTTCTTCTCTAGTGGATTAAGGAAAACAGAAATTAAGTGACTTGCCAAGGGTTACATAGTATTTGAGGTTAGGTTAGAATTCAGGTCTTCCTGACTCTAGGCTCAGACTCTATCTATTGCACCATCAGTGTCTTTGTTTCAGTCTGCCACAATCTGTGCAGCCTTGGGCTTACTCAGTGATAAAGAGTCTGGATTTGATGATCTCTCTAAATTTCCTTCTATTAGGATAAAAATAACATAAAAAATAACATATCACTGTGTTTACTGATCATTCACCAGTTACCAAAAACTGCACCATTGGCCTTTACAACCGTCGTCCCCTGGAACATTCCTCAGTCAACATCCTTCTGCCATAGAAGTCCTCTTCTCAACATTGAGAAAAGCTATTTTCTCTATTTCCTCTCTATCCTAATTTTACTAAACAGCAGCAGCCACAGAATACAGGTCAGTCTCTGTCCCACATTACCTTAAATAAAGGATAAGTTCTTGAAATTCTCCACAAGAAGGGTCTTCACCCTCATTAGTTCATGAGATCACAGATTTAGAACTGGCCTTCTCTGCTCTCCTACCTAAGAATGATGTCCAGACTGCGAAGGATAACATAAAAGTGGTTGAGATTAGGGAAGAGGTAGAGAGAAAGTACTTTACCTGCCTTGAATGAGCTCAACTGAGCTGGAAAGACTCTCAGAGACCATCAAATAGAACTTTAACCTGCAGGTGTGATTGCTAGACCACTATCTGTAATCTTTGAAGTTAGATCCCCGAGCCTACAAACAGGCCAAACCTCCAATTTTAAACTAAAAAAACAAAAGTGATTTTTGAAAACTATAAGCCCATTAGCTTGATGTAAATTGCTGACAAAATTCTCACAAAGATTATTAGGGATAGTTTGTAAATACTTGGAGACAAAATGATTACTACGAGTCAACAGGGAGCCACTAAGAACATATGCCTAAATCTCTTTTTTTAAAGGACTATTAATGCATAAAAGAAATACTATAGATATGGACAGTCACAGAATCATTGAAACTAAGAGCTAGGAGGGACTTCAGAGGTCATCTACTGCAACTTGTGAGGGAACAGGAATTCTTTCCTGAATATATGAACAAGTGGTCATCTAATCTCTGTTTGAAGACCTCTAGTTAGGGATCATTTAGGGATCCCACTCAGAATTGTCTGCATAATGTTTCACAATTTCCTTCTCTGCCTTTATCAGCTTCCTAAATGAAAACGATTCCATCAGTATAGTTGATCGCATTGACTTCTTCCAAGAGCCTTCTTCTCAGAGACCTATCCCTAAGGAGACACTGAACACACACGTCTTCTCTCTGAAAGCTGAAAACCAGACGAGTAAGATTTCTCTTTTCTCGAGTTCTAACCAACCCTAATCCTCACAAACCCGGAGCACTATAATCAATCTGCACCAATGAGTCTTATGCAAATGGACTTTGAGATCCAAGTTACATTACCACGTTTATAAAGTATTTCATTTTTGCCTGTTCTAAGACTCTTGTACTGCTATCATCAGTGTCTCTGCCATAACTCCCCCACACCCATGATAGAATGTTTCCATTGCATTTGAGTTGAGGGAGATCAAATCAACCTGAGTCCACAAAAATGGACCCCATCAAGTTTATTAGAGATGATTATAGCCTAGGCTCTAAATCATATAACTACTTCTTTATATAAACCAGTGGTTCTCAAAGATTGGTCTGGGAATCTGTGGGGTTCTTTGGGACTCTTTCAGAGAATCCACAAGGTCAAAACTATTTTCATGATAATAAAAAGGTGTTTTAATTTCTAATATAGAAATAGCAAGAGATAAAGGCAATGTAAATAAAAGCTCTTTGGAGGAAACTTTAATAACATTTAAGAACATTAGGGGACACTGAGAACAAATACGTTTGAGAAGCTATAAAAGTTCAATGTGCTTTTATTAACATTGCGTAGGCTACCTCTCATTGACCTATGATAAGTTCCTGTTATTACTCAACAACTACTCAATAAAATCACAGATGGTCAGGAGTCTAAAGTGAAATAAATATCACAAGAAAAGCTTATAATGAAGTTTTATCGCTCATTTTTCTATGAAAAAAGCATTTTGGAATGGTCAAAACCAAATTCGACAGACACTGCTAAGCATTTACTATGTGTAGCATTTATTAAATATCCATAGGCCAGACACTATGCTAGGCTCTGCAAATACCAAATACCTGAAATAGGAAAGGGAAACTACATTTTATGGAGAAACAGTGCATGTAGACATAATGTATGTTGAAAAAAATACATATACAGAATAAATATAAGGCAGTTAAGGGGACACTAGCACTTGGGAGGGGTCCTCAGGAAAGGCATTGTGTAGAAGATGGTGCTTAAGCTTTATTTTGATGAAAGGGTAGGATTCCATGGGGCAGAGGTGAGAAAAGAATGATTTTAAACACAGCGGGTGGCACAGAGAGGCAAGAGATGTCAAGTTGTGTGTGAGGAACAGAGAGAAGGTTTCAGTCCTGGCTGACTGGATTAAAGAATATTGGAAGGAAAGTAATATAGAATAAGTCTAGAAAGGTAGGTTCAGGTAAGGTTCTGAGGACTTTTAAAATCCAGAGGAGGCTATATTCTATCTGAGAGGCTATAGGGTGCCACTAGAGTTTATTGATCAGGGGGATGATATATATGGTCAGAGCTGTACTTAAGGAAAATCATTCTGGCAGCTCTGTGGCAGATGTGTAGTGAGAGGCTTGAGGAATGGAAATCAATTAGGAGTCTACTGCAATAGTCTGGACGAAGGGTTCTTAACCTGATATCTGCGGAACTTACAATGTGCAGGCACTTTGCTAAGTGCTTTACAGTTGTTATCTCATCTGATTCTTACAACAACCCTGAGAGATGGTTGTTGTTACTATCTCTATTTTGTAGATGATGAAACTGAGGCAAACAGAGGTGAAGTGATATGCTTAGGGTCACAAACTAGTAAGTGTATAAAGCCAGATTTGAACTCAGGACTTCCTGACTTCAGGCCTGGTATTCCATCCACTGCACCACCTATGTTTATTGTCACTGCCTTCTAACTGAAATTTGGCATTTCCATCAATTATGATGGTAGCAATAAAATGTTATTCTTAGGAGTCCATAGAATTCACCAATTGCCAATGGAGTCCATGAAATTAAAAAAGATTAAGAACCCCTGGTCTAGACAAGAAGTTAGGGGCACTTGGACTAAGGAGGAACCTCTAAGTAGAGAAAAGGGATCAGGCATGAAAGGGGCTGTGGAGGTTCCACAGTACTCTCTTGTGGAGTAGAAATGGAAAAATTTGTCAACGTATTTGATATGGAAGGTGATAAAGGAAAGTGAAGGATAACATCAAGGAAGGTTATGAACATTGGAGACAAGAAGAATAATGGTTCTCTCCATAAAAACAGTTAAGTACAGTACAGAGGAGGGGCTTGGGGGAAAAAGTAATGAGTTAGGTTTTGTACATGTTGAATTTGAGATATCTCTCAGACATGCAATTTGAGATGTCCAACTGGCATTTGTTGATCTGGGACTGGAGCTCAGGTGGGAGACTATATAGATATTGGAGTCATGGGGATAGAGAGGATAATTAAACCTTTGGGAGATTATAAATATATTGAGAGAGAATATAGAAAAGAGAGTCTGGGGCAGAGACTTGGAGTACATCTGAAGTTAGGGGCTATGAAATGGATGATGATTCAGCAAAGGAGATTGAGGAATTGTCCAACAGTTAGAAGGAGAACCCATAGTAGGGTCACAAAAAGTCAAGGAGCAGAGAGGATCCGGGAGGAAAGGGTGACTGACAATGTTAAATGCAGCAGAAAAGTCATGAAGGGTAACTGAGAAAACACAGATTTGTCAATTAAGAGATCATCTATAACTTTGAAGAGAACAGTTTCAGTTGAGTGATGAGATTAGAAGACAGTTCACAAAGTGCTAAGAAGTGAGTAAGAGGAGTGGAAATAGAGACAATGAGCACAAATAAATTTTACTCAGAGTTTGGTTAAAGGAAAAAGAGACATAGGCTGATAATTTGAGAGAATGGTAGCATTTAATGGAGGTTTTCAAGGATAGAGGAAGTTTTGGAATGTCTGAAGGCAATAAGGAAGAAAGTAGTAGAAAAGGGAAGATTGAAAATTAGAAATAGGAAGTGGATAGAATTAGATAGCAGCGGCCAATCTACTAGAGAAGACAGGACAAGATGAATTTAAGGGCACATGTAGAGAGATTAGCCTAGGCAAATGGGAGGCCCATCATCAATGACTGAAGGAAAAAAAGAGACAGTAAGGGATTATTTAAGGGGTTATGAGAGGAAGAGAATAAGAGAACAGGGAGTTCATAGCAAATGGCCTCAATTTCCCTCAGAAAAATAAGAGGCAAAGTCCTCAACTGAGTGGGGTGGGGTGGGGGAGGAGGCATGGAAGAGATACAAAAGACCTGAGAAGAGAAAAGCTTTGGAAGAGCTTCTATGGAGAGTGGGATAAGGAGTTAATTAATGAGGAATAAAAAAAATTGCTTTGTTACAGTAAAGACTAAATTGGAATTAGACAATATAAGTTTGTAGTATATATCCAGTCAGCTCATTTTCATGACTTTGTCTTGCTCTGAAAGGCAACAGTCTAAGAGTATTTAGCAGAGGTGGGAACCTATAGCCTCAAGGCAACATGTGGCCCTCTAGGTCCTCAGGTGCAGTCGTTTGAGTTTTATAGAACAAATCCTTTTATTAAGAGAACTTGTTCTGTGAAGTTTGGATTCAAAGTGTCACACTAGAGGACCTAGAGGGCTACATGAAGTCTCAAGGCTACAGGTTCCCTACCCGTAATGAGGGCTTAATATATTCCAAGAGTAAGAGAAAAAGAAATAGATGATAGGAATAATCTAGGGGTTGTTACTACAATAGGCACTATGTTTAATGGTTTACTGTGGAGTACCACTAAAACTACCCCTCTGGATCATTGCCTTATTGTGGCAGAGGGGTTTGTGTAACAGTGAAACTGAGTTATCCCATGCAGGGTTACCCAAGATAGACAGATCATAACAGAGAATTCTCCACAGAGAGAGCCATGATAAACTGGAAGTTATCAAAGAAAAAAACACTTTACCAGAGCAGAGGGGTGGGGTACAGCTTAGACTAAATAGGAAAGGGCTAGTTGCAGTTTATGTTTGAATGACATATATATACAATTCTAAAGTATAATTAAGTAATGCATACCAAGCATCTGACTGTACATAGCACTTCAGAACTGAAAAGGTAAGAGTGGGGGTGAAGTGCCTCTCTGTAGATACTTTTATTCTAAAATAACATTAGTGTAGGTACAAATACAGTGAATCAGTCATGGAAGAGAGGGAAGAAGAAACTAGTAGGTTTAAATACCGAAATAATTTGAAGTATTTATTTTATCTCTTCCAGAACCATCTACCAGGAACCAAATGTGCTCATCTGTTTCATTTCCTGTCCTTTCCCTTGCACGTGGCAAAATCTAAGATGGTTCACATGTTCCAGAAGTTTTGAACTATTCAATAAGTCCAAGAATCCTAGATAGCACTGGGTTCCCAAGACTACACTTTTTAGTCGGTGCTTGTTACCAAACTCATTTCCAGGGGTCTTGAGAGGATGTGCAAGGGTGGCATCCTATTTGTCCCAACCTTCAATGCCTTATCTGCTCACAGTTCCCAAGACTACCAGCATGTCTGCAAAAGGATATCCATGTTAAATCTGAAAAGATCAATTGAAGCTTAAAAATAAGTATATACATTGGTGAATCAAATGGTGAAATTTTAGGATCCAAATTTTCTATTCCTTGACACATGTAGTGAAATTTTGAGGTACTGCTCTAGTTCAGGAAAACCTTTCACATGCTACTAGAGAGAGCTCACCTTGCGGCTTGGATCTCTCTTTGTTTAGCCAGATGAATCTTACTTAAAAGTAGCAGCCCAGATCACTCTCCCCATGGCCCGAACAAATGATTTGTCAGACTCTACTGAATTCTTCCAGTCAGTTAATGAAGAGAAGCTATAAAAATTAGTAAAAAGTCATATTTAAATATTAATTGTAGACATATATTTCACCTAGTGCATAAATGCCACAAATTGAAATGCTACAAATACCTATTTCTTTCAAAGGAAGAATGTAATATGGTGCCTGGGAAGTCAAAATCCAGACCTCTGGCCTGTGGTGCTCTTATTATATTTTACTCTTCACCATAATTAGTACACATATTTTATTTATTGGATAATATGTCATTTATTTCATAGATTCACTTTGGATGGACTCCCTATGGCAGGTTTTCTGGAGGGACAAAGACAAATTAGCAAAGAATGAACAAGCACAGATGAGTTATGATATCTACTGACAGACAGGGGGCCCACTTCAACAAACTCTCACAGAGCCATCCAAGTATTGCATATTTTAGTAGGTGCTTTGTCTCCTTTGCTACATTGAAAGCAAGGAAAAGACTGCAACTTAATTTATTGTTATCTCTCCAATTGCCAATAACAATATTTTGTACAAATTAGACTTCTGATATATATAGTCACTGGATGAATCACCTCAAAATAGGTCTTCGCAAAGACCTAATAGTCTATGTCATTTTGCTATATTAGACTCAAACTTACCCTATTAGGGACTGTGGCAAATTGATTTTATTTAAGAAATTATTTTTTAATACCAATGTTAACATAGCCAGGAACCAGACTGATAATAGTCAAAAGAATGATATTTAGGGGAGTTCATGCTATTTCTATTAATACACTATGTAGGAAAACCACTGATCAATCAATTTACATTTTAGGCAATTAGCCAAATGTGTTTTTCAGTAGGATTTTGTGACATTCCTTTGGGGTTTTAATTATGCTGCATTAGTAATATTGAAAAAAAAATGTTGGACAGAACAATATTTCCTGAGGTATACCTATACCTCACAAAACCTATTTTATTCACTTATTCGTTTCAGAATGAAATCGTTCATCTTTGTTCCCTGTTACAGGAAAAAATTCAATTCTTTCTTATTTGTAGCCTCTCTGGACCTCCTCTGCGTCAAAGGAAAGTAAAATGTTGCAGCAAATAAAAATGCTTTTTCCACAAGGTGATCTAGCATCACTGATATGCCTACAGTACTTTCCTGGGCAGTGTTGTTCTGGTAACAAAGAATCACCACTACCCAGGTCCAAGAATTTTTTAAAATAATATTTTATTTTCTTCCAATTACATGCTAAACCAAGAACTGATCTTTTTCCACCAGTAGACTACACCATTCCATGCTGCATACAGTTCTGGAAACTGCATTTTAATATTGAGAATTTAGTCCTCTTTCACATATTAAAAGGGTTCAAAAAGCACACATAAAAGACAAAGACAGGGAGGAAAGTAAAGTAAAAGGAGGTAAATAACCCTTTCTAATTCAGTGATTGAATCTTTTTCCATCAGCATCTGCCAGAGGCAGCTCCAGAATGAGAATCACAGACATATTATCCAGGTCATGAAAGTCCGGCCAAACCAAAGGACAATGGCCACCTTGGGATCCATTCCATTGCCCGTACTGCAAGCAAAATGGGAACCCAGCTGACATCTAGAGCAGAGGGCCAGGCCAACAGAGCTAATAACAAGATATGTTTGTTGAATGGAGCTTGAAATCAGCAGAACCAGAACAGCACAGTCTCCTCCTGAGACCACAAAATGGTGGCCAAATGGAGGGAGGACTTGATTTAGGCATTTACTGAACATCTCAGATTTCAGACAGTTCTAATACCTCGAACCATATGGACGTTATAATGTCTGTAAGCTTTGATTTCTTCATATCTCTCTCTCTCTCTACATACATATATATGTATATATATGTATATATGTGTGTGTGTGTGTGTATGCATACACAAATGTGTGCATATATGGGTATATTCATGTATATTTATTTATTTATTTGTATCTGTATATACATGTACATTGTGGCACAGGAGAAAGAGCACAGGATTTATGGTCAGAGGACCTAAAACCCAAATTAATTTCTGCTGCTTACTATATTTGTGACCCTGGGCGTGTCATTTTATTTATTTCTGTGGTTCTCTAGAGCTCGGATAATCTATCATCTCTGATGTGTTTTTAGTGTTTAGTTGGAAGGAGCCTACTTATAGGGTAGCATTAACTAAGAAAGGATTTCTGAATAAAGCAGGGTAACAGACTATATAATCTTCCACAAGAAGCTTTCCCTGATCCCCTTTAATGCTAGTGCTCTAGTGCCTCTGTTGATTACCTCTGGCATCTTCTGGGTGTGCAGTTACTCCTCCCACACCTCTACTTTCCCCATCGCAGATTCACTGCATCATGAGTCAGAATAAGAGAGTAAATGGAATTTGGGGGGAGCTAAATGGAAGCCAAAGATGATACAGAGCCTATGACCAAATATTTACAATATTTTACCAAATATGACCAAATTTTACAATATGGTACTGTAAACATCCCATAAAAGAAAAAATAATTGAGACGTCTTTTCTGTTATGAAGGCAGGGCAAAAAAATTTTACACGGATTTTCCAGATTGGGGAGGGGGCTCCATTCTCCTAGCCCCACCATGTGGAAGGGACAATTATATCTTGTTTGTACATTGTTATTTGCATATTATCACCCCCAAATAGATTGTGAGCTCCTTGAAAGCAGTAACCGTTTTTTGTCTTTCTTTATACTCCCACAAATGCTTTTGACTGATTTACTGAATCTAAATTTCTTCTAATTCTTAAATCATTGGCAGAAATATACACTTCAAGGTGTATTTATGGTCTCACACATACACGCTCAAGTACCAATACACAATGGATTTTACCGCAGAGGTCAAGAAAGGAAGAGATCTGTGCCGGCTGGGATAACATGGGAGGGTTTCATACAGGAGGTAGACCTTGAATTGTATTTTCAAAGAAGAGGATGAAATGAATGAGTGGAAAGGAAGGAAAGCATTTCAGGTATGATTTAATTAAAACATTTGTCAGCATTTGGCATGCCTTAGAGATTATTAATAATTTCCTAAAAAGTGCCACTACAGATTTAAATTTATCCAATTAAATTTAAATTAAATATCTCATTTCTCAAGCAGAGTCCAGCCACCCAACAATAGAATCTAAGGTAATTACACACCATTTTCAAAGCGATCAGCGCCCCACCCCCAAATCTCCATAGAATATAAATCACCTTCTTTTTGATGATTAACATCCTCAATTTAGCCAAGTCCATCCAGATTCAGAGAACTCACAACATAGCTCTTAAGGGGATAATTCCTCCCCGCATTCCAAGTCCTAAACAATGTATTACATGCAGGATGAAAATCTCAGAAGACAGAATGCTTTGCTTTGAAAGTCAGCACCACCACTAAGAGTTAATAGTGTCTGATGACTAGAAACCTGATTCATAAAAAATTGAAGACAGCTCTGACACTGGGGTTTTTACATGCAGTGCTTTAATCCAGTGAGATGCTGGCCGTCAATGTCTTCTCCTACATAAACGTTAATAGCATATACTTCCACACGGGGTTATAGAAAGGGAAGAGTAGAGGTCAGGACTTAGGGTGAGGTATCATCCATTCATTAAACAATCCAGTTTAAGAAGTAGCCAGAGGATGGCCCCTTTTCATAACATCATAGAATTTAGAGGAACCCAAGAGGTTATCTCTTCCAATTCCTTCGTTTTCCAGATGAGGAACCTGAGGCCAGGCTGAAATGGTAGAACAAGGATTTGAACTCAATATAGTTGTTGCTTTTGACGTTGATGTCAAAGTGATTTAGAATGGTCTTAAGAACTTTAGCTAAGGAATTCTGGAGGTTTCCAGGAGGTGAAGTTAAATATAGATGTATTAAACATCATTTGTATTTGTAGTCCTTAAAGGATTGTACTTGGGCTATTGCAAACCATCCCCACTCCACAGTGGCAGCAATAGAGGTATGCAATGGCACATTTAAATTTTTATTTCTTTTCTTTTTGTATTTAAAAAAAACAAAGAATTAAATGCCAAACGTTAGTGCATATTTGCTCTACTACATATTTAAATGTGGGGTTTTTTTCATTATGAATTACAGGAGGACCTTAACTTCACTGAAAGCTCCAAGATTATTCTGAGACAGTTTGGCTTCTGTTAGGTGGTAATTACATCCTATAACTTATTAAAGAAGAAATCCCATTATATAAAAAAAAAAGTCATTACCAACCAGAATAAAAACAGACTCTAGCTATTTATATGCTGCCTGTCACTGTGATCTGACACACACACACAGCAGGATAAAAACAAAGACATATGTGATATGAAAATCTTCTCCCTAGCTCCTTGTTAGCATAAGATATTGTAGAAATGTATGCTAGACTTAAATGGGAGAAAAGAGGGGTAAGACACACACTGAAAGAAATTCCGTTGGCCTATTTTATGAATTTGTGTTAATTTCCATCTCCTTACTTCAGATAGTAACCAAGTAAATGTCATTTCATAAAATCCACACAAGTGCCAAGTTTGTGAAAAGGGTAAATAAGGCCTATTTTTGAATCCTACATATAACACAAAGTCTTGTAGGATAAGAGCCTCAATTCTTTATTTCATCTTCTGTCCGAGAGCTCCGACCTGCAACTATGACAAGGCAGCAAGCATACAAGATAATGGGCTTCGATGACCACAGATAGATGATAGATAGAGAATAGGAATGGATATAGAACAGATTCACAGACACATATAGAACAGAATAGAGAGATGCTAACCATTTGCAGACAAGAAATCTGAACTGCATTGTGACTATGCATGTGTGATCAATTATTTATTCAGCTGTCAAAAGCTCAAGGAAAAAACTACATATAAAAGAATTACATTGACTTAGTAAGATCAGGTCATTCACAAATGAAATGACGAATCAAAAGGTTTTGGTGGGGGGGAATGGGGGTTGAAGGAAGGTGGACATAGCTATCAAAATATATAGGTAACCTAAGTATGAATATCTAACATGGCTCAGGTAGGTAATTGTCATTAAGATACACTTTACTTTTACCGCTAGAGCTAAGGCTCAGTGCTTAATGGAACTGAACAAATAGTAGACTGGTTCTTGCAACATGGTGTAGTACAAAGTAGACTAAACTTAGACATGGGTCCTAGGTTCCCATTCTGACCCGATGCTTTATAGCTGTGATAAAATAAGCAAGTCACTTAACCTTTGGTCCCTCCTTTTCCTCCTGCAAAATGAAGGTGCCAGATTTAATAGACTCTAAATATATGCTTCTATGATTATTCAGGTCTAAATTTAAGATCCTGTAATCCTCTCTTTGCCTCAGTCTTCCTATCTGAAATATAATAATAACAGCCATAATACCCCCCTAACCAAGTACTGATGAATAAATGAGATCACTCTTGTAAAAGTGTAGTATCAATAGCTGTAACAAGGCAACTACACTAATTACCCCAAAGTCCAGGGAGTAGAGGGAGAGTGGGGATGGAGGAAAGGCGAGGGAATTCACACCTTAAATCGAACATGGGCCACTTTTATTAGCAAAGAACATTCAGTAATTGAGTGAGGGTTTAAGCAAGTCTGTTTCTTCAGCAAATCCTTCAGACATGCTCTTCCTTCTTGCATCTAAACTCTTTGAGAAATTTATCCACAATAGGTGCCTCCAGTGCATTACCTCTGTTCTTACCTCTCTACAATCTGACTTCCAATCTCAATATTCAACTATTATTTTTTAAAACATAGACCTAACTGTA
Source organism: Potorous gilbertii (assembly GCA_028658325.1). NCBI lineage: Eukaryota > Metazoa > Chordata > Mammalia > Diprotodontia > Potoroidae > Potorous > Potorous gilbertii. The sequence continues at coordinate 250,402,713 of CM053771.1, read as the reverse complement.
TTACCTCCTCCCCAATCTTCAGTGGCTCCCTCTTACAAATACAAAAACCTCAGCCTGGAATTTAAAGCCCTAAACAGCCAGTATCCCGCTTAACTTCCTAGTTATATTTACTAGTACTCTCCTCTATCTACTCTCCATTTTCATCAAAGTGGACGGGATGGGTGCTCCCCAAATATGACATCTCTTATCTTCATGCCTTGATGCCCCATCTCTGTAATTTGGTCTTTTGACTGACTTTATAGAATTTCTGCTTCCTTCAAAGCCCCTCTTTCATAAGACATCTATTCTCCACAGTTATTAGCTCTCTCTTTTGAAAATCACTCACTTACTTGATAATACATTGTATCCTCCTCCAACCCCAAAGGCTCTGAGTATTCCCAGAACTTAGCACATTGACTTACACATAGATGCTTAAGGTGGATTTTAACACAGTCCCCCAGATGTGGCCTGACCAGAGAAGAATAAAGGGGCATTATTACTTCTCTAACTCACTTCTCTAATACACCTTTCTTAATGAATCCTAGCAAAGCAGAATGCCATGTCCTATTGGCTGCTTCCTCTTGGGCTCACAACACACTCAGCCTCTCAGAAATCTGTCTTAGGAACTTCTCTCAGAAAACAAAAGCCAAAGAACGATGCTCAGCCTTCTTACCTTTGACTATTACCATCTCATACACCTTGATCAACAGTCTAAGACCTTATCTGACACATCTCTTGCCCTCAAAATATCTTTTTAAAATACTTTTGTCGTATTAATATTCACCATCAGTGCTAACTCAGACTTCAACACCGTTCTTACATATGTCTTTCATATTCATCCTCAACAACTTGATCTCACTTTAATCTTCTAACCATATTTCAAAATCTGAGTCGGATGAGATTCCTGCTCATTCTCACCAGTACCTTTAGGCAGCTTCCCTTTTTCACTCCTCATCAGAATAATTTCTGCTTGTGCCTTCAGAATTTCATTATTTAAGGGTTTCCATCCCTCTTGGGCTGATTTCCTCTACAAAGTATAATGTCATAGGATACAATTAGTCCTTTTCCTGGATGCTTTAAAATATGTTGTCTCCAAACCAGGATGATTATTATGCCTGACTTTTCTTTATCAAAAATTGTATGATGGAGCAGCCACTTGCCTGTAAGGTTGGTCACTTGCCCCTATAATTTTTACTTCAGCAACAAGTTCCTCTTTGTTGCTTGGAATCACATTGATAATAACATTACCCTGAGTCACTTGTGCCATTATTTTAATAATGAAATGATCATTAAGGCAAGTAACAAATTTATCAGATACTCTGTTTTTGGCAAAGGGAGCATCAGCAGATGTGTAGGTAGCTGAGGTCTCTCATTGGTGTAATAGAATATTTTCATTACAGATCTGTGAATTATTTCCTAAATACCTCTTCTAGCTCTCCTTCCTGTTTAGGTCATCTATAATATACTCTTCCTCCAAACAATATAACTTTTCTTCCTTCTTCCCCTGATCTTTACAAAAAAGTTCTCCATCAATCAGTGGAAAGAATGCTGGCTTTGAAGTCAAGAGATGTTTCAAATCTAGCCTCTGATGCTTACCATCTAGCTGATCTTGGGCAAGTGACTTCACTCTCTGGGTCTTAGTTTCTGGGTCCCAAAATCTGAGAGTTGGAAGAAACATCAGAAACTATCCTGTCCAATTCATACCTGAAAGAATATTCACAATAATACATCTGAAAAGTAATGATAATCTGTTAAATGAGGGAATTGAACTAAATGATCTTTAAAATCTCTTGGACTTATTTATTAAGAGTTTCCTATGTGTCTGATTCTGTGTTACACAGAGCAGCTAGGCAGCCTCTTCAAGTTTTTATTTTCATCTTCCTTCAAGACTCAACTCAAACCTTAAGTGCTTTCAAGGAAGACAAGGAAGTCAGGAGGAAAGGTAAATAGAAGGAGAACATTTTAGGCAGGGGGATAGTTGTTGAATTAGAACTATTTTTCTAAAGCTATATTCATATATATATATATATATGAATATAGCTTTAGAAAAATAGTATATATATATATAATATATATAATATATTATATATATATAATCATATAATTATATTATATATTATATAATTATATATAATATTATATTATATAATTATATAATTATATAATATAATATAATATAATATATATATATATTAGCTTCCATCAAATCTAAGCAACACCTGTGAAGCCCAATTAAATTCCTTGTGCTATTATCTCTAATTCTCCCAGTTTACTAACAAGGTTCAGTGCGTCTGTAGAAATAGGTATTGTATCTGAGGCCATAAGATTTCTTGTTGCCTATTCATGTTTTTTGTGAAAACTCTGGTCCTCTCTTATACTGTTCTTTTTCCTAACATTGTATCTTTTACCTCCTAGGCTTATCAAACTTATGTGGATAGTTTCATTCTACCCTTTCTTTTTTTAGTTGAAAGCCTTCTTGCTTAGATTTGCAGGATTCTAGGCAAATGGAAATTGATCATGTTTAGGCGTTCTTGGTCAAGAACTCAACATTTTTGTATTTTAAACCTTGGTTCATGAGGCAACATACTGATTCTCTGGTATAATTAGTCAACTTTTCACTTCTCAAAGCTGCTCATGTCTCCTAAATTACATTTCTTCCATTGGCAGTAGAAATGAAAATACTAACTATGCCCTCAAGGTCCTCATTTTTTGCTTCCCATTTCATAATTCTTAGCAATGCTTTCTAGGCTCCTTCTGCTGGTTTCTTGTCCTTACATAAACCACTAAAGGCAGACAGAAGCCCGGTATCATAATTATTGAGACTATTTCCATGTCCTAGACTCATGCCCCAGAAAGGCAGTCTATCTCTATGTTTATATCAGGTCAACAAATACTAACCTCAAAATCCTCCACGGGAGACATTAACTAGCACTAATTTAAAAAAAAAACCCAGCTAACATTTATATAGTGATTTACAGTTTGTTAGGTGTTTTATAAATATTATCTCATTTGATATTCACAACAACCCTGGGAGGTAGGTACCATTATCAACTCTATTTTATAAATGAGAAAATGGAGGCAGATAGAGATTATAATATTTCAAAGATCATTCAGCTAATATCTGAGGCTAGATTTGAACTCAGGTTTTCTTGACTCCAGATCCAGTATTCTATCTATTGTATCACCTAACTGCCACCATGCAAACTTTCAGCTATGCAATCTTGGGTTCCTTAAGGATATCTAAGCTGATTGTCTAGTTAAGGCACATTTTAAAATTTCCATTAATCTAGAGTCACCAGATATAGAATTCACGGATGCCCAAATTTCAGAGAATCAAAATAATGCTTAATATAGTAACTTGAACTTAACAGTTAATGGACAGAAAAATGTGAACATGTGGAGAAATATCGAGGTATTTTGAGATGGATGCTTTGAGATAGAAAGAAAGATAAGGGGACTGATATTGGATGGGTCCAATTTTCTTACTAAAGCACATTCTAGTTGGCTGGTGAGAGTATGGGGAGATGAACCTGGAATTACGTCCAAGAATGTGAAAAAGCCAGATGGGGAGTATGATTCAGCATCAGCAAGAGAGAATGTTAGTGCTGCACCTTAGACCCGCCCAATGCCTTTATTTAAATCTGAGACTAAGTGACTTCTACAAGGTCATATAGCTTATGGTGAAAGAAAAAAGGACAGAATTTCTGGGTAATCAATAACTTGATGGTGAGCAGTTTCTCTTGGAAAACCAAAGACAAAACCATGAAGAGACTGAAAGCTTAAATATGCTTTTGGAAAAGGGGAAAAGCTTAAAAATGCTTTTGACAAGTAAAAGTCAACCCTGATTGGCAGATATTTAGATGGTGGTCTACAGCTCTACTACTAAAAGTGGCTTGAGCATGAGACTCAACAATCTCCAGTAATCTGGACAGGGGAATCACTCTAAGCTGATCTCCCTGCCTCAAGCATCTCCTTTCTCCAATCTAACCTTCACACATCTGCCAAAAATATGTTCCTAATTCACAGGTTGGATCATTCCACTCTCCTATCCAAACTAATTCAGTGGTTACACATAATTTTAAAAATAAAATTGGAAATATCTTAGTTTAAAAGGTCAACCACTTTGATTGGTCTCCTTCATGAGCTGGGTTACCATAAATTCTAATGGAAAATTACAAGGACAAGGGCTCATTTTCTCAGGGTTAAAACTCACCTAGACTGGATTCTGTTTAAGCAGAAAGTCTCCTCCTTGCGTGAGGTCTAGCCCAAGATGGAGGATCATGTTCCCTGAGAGTTAGAGCAATTTTATTTATCAGTCATGTCTTTCAGAAACTGACTGACTTTCTATAGGGGCTAAGCCCTAAGTGAGGAAATAAAAGGAGAATAACCTGAATCCTAATTTAATAATTGATTATTAATGTAATGGCAAAATAATAATTTCTCTCAAGCTAGAATGAAAAGCAATATATAGTCCTAGGAAACTGGGATACATATTGAAGGATGGGCATAGTGCCTAACTTAGGGAGTTTCTTAAAAGACAAAGCCTAAAATTCCTACTACTAAGCTACCTTTGAAGTCAATTGGAATTTGATTTAATAATACTGACCTAAACAATAGGAATCTTGCAGACGCAAGTGTACAGATTACATATAAGTAGTGAGATCTAAAGAGGCAGCCTAGCAGAGTGATAGAGAGCTGGTCTTACTGTCAGGAAGATGTCCGTCCAAATCCTAGCTCTGACATATCACTGGCTACATGATGCTGGGCAAGTCATTTAACCTCTCAGTGTCCCAGGTAGCTCTCTGACACTTTAAGTTGCAGGGTAAGTGCCAAGCTACGTTAGAAGAAGTTTCCTCACCAAAAGTTTTCTAAATGGATGAAATCAGAGATGTCATAAAATGAAAATCAAGTCTGAATGTCATCTCTTCAAGTATTGAAGAAATACAAGAGCAGCATGGACTGTTGTCTGAAATGTCTTGAGAACTGTGACAAATGGCAAATATAATTTCCATCCACAAGAAGTGCTACAATCCTTGTAGGGCACTATAGGAATGAGAGATGTCTGCTACTCCAATGAGTCCCATTATATTTGTCCAACCTTAGCTCCTGTTTGCTATAATATCTTCACTGCAGGTTGGTCATATTGCACTTACATTACATTCCCCATCCCTCTTCCATGCCTTTGCTTGTGTTTTCTCCTCTCATCTAAATGACCTCCCCACTCCTATCTGATCATCCACATTCTACCTATCCTTCAAGGTCTGACTCAACAACTACTGTTTTCATGAAGCCTTTCCAGATAACTCCAGCCCTAATTGTGCCAAACATATAGGAGGCACTTAATAAATGATTGTTGATTGAATCTTCCTGTTCCCAGAATTCCTAATATAATATACAGGGTAGCATCTGATGATGTACTGTCTTACTTTGTTCTCAGATTGTTTTATGTTTCACCAATAAATTATAATTTTAGAAGGGAAGTAATCATATCATTAGGCCAATGATGTATCATGAACCATGACAGGTATATGTAAGGCACTTAAATTCTTATTGAACTTTCATATTGCCATGCTGGTGGGATGCACAATAAAGCATACTATCGTTACTATTAACCAAAAATTTAAGTGAAAAGAATTTGTTAGAAAAAAGGTAAAAATCACATCTATAAAGGGTTGCTGCTTCTGTCTAAACGCATCTTGGCCTCCTATCCTAAAACTAGTAGTTCCTTTCCTCTCAAATCCCTGTTCCCATTGCTAACGCTGCCATTCTGCCGGTCAATCACTCTTGAAGCACGGACATCATTGATTCTCCACCTTCATCTCTCAATCTCTCACATCAAATCACCTGCCAAGTCCTGTTGATTCTATCTATACAATATCGCTCCTATCTGTAGCCTTCTTTCTACTCACCCTAGTACAGGCCTTTATCACTTTTCATTTGGACTACATAATAGCTCTAAGCTGGCCTCCCTGCTTCAAGTATCTCCTTTCTCCAATCTCTAACCTTCCCACAACTGCCAAAAGTATGTTGCTAATTCTCAAGTTGGACCACTCCATTCTCCTATCCAAAATGAAGCCGTGACATTATAGGTTTAAGAATAAAATGAGAAATGTCTTAGCTTAAAGGCTAGGTCTGACATCAATCTACCTTCCCTTTCTTATTTCACATTTCTTTCCCTAGTGTATTCTAAATTCCAGTCAAACTGGACTAATAGTCATTTTCCAATCTCATCCTTCAATCCCCCTTCTCCTACACCTCAGTGAATTCATCTCCCATGTGTACATCATCTTGGCTTACTGAAATTCTTGTCTTCCTCCAAAGACCCTATCAGGTATCACCTCCATACCTTGCCTGACTGAAAATCACTTTCTTCCTTCTAAGATTTTTCCTAGAGTACTTTGGAAGGAATCTTTCTTTTGCTATGTTGTACACAAGTCATATTCTGACTGGTATCATAGCTATTTTGATAACAAGGATTCTGTGTTCCTCTCCCTCACATCTTTGACTCCAGGGTGCTAGCATGGTACTTTGCAAACAGTAGGCACTTAAATGTTTGTGAAATGAACTGATGACAAACCCTCAAATACAAAAGAAAAAAAAGCTAAGTTACCATGAGATTGGAGGAAATGCTTTTTTCATATATTATGAACTGACTTAGAGACAGAAATTAGCATAAGGACAAGATACTTTTCAGGGCAGATGAATGTTAACAGCAAGATCTCAGGGGAAATAGTGCTGAGACTTAATTAGTATATTTTAAAATTACTTGAAAGAGGATCTGAACAGAGTATCACCAGATTGGCAAATGATGTTAATTTCTTCAAGGTAGTAAAACAATGAACCAATAAGGTTATTGTAACTTTTGGGAGTCATGGACCCTTTACCAGTCTGGTAAAGCCTAGGAACCCTGTCCAGGCTTTTAAGTGCATAAAATAAAATATATACGATTGGAAAGATAGCCAATTATATTGAAATACAATCATAAAAATATTTTTTAAAAACAAGTTCCCAGATCTCAGGTTAAGAACTCTGAGCCTAAAAGAGGTTAACATAAGTTTTTATGATTAAATAATTTGGAGGGGTGAGGAAGGATACATTTGAAATATGGCATGGGAGGGGCAGAAAATAATCTGAATAGCACATAAAAGAAGATGGGTTGAGAAAGATCAGAAGACACTGTAGAATGTGGAAGAACATACCAGACCAATCTGATACCATGGCCAAAAAACACAAATAATAAAACACTGAGAATAATAAGAAAAGTTTTCAAACAAAATTAAAACCACTTCTTGCACAAAATTATAGTGGAACCTTATATAGAGTTCTTGTGACACCTTAAAAATATAAGTTAAACTGAAGAAGATCCTAAAACGGTTGCTCTGTGAATATTTAGGGACAAATAAGACATTATTTAACACAGTTCTAGCAAACTCATACAACCCATCTTCTCTCAGTGTTGATATAGGCAATAAATAGGTTAAAGAGGGATTTATACAAATTCAAGAGCCATTATAATCAAAGAATATAGAGCTGGAAGGGACTTTAGAGACTGTCGGATCAAGCTTTGATCATTGGATTAGGAAACTGAATCCTTGACAAGTCATTTGTTTTCCCAGGACAACAGGTGGTATTATAAATAGTAGCAGTCTTGGGACATGCAAATCCTAATCTAGTGTTCTTTCTGTAACACCATCCAAGGATAACTAGAGAGGATGTAAGAGATACTGAATAATCCTCTCCCTCCCCCAAATTGGGGCTTGTCGAAGAGTGAAAGAGAGAAAGGAGTCTTCTCTTGAGTCCCTTAATGTGGCTAGTCAGGTATGAGTCTTCTCTTGAGTCTCTTAATGTGGCTAGTCAGGTATGAAACTCAGGCTGAACAAGTCATTTATTTCTACTTCACATTCACCCTATTTGATCAGGTCCCTTGCTTCCATAGGCTAGGTTTAGCTTATTTCAAAATTGAATGGTTGCATTGAACTCTACTCTAGTTGGGTTTCTAAAGTATTTTGAAGAGAATTAGCCCTGGGAAATGGAAAGAGGATGGGATTTGGAGTCAGAAGACATGGCTTCCACTAAGGACTACTTGTATGGCCTTGGACAGGTCCTTTCACTTTACTGGGCCTCAGTTTCCTCATTACAAAATGAGTTCATTGGACTAAATGATCTCTAAAGGTCCTTTCAGTTTGGGTTTCTATGATTCTGGAAACAATTTGCAAAGGTGAACATGTTTACAACATATCCCCTTAACTTTTAAAGTTGATTTCATGGGAAGGAACAATTCCCTTCCACAAAATGCCCTGTGGTACTAATGACAGAAACACAATGCTTTACTGAGTGAACCAGTTTTCTGACTTAGCTCCTTAGGAAATCAATGACCACCGACAGATCTAAAATAAGAAATCGCTATGTTCTCTCATTTTATATTAAATTCCCTTTAATGGTGACCTAAACTAACAGTATTAGTTACACAGCTTTGGATAAGTATGTACTAAATCAATTATAGAATTTTAATCCTTATAATTACAAAAATATTAGCACCTTCACAATGGAAAGCTCTTGAATCCTGAGTATGCTTGTGATTTCCTCAATGAGGATGTCCCTCTATCAATGTACAGTGACCCCTACCCTGCCTCTTCTGGTCTTATAGACTTGCTGAGGGTCTCACAGATAGTGTGTGTGTTAAACTCAAGCCTTTCTAATTTGGAGGCCTTCTTTCTATCTGCTATACAACACTGCCTCAAGAATGTTAAAGCTTCATATTCATTGGACTTATTTTTGTGGGAAATTATTCTGTGGAGATAGAGGAAGTAAACACTTATACAGTACTTCCTGTGTGCCAGGCACTGTATCAAGTGGTTTATAAATGTTATCTCACTTGATTCTCCCGAAAACCCTCTGGGGTAGGTGCGATTATTGTATCCATTTTATATTTGAGGAAACCGAGGCAAACAGAGGTTCAGTAACTTGCCCAGGAACAAGGCTGAATTTGAACTCAGGTCTTCCGAACTTCAGGCCTAGCACTTTATCTACTGTGCCACCTAGCTACCAAATCTCTGACCAGTCTGGCACACCAAAAAGCTTCCCATTCTTAACTGTAGTCATAATGGAGAAAAACGTAAGTCTTTTAGAACAAGCTAGCAGAATATTAGAATAATGTCAATCCTTTGCCTTCTGTTTTTTTTCTACTGTATTATGCATTAATCCATAATGAATTTAATCACAAAGGCTTGCTAAAGAAAAAAAAGACCAATCCTAGACCCCTCTCTCGGTTCATGTAAGCATCAAAACACAAATGCAATAAAGGGAGAATTCCCTATGAGCAACAATTCCAAGGAGATCCATAAGAAAAGATTCAAGATCTACCTTAGGCAACATCTATAATTGATGTAGCTGAAAGTCAGAGGCATACATGCATTACAAACGAAACTCAATGTCCCTCTCCCTGAAGCCCCAGTATTCCAAACTGTGGTATAGCCTTGTTGCTATGAAATTGTCAGCCAGGCTTAAAGACTTAAAACTGCAGCTTGAACTAAAATATATAAGTTGTTTTCCACTACCAGCACCTAAGCAATGGTTTTACTTTTATTTGGATGAGAATGCTAATTGCCTTAATGAAAAATGGTGAAAAGCTCTCTGCTGAATTACAGCAGACTTGATGTCTTTGTATCCCTAACAAGCTTTGGTGAAATTAAGTGTTTCTGACATATTTGACTTTATTCATTCATTCAACAAATTTAATAACTCAACTTCAGAGAAAAGACCAGACAAGTCAAGCTATTCTTTTGGTTTTTCTTTCTACCCGTTAGCATCAAAGCAAGTTCCCCAAGCACAGTATTCCCATCAGCCTCCAAACCAAGTCATTATAGTAAATTAGTTCCATGGACCATAGAAAGAGAAAAAAATAAATAAATAACACTCACTAATTCAAATGCCCAACTTTTAGGACTGCCCTAATTTCCCCCTTCCCCCTTCTATCCCTAGCATGAGTCATCAAGAAATAGTGAAGCTGTATAACGCCTAAGATTCAAATAAGGAAAGATTAAAAGGTAAAGGACGTGAACAGAGAACAAGCCTATGCGCTACTTATGTATCATTAATTTACTGCTAGGGATTACAATTGTTCTCCTCCATCCGGTTTCTCACTTCCTGAAGGATCCTGATCCTGGAGGTAATATTTAAAATTCAATGTTGATTACATGATCAGTGACAATCAATTGACAAGCATTTGTTAAAGGTCACCAATGTACCAAGTATTGTGCTATGAACTAGGGGTACAGACATGGGTGTACAGAGCCAGTCGGAGTCCCCAAGAGTGGATTGTTAATGTTATAGTGTCAGTATTTACAGCTTGATTGGCAAATGCTACAAATCATAATTTGATTTGCTGTTTTGTTGATAGTCCAGACTTAACAAGATGATGTAGAAAATGTTAATAATGCTGAAATTGTATCCTAAGTGCATTTTTTTTGGAGAGCTGATTGTTAAAGATGTTTCAGCACATCCCTGGATAAAGAGACAAAAATGAAACTGTTTCTGCTCTTATGGAACTTACATCTATCAGACAAGACAAAATATGCACATACACATACTCATACATTAAATAAAAATAAATACAAGGTAACTTAGAGGGGGAGGGCCCTATCAATTAAAGGGGGGGCTCCATATCTGACATTTAATGTTACACAATGACAGGCAAGTCACTTAACCTGGCTTCAATTTCTTCATACAATGAGGGAGTTGAATTAGTTGGCCTCTGAAGTCCCTTCCAAAGTTGTATTTTAGTATGGAAAAAGTAGAGATGAGGAAATAGTGAATTCCAGATATAAGAGATGCCCCCCTGGGAATGTACAGTCAGGGAAATGCTAATAGTTCCCTTTGGCTGAAACATAGAATATAAAATAAGACTGGAAAGATAGACTGGAATCAAAATTAGGAAGGACCTTAAATACCAAGCTAGTAAATTTATAATTTTGTTTAGTCAAACCACCACCATCTTGTCTACCATCTCCTCTCACACCCTGAGGGAGAAACCTGTAGGACCCTGAGTCCAAGAGTCTTGGGAATAGAAGTGACCTCCACAAAAAAAAAAAAATCAAACCTGCTTCTAGGCCAGCTCCCCAGTGCCATCATTGAGGGGAGAAGTAATTGTGGAAAAGGGCCCACCACCAGCAATAACTGCCGACCGACTGAGACTAATGGGAAGATGAGAATGGGAACTCTGGAAGTAACAGCACCACCTCACACACTGCCCCTGGTACCAGCTGACCTCATAACCATCATCTGGGATAGCAGCTCTTTGGAGATGAGTCAATCATCCCCAATTGCCACCTAACAACCACATACAATGTAGGCAAGTCATTCTGAAAGAAGTATGTGCCAGGCAAGTCAAACCACCACTACCAAATACCAAATGATTCAACAACAGAAAATTATATGATTTATCAATGGAAATATAATTTTAAAGGACTTTGTCACAGCACTCTAAGGACTTTTCCATCTGACTCATAGGTGAGATTGCCCATATGTTTTGTCTTCTTCATTGTAATGAATTGTGTAACTCCTTTAGAGTAGAAACTGTCATATTTTTCTGTTTGTATACCCATTGCCTAGCACATGCTTTACATATAGTAAATGCTTAAGAAATACTTCATTCATTCATCCTAAAGGCAAGGTAGCTGCTGCTGAATTTTTAAAGAAAGAAGAAGATTGGTCAGATGTGTGCATCAGGAACACATGAGCAACTCTATAAAGGATGAGATAGGAAGAAGAGAGAGAGGAGGCAAGGACCGTCACTGTGGAGGAGCGGTCAAACTCAGGAAGAGGATATTAATGTAGTTAAGGTGAGAGAGACGATGAAGGCATGAACCAGTGTGGCCAGCACTATAAATGGAAAGGAAATATATGAGAAACAGATTAAAGGTAGAACTGATAAAACTTAGCCAAACATTGACTGTGTGGGAAGAATTTAAAATAGCTTTGAGGTTTTGATTCTAGTGTTATGAAAAGAAATTGTCTTGAAAGAAGGTTAGGCTTGGTGAAAAAAGGGTGATTTTAGTTTTAGTTGTTGATTCCTTGACACTGGAATATCATCCAAGTACAGGTATGAGACCTGAGGCAAGGGAGGAGAGAGAGTGGACTTACAGTTAACATCAGAAGATCTAGGTTTGACTTCAGTGCCAAGATGGCAGAGTGAGGAATTTACCTCAAAACAACTAGAAAACCACTTCAGAATTTATCTAGAAACAGGAAAGTCACTTATTAGCTCAGTAAGAATGATCTCTCTCACTGTGGTGAGAGGGGAGCAAGGTCCAAGAACTATGGCAGCAGCTAACCTCACAGCAAGGGGCCTGCAGCAAGGCTCCAAGCTTGGGGCAATCCACCCTTCTGCGAACCAGCAGTCCCCTAGGCAAGTAAGTAGTCTGTGAGGCTCAGAAGGCCCTACCCCAATGATCCCACCCCCAGCACAAGCTACCTGCAAGGTCTTGGCCCCTTTGCAGACCAATAGTGAAGTCCCACCTCAAGGCTGTCCAACAGCAAGGCCCCACTTGTAAAGCCTACCAACCAAGAAACCTATTTCCATAGCAAACCAGAAGCAAAGCCCTAACCCTGGAACAGGTCAGCAGCTAAACCCCATACCCAGGGGAAGACAACAGGGAGGCCCCACCCCACAGTACAAGCCAGAAGGAAGCTTACCTTCCAAAGAAAAAAAGCCCTAAAGCCCAGTGAAAGGCAGCAGTAAGACCCTGAGTCCCAGAACAAAAAGCTAAGGACAGTGCAGAGCCCAACTCTTACATAAAAACACCAAGTCACCAAAAAAGGCAGAAAAAATGAGCAAATAAAACAAAAAAGAGCTTGCCTATAGAAAGTTACTATGTTGATAGGGAGGATCCAGGCATAAACTTAGAAGAGGACAACAATGTCAAAACAGCTACATGTGAAGCCTCAAAGAAAAATGTAATTTGGTCTCAGGCCCCAAAAGAATTCCTGAAAGAGTTTAAAAAGGATTTTCAAAAACAAATCTGAGAAGTAGAAGAAAAATTAAGGAATAATTTTTATAATAATAATTACACTGATGACATAAGGAGAGTAATTCAAGAGAATCATGAAAAAAAGAGTCAATAGCATAGGAAAAGATGTACAAAATCTTACAGAGTAAAATAACCCCCTAAAAATAGAATTGGCCAAATGGAAAAGGAAGTATAAAATACTCACTGAAGAAAATAATTCCTTAAAAATTAAAATTGAAGAAGTGGAAAATAATGACTTTGTACACCATCAAGATAGAACAAAATAAAAACTTAAAAATTAGAAGAAAATGTGAAATTTCCCATTGGAAAAATAACTCCCAGAAAATAGATAAAGGAGAGATAATAAAAAAATTATTGGACTATCTGAAAGCCATGATCAAATAAAAAGCATGGAAAACATCTTTCAAGGAACTGTCGAAGAAAACTGCCTTGCTATATTAGAACCAGAGACCAAAACAGAAATTGAAAGAATCCACTGAGAATAACCTGAAATATCCCAAAATAAAAACTCCCAAGAACATCATAGCCAAATTCCAGAGCTCACACATCAAGGAGAAAGTATTGGAAGCAGCCAAAAAGAAACAATTCAAATATTGTGGAGCTACAGTCAGGATTACACAGGACTTGGCATATTTCACATTAAAGAACTGGAGGGCTTGGCATATGATATACCAGAAGGTAAAGGACTTAAGATTATAGCCAAGAATCACCTACCCAGAAAAGCTGAATGTAATCTTTCAGGGGGAAAAATGGATATTGTATGAAACAGAGGACTTTCAAGCATTTCTCATTAAAAGATTAGAGATGAATAAAAACTTTGACTTCCAAAAACAAGACTCAAAGGAAAAATAAAAAAATTTAAAAAAAAGAAATAAGAAAGGAGAAAATATAAGAAATTCAATAAGGTTAAACTGTTTACATTTCTATATGGTAAGAATATTTGTAACTCTTAACAACTTTATTACTATAAGAACATTTAGAAGGAGTATATGTAGAGACAGGGTATGGATATAAGGTGATTTTCATATGATGATACCCAAAAAAACCCAAGTAACAAAATAGTGAGAAAGAAACTTGTAACAGAAGAAGAAGGGAGAGATTGAATGGGGTAAAATATCCCACATAAAAGAGGCATGAAAGAGCTATTATAATGGAGGGGAAGATAGAGAGGGACAAGAAAAACTTAAACTTACTCTCATAAAAATTGTCTCATAAAGGGAATAATATGCACACTCAGTTGGATACAGAAACCTATCTTACCCTATAAGGAAGTAAAGATGGATGAGGATAATTGAAGGGAGAGGGAGGACTGATAAAAGGGAGGATAAATTGGGGAAGACAGTGATCAGAAGTAAAACATTTGTGAGAAGGAAAAGGGTAGTGGTTAAGAGAGGGAGGATTAACAAGCCAAAAATAGCAGGGAGGGAAATACAGAGTTAGTTGTCATAGCCATAAATGTGAATGAGATGAACTCACCCATAAAATGGAAGCAGACAGCAGAATGGATTAAAAACCAGAATCCTGCAATATGTTGTTTACAAGAAACACATTTGAAACAGAGAGATACACACAGTGTAAAGGTAAAGGAATGGAGTAGAATTTATTATACTTCAGCTGAAGCAAAAGAAGCAGGGGTAGCAATTATGATCCCAGAGAAAGCAAAACCAAAGGTAGATGTAATTAAAAGAGATGAGGAAGGAAACTTTATCTTGCTGAAACATAACCATAGATAATGAGTCACATATAATGGAGGGGATAAGTCATATTCTAAACATATGTGTACCAAATGGTTTAGCATCTAAATTTTTGAAGGAGAAGTTGAATGAGTTACAGGAGGAAATACTACACTGTTGGGGGACCCCAACTTTCCCCTCTCAGAACAAGATAAATCCAAAAAATAAACCAGAGAGAAGTTAAAGAGTGAATAAAATTCTTGAAAAGTTAGATATGGTAGAACTCTGGAGAAAATTGAATGGAAATAGAAACGAATAGACATTTTTCTCAGCACCTACACAAAAAGTGACCATGTATTAGAACATAAAAACCTGGGGGGCAGAGCCAAGATAGTGGAGTAGAAAGATGCACATACACTAGCTCTTACCTCACAGCCCATAAAATATCTGTAAAGAAGAACTCTCAACAAATTCTAGAGCAGAAGCCACAGAACAATGGAGTGGAAGAGATTTCTAGCCCAGAGAGACCTGAAAAACTGATGGGAAAGGTCTGCCACACTGGATGCAGAGCAGAGCCAAGCCTAGCCTTAGCCACATGGCACTGACAGATGCAGGCCCTGACATGAGCAGATCTGAGCAGGCTTCAGGGACAGAATCTCTAGCAGCAGCACAGATCCCTCAACCCACAGCCCTAAAGGTCAGTGAAAGGGTCTTTTAGGTGGGCTGAGAAGGGAGCAGGATGTCCCTATAACTCAGGGCTCCTCAGGTGGCAGCAGTAGAGGCAGCAGCAGAGTGGGGCTCCCAAGACAGGCAGCAGCCTGCATACATTGTTGAAGGTTTCATTGTAAACCCCTTGAGGAAACTGAACCCTGTGTGATGGCCCTGCCCTCACCTGAGAAGCTGATCTTAATCTCTCACTGAATATTGGCCCTGCCCCTGCCTAAAGCCCCTGGGGGATTGGAGCAGCTCCTCTGAATCTCAGCCCCCAGTGCTGGTTTGGCAGAACTGGAGGTGGGGTGGTTGTGGAGAGGAAACTCAGAAGACAAGTAACTGACTGGGAAAATGCCCAAAAAAGGGAAAAAAAATAAGACCATGGAAGGTTACTTTCTTGGTGAACAGGTGTCTTCCCCCATTCTTTCAGAGGGGGAAAAGTAAGCATACTGTCACAGGAAGTCAAGACCCCTGCCTCCAGGGACTCCAAAGGGAACTTAAATTGGTCTCAGGAAATAGAAGAGTTTGAAAAACGAGTTAGCAGCTTACTAAAGGAGAACCAAAAAAATACTGAGGAAAATAACATCTTTAAAAAGAGGCTAACTCAATTGGAAAAAGAGGTCCAAAAAGCCAATGAGGAGAAGGAAGCTTTAAAAAGCAGAATTAACCAAACAGAGGAGAAAAGCTCACTGAACAAAGTAATTTATTGAAAGAGAGAATTGAGAATTGAGTTCATGAATGATGAGATAAACCAAGCAGTTAAAAAACAAAACCAAAAGTATGAAAAAATAGAAGATAATGTGAAACATCTCATTGGAAAAACAACTGACCTGGAAAATAGATCCAGGAGAAACAATTTAAAAATTATGGGACTACCTGAAAGCCATGATCAAAAAAAGGGCCTAGACTTAGGAAATTATCAAGGAAAACTGCCCTAGAACCAGAGGGCAAAATCAATATTGAAAGAATCCACTAATCACCTCCTGAAAGAAATCTGAACAAAGAAACCCCTAGGAATATTGTGGCCAAATTTCAGAGTTCCCAGATCAAGGAGAAAATATTACAAGCAGCTTGAAAGAAACAATTTGAGTATTGTGGAAATACAGTCAGGATAGCACAGGTTCTGGCAGCTTCAATATTAAGGGATCAAAGGGCTTGGAATGGGATATTCCAGAGGTCAAAGGAACTGGGATTGAAACCAAGAATCACCTACCCAGCAAATCTGAATATGGTATTTCAAAGGAATAAATGGTCATTCAATGATATAGAGGACTTGGAATCATTCATATTGAGGAAAAGACCATATCTGTATAGAAAACTTGACTTTCCAAGACAAGAATCAAGAGAAGCATGAAAAGGACTAAGGATACATATCATAAAAGGATTCATTTGGGACATTTCTCAATTTTTGAAAATAATTTGTGAGTACAGACATTGTTTTGTTTTGTTTTTTTCAAGTTTGATAGAATTGTCCTGTGAATCCATTAAGACCAGTGATTCTTTTTTCTTTAGTAGTTCCTTTACAGCTAAATTTATTTGCTAGTTTGATATTGGGTTATTTAAGATCTTCAGCTGGTCTTCTGATAGCTTGGGTAATATATATTTTTGAAGGTATTCCTCTATTTTTTTTGGTGGTTTCAGTTTTGTCAGCATATAATTGTATATAATAGCCTGATTATTATTCTTTATTTCTTCTGGTGTTGCTGTGGTTTTTCCTTGTCTATTTTCTATTTCATTGATTCATTTTTCTGACCTCTTATTAAAAATTTAGATTAGGTAAGGGTTTTTAATTCTATTAATATTTTCAAAAAGCTAACTTTTAGTTTTACTTATTTCTATGGAATTTTTATTTCTAATATTTCTGTTTTACCTCTAAATTTTTATATTTCTTTTTTGTGATTATTTATATTTGTTTATTTCTTGGGTTTCTATTTTTTTGAACTTACATATCCAGTTAGTTAATTTTCTATTTTTCTATTTTGTTTAACATACATTTGCAAAGATATTTTTCTCCCAAGGATTGCTTTAGCTGCATCTCAGAAATTTAGATATGTTTTTTCATCATGATCATTTTATTTTACATTTTTATTGATTGTGTTTAGGATTTGTTCTTTGATTCATGAATTATTTAGGATTTCATTTTCAAGTCTTCACTTTGGTTTGTATTTTTTTGTTTGTGGTTTCTGAACCAATAACTGTTTTTAATGTTATAGTCTATAAAGGATAGATTAGCTATTTCTGCCTTTTTGTATTTGTTTTTAATACCTCTACGCCTTTGTACATGATCAATTTTTGTAAAAGCTTTTTGTGATAGTAGGGAGTATGTTTATTCTTTTACATTACATTTAGAAGATCAAAACTCTTTAATATCTAAATTTCTCTAGCAATTTTTTCAGTTCCTTATTTTCCCTTATGATTATCTTTCTGTTAGACTTATCTAAAACTGATAGAGGGCTTCCATCACTATTGTGTTACTATCTATGTCTTCTTGTAGCTTGGATTTCCTTTACAAATTTGGATGCTAAGTCATTTAGAGTGAATAAATGTATTATTGAGAGTGAAAAAAAAAAAAAAGAAATGATGAAGAGGAAGACTTCAGATAGGCCTGGAAGGACTTACCTTAACTGATGCTGAGTGAAGTGAACAAAACCAGGAAAATATTATACACATTATCCGCCACAGCATATAAAGACTGTTTCTGATAAACTTAGCCCTTTACAGCAATACAAGGACCTAAAACATTTCCAAAGGGCTCATGTTACAAAATGTCATCCACATCCAGTGAAAGAATTAAGGAATCAGAATGCAGAATGAAGCGGACGATTTTCTCTTGAAAAAAAAAATGATGTACACTATCAGCCAAAACCACTAGTTTTTTTTAATTCTTTTGGTGGGAGAAGACTTGGTGTGTTTATTCACTGGGATGTATCTGTGTTGTCAAAACAAAGAAAATACAAATATTAAAAAAAAAAGAACATAAAAACCTGACAACCAAATGCAAAAAGCAGAAATAGTAAATACATCCTTTCCAGACCATAATGCAATAAAAATTATATTCAGTAATGGACAATGGAAAGAGATTAAAAATTAATTGGAAATTAAATAATCTAATCCTAAAAAAATAAGTGGGTCAAAGAACAAATCATGGAAACAACTGATAATTTCATTAAAGAAAATGACAACAATGAGACAACATAATAAAATTTATGTGATGCAGCCAAAGTGGTAGGGGGAAAGTTACATCTCTAATCTAATGGATAATCAATAAAATAGAGAAAAAGCAGATCAATGAATTGGACAGCAACTGCTCAGGAACTCATGGAAGTTCTATATCTGACATGTATAACCTATATCTGACTGCTTACTGTCCCAAGGAGGAGGAGGAGGGTATGGAGGGAAGGAGGAATAGATTTTGGTACTCAAAACTTTAAATAAAAATGTTTTAAAATGGAGAGAAAAGGTACTTTCAAAAAAAGGAGATGGTCTGGGTTTAAATATTGTCTCTGAGTAATCCCATTTATTTCTCTGCCTCTGCCCAAAATGGAGAAGTTAAAGTAGATAAGCTGGGCAAGAGAAAGACCAAGGAGGAAGAAGAAGGGAGAGATGAGGAGCAGTATGAAGTAAGAAACTGGGGGGAACGCACACTTAAAGTAAGATAACCTAGCAAGGAACAAAGAAAGCAGAAGGCAACATTATCATGGGAGCCAAATGAGACGGGAGTGTCGAAATGGGAGTGAACAACATCATCAAATGTAGTGGAATGGTTAAAGAAGGTAAGTAAGACAAAATATTTTTTAAATCACAAAATAATATTAATATAAAGTAAAAATTTCCAGATACAACATTAAGAAAACTAAATTATTCTGCCTCAAGGAGGCAAAATACTGACCAGCACATCAATTGCACCCAGGTTCACCAAAAGGAATCTCCATTTTGCATAGGTCCCTCTTTCTCAATCTTAGGGTACATAAGAATAAGTTCTAAGGAGGCTTTGACAAAACTAAGGAGATTCTTATGCTTTATAGATCTAAGGAGATGCTAATAAAGTTACACCAGCATAATGATGATGATTATATCACTTTACATTTACCTCTTTTGTTACTTGCAACCCTCTGAGGAAGGTACCGCAGATATTGTTTCTATTTTTGGAGCAGGAAACTATAGCTCAGAAGGAGTTAAGTGACTTCTGGTTATTGTCCTCCATTCTCGAAGAAGATTATGACATCAGGAAGTTGATGCCATGACTTGCAAGTGAATTGGATTTAAGTGAGGCAGGGCTGTACAGTCACCAGCCTTGCTTTTCTCCTCTGAAGCCATCTGGTTCCAGTGGAAATATAGATGAGGATGACCGGAGATGACCCCGTAAGTGATTTCACAGAAAAATCTGAGGCAAGACTTGAATGCTGGTCTTTCTGAAAACAAGTCCAGGGCTCTATTTACTGTTCTACATTGACTATCAAACTACATTTAAAAGAATTCATACGTACATTACAGCTGCATTCATTCTAAGTCCCCTAATTTAAAGTTTGTGATATCAGTTCAGGGCTGAAATGAACTAGTTAACTATTTATGAAGAATTAATAACAAAGTATTTGCCAGCAAAGAACAATGTAACTAAGATGTGGAAGGTTTCAGCTACACAAGAGAAACTCCCACTTACAACCACTTTAGAACATCCAACGGTATGTGGATTACAATCAACAACTATGGCCCCTAGGGCTTTCTGGTAGGCAACACAGGCAGGGGCTCAGAACTGCTCCAGGGGCTGTCCACCCTGGGGAAGAGGAAATGTCTCAGTTGAAGGCAAGGGGCCATGGGGGAAAGAAGGGGAGAGGGAGCTCTCACAGGCAGTAAGAACTGGGTTAGTAGCTTCTCTTTATAACAGGTAAGCAACCTTGGTGTATACCGAGGCCCTGACTGCTGGCTACACCCACTTTGCAGCCCAGAATAGACAGCATCAGGGAGAGGGAGAGGAGGGACACCCTGACACCACTTGTCATTTCTCTTCTGCCTGGCACCAAATGATCAATGTTGCATTGCCACTGCAGAATGATAACAGCCAGTCCAATTACCAACAATCCTCTGCAGCTGAATATCACTTAAAAACTGCTGCAAGAAGCCCCAACTCCCAAGAGTACATCTCAGTTCACACACACACACACACACACACACACACCCTAATATGCACCTTCCTGACAGCATCTCTGACTTCAAGGCTATTAATCTAGTTTGACTTGCTGTACTTAGAAGTAACAAAACTCTATCTCATCAAAAATAGTCTTCAGTTTAGAACTTTTCATCAATGGGCATTATTAACCTTCCTTATAGGCATTAGAATATAAGCTTCCTGAGGACAGGAACTATTTTTTTAAATCCTTTTGCCCTAGGTGCCCCTATCTATCATAGTGCCTTGAATATAGTGGGCATTTACTAAATGCTCATCAAACACCATCCCCCTTCAATTATTCCAAATGACCATTGTTTTTCTATACTGCACCTGCCACCTGCCCATCCACCACTGACTTCAGGTACAGCACTATACATAGGGGAAGAAATACAAATCAAGAAAAGGTCTTCTACTGGGGTGAGCATAGAGAGGAGAAGAAACAATACAAAAGAGGATGGTATTTAGACCATTGGTGCATGGAGGTGGTCAAAGACACATCCACTTGGGCACTTAAAACATCCTTTCAAAATCACTGCAATACTCACCCAAGGGGTGTCATCAACATAGACAGCAAATAAGGTACTTTCCTCCTTTACAGAGGAGGGGAGGGAGTAACAGGAATAGCTGATCTGAGAATCAGCTGGATGGGTCTACTTCAGCTGGGCTCTCTTTGCCTAGGTTTAGTTATAGTTCAAACAGTTGCCATAGCAACACTCCCTCGGAAGGCACACCCCCCTCCAGAATCAGGAGCATCTCTCTGAAGCAGACAGTCTTAACATTTAAACACTGTAAAATAGCTAGAAATCTTTTTTTAATATTACTTCTATATCTGTGAAGTTCTGGGGGTTAGAGGTAGGGTGGGTGAGAAGGGGGTGTTTTGGCTCCCACAGTTTCCTAGGCAAAAAAAAGAAAAAAATTATTGCTGATATGAGGCAGACTGTATTAATAGGATAAGGGAAACATTGTGACAGCTTCACTCAAATAAGCGTCAAACACTTGAAGAAAAGAAAAAATTATGAAAATAATCTTCAACAAAGCATGACAATAAAGCCTACAAAGAATGAACCAAAGAAAGCCTAGCATTCCCAAGCTGCAAAGAATGAGGTACCCACAAAAAAGAATGACAAAATGACTCCCAATCCAGGATGAATGCTAGAAATTCTTGATTAGGATTAGGGGGACAAAGGAGGTGGGAGATGGCACTTGTAAGTGTCACAGATCAGTGATTAGCTTATGAATGTTTTATTCTTCTGATCACCTTTGTTGAATCCTCCTATGATTAGAAGTGAACATTAAAAGGCTCATGTGGATTCGTACAGTCACACAGCAAAGAGAAGATTTTAGGCAATGTGTGTTGTTTATTCGACTGCAAATTTCACTCAGCGGCTGCTCTCCTCTAGAGGCAATAGGAATAAAAATACTATAAGACAACAAAATCTGGATTCATGCTTGTCTGTATGTCACTGCTATCTATCTTACAAGCACTTCTAATCAATCCAGCCAACATAAAAGTGCCAATTGGTGGGGACCCTATGAACCATTGTCAGATGTTGACATGTTCTTTGAAGAGAAAATTACTTTTGTGTTGAGCTTTGGATAGCTCTGAAAAATTCTATTTATGGGGAATATCTGTCTGATAGTATAGAGTAAGGATTCTGGTACTGCTACCAAAATAAAATTTTACAACCATGTCTGGGTCACATATACATACATACATACATACATACACACACACAGATGACACTTACATAACAAAAAATAATTAGAAAAAATGGTCAATTTACAGTTATCCTGAGAGATTTTGGGGGGGAGGAGGAAAATCGTTCATAGAGTCATTTTTATTTGGTTTTGAAAAATGTTTTTTTGGACAATTTACCTTGTCTGAATTCTCTTAGACTAATACTGAAAAACTTCATATTTTCAGTACTACTGGATGTCAGGCTATGGTTGGTGGGTGTGTGTTCATTCTTCATTGCTGAAGAAGACCATACCATCAGAGAAATGATGACACGACTTGTATTTGAATTTGTTTTGAGTGAGAGAGGGCTGTGCAGGTCACCAGCCTCCCTTCTCCTCCAGAGCCATCTGAATCCAGTGACCAGATATTCATCAGGAGGACTGGAGATGACCCAGGATGAGGCAATTTGGATTAAGTAACTTGCCCAAGGTTACACAGCTAGTGAGTGTCAAGTGTCTGAGGTGAGATTTGACTCACCTCAGGTCCTCCTGACTCCTGCACTGGTGCTCTAGCCACTGCACCACCTAACTGCCCTACGGTTGGTGGGTATTTGCTGAGTGGAAAGGGTTGGAGTGTTCTCCAGAGGGTTGTTTGCTATGACTAACTCTCAAAGGAGTACGCTGCATGGTTCAGGAAAATGACTTTTACTCTAATTTCATTTTTATCCCCAAAGTGCTCTATGAATTTTTTTAAAATTTTAAGTTTCCACCTTCCATTGCAAGTAATGAATGAAGAAAACTATTCACAATGTCCCTAATAATATAAACAGGAATACTAAAAAGCAATTGAACTGCATTAAATATGATGACCAGTTATGACTTCAAGAAAGAGATAATGAAACATTTTCCTCTGTACAGTGCTCAATATTTAATAAATGTTCTCTGCTTGAGTGTTGACTGAATGATTGACTGTACAGAGAGGAGGGAAGAGATGAGGCCACAGTTATGAAATGTTGCACATGCTGCCAGATATTACCATTTTTGCTTAACTCTTCTTTTGTTACAAGGAAGCCACCCAGTGGATGGGAGGTATAGATGTGGTGTCTATAAAGGATCAATGCTTTTAAAAGAAATAGCTACTCAATTTTGAAAGCCCTTCAAACTCTGACCAGAGCAGTTGAATAACAAATTTGGTGTTACTTTGGGGTTTTTTGTTTGCTGTTTGTTTTTTGCAACTGTGACACCCTACTTTGCTGGGGCTGGAAATTCAGAAGATATTCAGAAGTCCAGTCCCACTGTGATCCACACAGGGAGCTTTGGATCTGCTCTATGTCTGACCTGGGCTGGTTTCCCTCTCCTTAGGAAATCTGATGGGTCCCAGTTCCAGAGCTTTACACTACATGAATGCCAATTTCGTGCTCAAGGATATCCTATCTGTTTATCCCTCTGCAGGTCAGAATGCCATGCTCAAGAGATCCCCCAATCTCAGCCTCCTTTGGAAGCAGGGTTTAAGCCAGCACACCTGGCAACAATAGTGATTTTAAAAGATAGACGATGAAACATGATTCCATTCTCTTGACAGAAAGGCAGCAGACTAGATGAGATGGAGAAAAAGGTACACGTTATCAGACTTAGCCAATGTGCTGATTTGTTTTGTTGGATTATATGCAGTATATTTGTTACAAGAAAAGTTTTCTACTGAGGGTTGGGGGTGGAGGTTAAGTGATAATTTAGTAGGTAATGATAGAAACCAAAAAACTAAGAGCATCAATAAAACTTGTTTGAATGCACAGGGGGAAAAGTACAGAAGGGGACACAAGCAAATAGCAGAGGGTTTTATTTTGTTTTACCATCGTGTTAAATATAATATGAAAGTAGTTAATATTATATAATGCTTACTATATGACAGGCACTGCTCTAAAAGCTTTACAATTATTAATTCATTGTATCCTCACAGCAACCCTGGAAGGTAGGTACTATTGTTATGCTTATTTTGCAGATGAGGAAACTGAGGCAAACAGAGGCTAAATGACGTGTCCAGACAAGCATCTGAGATCAAACTTAAACTCAGGCCTTCCTGACTCTATCAACTGAGCCACCAAAGTGCCCACAGGATATATAATGTGACATGATAAAATTGATACAATAAAAGGCAACATAACAATGTAATTAGTATATGATATAATATGCAGGTAGTATGTCACATTATATGCTTAATAAAATATATTTTAAAACAAACTATACATAATCGAAGTTCAAATTCTTAGACAAGTCTTTTCTTTTCATATATTGTTCTTTTCATATATTGAAATACTTGATGATAAAATTCACAATAAAAAAATTGTCTAAGAAAAAAAAGAAAGAGCCAATAATACTGACTTCCCTCCAAATTCTAAGAAAATAACTAAATTCATTCTAAGAGTAATTTCTAAATTAATTTACTTTCCCTTTTTCATATTGTGGATATATTGAAGGAAAGGAAAAGTAAGGAAAGAGTTGGCACCAAAATATCTTGTCACAATTTGTTCCACATATATGCATTTTAAAAGCTACACTTGGTGTCTCTACCTGTGATTTCTATTTAAGCTCAAACTAGGTAGCTTCCAAAAATCTAAATTTTACTATTGTAAGAAAGTTCCAAAGGACAAAGCACCTTAATAGATGGCTGCAAGCCTCTTCGACTACAGAAGCTGTTGATCTTGGGGTCCAGGAACTTGTATTTCAACAGAATTGGTTTCCTGTGTAATCCAATGTATTTTATCCTCTGAATATAAAAACATTCTAAGAAGGAATCCACATACTTCAGCAGACTGCCAAATGCGACCCTGACACACAAAAAAAGTTAACCCCTCTGTATGTTTAGCCAATCATTCTGTTTTCATTACTCATTTCTGTAGTCAGGCACAATATTTCATGGGAACCTACGCCACAACTGTATTGCATTACAAACTGGGTCAACTCATCAATATCAATGAGCCCTACGTGCATTTTTCTGCAGAAAATAAGGTTTACTTAACCTCTTTTCAGGGTACTTCACATCCATGGACAACTACCCACCAACTTCCATTTCTCCTAAAACTCACCATTATAAATGATCCAACAAAGAAGAGAGAAACTGTGAGGGAAATCACTGCTCTAGCTCAATGAAGGCAGTCTGATTTACAATACATGGATTCTTAACTCTCCATAACAATGTTAATCATTCTCCATTGCTTAAAAATTTCACTCATGGAGTGAATATAATTTTGAATCTCATAATACAATCCTTTTTCTTTGAGAAAGAATAAATCTCTGACTAAATTTAATTATAATTGAAAATACCAACCTCATTATAACCATTCAGTTAATTGGTACATCCCAGAGCATACTGTTGAAAATGGTAATATTTTAGTGGCAATGGGGATAAATGAAAGGTATTCAAAAAACTCTGTACCAGCACTGTTGGCATCTTTCCTTTCTCATCTAATCATCAGGGGAAAAAAGAAGCCTACAAAATTTGGTGATTTAACAAAGAATTTCTCTTTTTCCTATGAGCAAATAACAGTTCACCTTCACCAGACTTTCATGTTATTTACAAAGTATTTTCCTCATTATTACCCTGTAAGATGGGTAAGACATGCATTTTCATGCATTTTCATGCATTTCCCTAACTACGTCCCATACCATTTTGCAGATGAGAAGGATGAAGTTCAGGAAGAGTTCAATGAGTCAATGGTCATCCCTTTGTGTCAACAACTCACAACTTCTGACTCCAAGGCCATGGTCTTTTTCTCTATACCAGTGGTGCCAAACTCAAATAGAAACACATTCCTGTGGACTGCATACTGGCTTGGGAAATTATAAATTAGTATTATCTATGTCACATTGTATTTTGTTATGTTAAATATTTCCTAATTACCTTTTAATCTGATTTGGGTCATACTAGGGAGTTTTGCAGGCTACAAATTTGACCTATCTACTCAATAGTATGCTCCTTTTTCAAAGCCCTAAGTCATATCCCACTCCTGCTTCTTAATTTTATGTTCATTTTAAAGGATGAGCTATCATTTCAAAGCAATGTCATGCCAAAAATGTCTGGAAGTGTTAATTGACTATAAGCCATTCAGTAGGAATCAATCCGGTAACTATTGTCCAAAATTTCAATGCAATGTCGAACTCCATGAATAGAAGCATATTATCCAGATGAAGAAGTTTCCATCATTCTCAGCCCTAGTCAGATCAAATCCAGAATATTGTATATATTTTTGTTGTTATTGTTATTTGTTGTTATTATGATGATAACTCTTTGTGAGCCCAAGGACCATACTGTCTATGGGGTTTTCTTGGCAAAGATACTGGAGTGGTTTGTCATTCCCTTCTCCCCTGGATTAAGGCAAGGAGAGGTTGAGTGACTTGCTCTAAACCATTCAGCTAGTAGGTGTCTGAAGCTGAATTTGAGCTCAGGTCTTCCTGATTCCAGGCCCAGCACTCTACTGAGTCATTTGGCTGGAACCATTCAAATCCCAATTCAAAAAGGACACTAATAAGCTGACCTGCAGTCAGGATAGTAAGGAGGACTTGAAACCATGACATATAAGAGATGATTGAAGACACTAATATATGGATTGGAGGAGGAAAGAAATAAGACCACTAAAAAGTTTCAGAAAGGTAGACCAGTTCAAGATAAGTAAAATGTCTTAAAGATTAGAACTATAGTAAACTGTAATTAAATATCTTGTTAAGTAATGAGTTCTCTGTCAAGCAGAGGCTGGCAGTCAATTGTCAAAAATGTTACAATATAGATGATTTAGATGATACAGTATAGATGGATAAGAATTGGTCTAGATAACCTCCAAGTTTCCTTTAATTCTAGGTTTGCACAGTTCAACAATGAGGCAATATTTCTAAAGCACTTTGCAAATCTTAAGGTGCTACATAGATGCTAGCTATTATTAATAATGTTCTCACTATTACAACTTCCCCATATGGTGGCATATGCTTATAAATTCTGCTACTAAAGAGGCTACAACTGATAGATCCTTGAGGTCAAGAGTTCTGAGATGCCATGCACAAAACTGATCAGGTATCCTCATTATGACTGGCACCAATATGGTAAACCTCCAACTGGAGGAAGAAGGGTTCCTTTAGGCTGCCTATGCAGGGATGAACTGGCCCAGGTTGGAAATGGATTAGGTTAAAGCTTCCATACTAATCAGCAGGGGGTTTGAGCTGGTGGATGGAAACTACCCTTTCATATAGGGATACCCAGTCTCAAACATATACATATACATGTCTATATATACACACAATACAACAAGTTAATATGTGGCTCATGAGTCCCCCTCCTTAAGCATGTTGATTTAAAGCATTTGGGTCCTTCAGAAAAGAGTTTTATTCCTATGGCCAGCAATGACACTTTAGTGCCTTCCCAAATCGACACACCCAGTATTCATCTACACCTCATTACTTTTAAGAAATGAGAGATTGTTATGATACTCTAATACCCCCATAAGCCCTCTGAAACCTAGTAAGAAAATGGCCAATTGTTATGCTGACTTAGATGCCTTAATACCACAGGGACTTCTCCCAAAAGAAGAAACTTGCTCTGACATAGCTCAGATTTCCTGTTTTTTGGGTAGCCTATCGTTTCTGCAGAAGACATTGTGAGTTATTAGTCCCCAACAGTATTTCTGCAACAAGAGAAGATTTTAACAAAGACCAGTGAGCAGCAAAATGTCACTGACTAGAGCTGCTGCCTAAATGTGCCATAGATGTGTATAATCTTGTTCCAAAGAGACTTCTCCTTTGTCTAGTTGTAACAAGTCCATTTAATGGGACACAAGCAAAGATGAAAATGATGCTGAAGATGGGGAACCACATCCTACCCTTCTTAAAGCAGAAAAGATTCCCAATTAATTTCAGGAGATTGTTAGACATATGACCAACAATTTTTCACTGAATATTTCTTAACATACTATGAGGAAGGAGAAAGCAATCCCCTTTGGCAAGTGACTTCACTCAATCTGTCAGTTAATTTTGTAGAGCACCTTGCCTGAACATTAATGACCTCCTAATTCCCCTTCTTCTGCTAGACAGAATCAGCTAGTAAAACCGGATTATTTTTTAATCAAAGAACCTAATCATTCAGACAATAATTTTACCACGTCTAAAGAAGGAAATGGCAAACCATTCTAGTATCTTTGCCAAGAAAACCCCAAATGAGGTCACAGAGTCAGATACAACTGAAACGACTGAACAAGAGGTTTACAGATAAGGTTTCCTGCTCTGCTCCCTCTCTTTGTTATTAAACAAACCCATTACTTATTTTATCTTTACACTAGCTATGAAGCTTTCAGGAGCAAGTGGCAATGGGTTAGACTCATAGCCATTTTAGGAAAAATATAAGATCTAAAATCAGGAGATTGGTATGGAGATTAATATCAGAAGTTTTTTTAAAAAAAGAGCAATATTTTATTCCAAATTTTCTCACTGACTTACTTCCTGATTTTACTGTTAGATTTAATCATCTCAAATATACCTTTGGAGGAAAAAAAATATGAGGGGTCTAAAGGAGAAGAATGACTTTTTAATTCCCCACCCCCTCAGAAAATAAGGTAGTAAGCTTAGAAGAGCTAACAGAAGACTTAGAAAAGAAATCAAACAGCATCTCTGGATTTACATTTGAGCTGACTTTTTTTTTAAACCCTGGGGCAAGAACATTTACTTGACCAAGTAGTTGGCAGTAACTGGAATTCTGGAGGGTACACACAGGTATGTACGTATACACTTATGTGTATATGTGTGTATATATAAACCTATCAGATAACAAGCCTATACTTATACATCTAATATATGCTAGGCACTGAGAGAGGGAGGGGAACAAGGTCAAAGATCAAACACTCTGCCTTTGAGAAACTTACTCTGTGTGTGTGTTTGTGTTCACATATGCACACATGGGCAAAATAAAAGTTGCAACCAAAACACCTAAGTCACTTCATCTACTAAAAAGCTGAGAGAGTTTATAATCTGTATGGGCAAAAGTAGTATAGACATGAGTAAAATCACACATCTATTGAGTATTAAAGGCTTTGGAGAAGCCTGCTTCTAGTTGACTTCAAATTTGGTCTCAGATACTTACTAGCTATGTGACCCTGAACCAGTCACTTCATCTCTCTTTGCCTCAGTTACCTCATTTGTAAAATGGGGATAACAATAACACGTCCCAGTGTCATTGTGAGGTCAAAGGGAGATATCATTTGTAAACTGCACAACTTCATTGATTCAGTGGCATGCCTGAAAGAGGGTTAGGCTAATAGTACAGAAACTTTAGCTTCTAGCTGTAACCTAGAACAAAATACTTACTGCTCTATGTCTCAGTTCCCCGATCACTAAAGCCCTTTGGTGCCTTAAGAGTCTATGAACCTGTGATCAGACAATTAGCCTTCTGAAATAGGAATAGAAAATGCAGAAGTTTCCGTTACCATATGTTGAAGGTCCCTAAAAGAACAACTCCCCAGCTGGTGAAAAGTCATCATATTTACATTTTCCTTTGAATCAAAGACTTAAAAAGAAACCTTCACCACAAACTGAGTTGTAAGTCTAAATGTAGCTGCTTTTAATAGGCTTTTCAAAATAGGGATCATAGTACATGATGCACAAGACTTCCTTTCTGCCAACTGTATGGTATTGTACTATCTTCTTTACTTGCTTAGCCTTTATTAAGGCAGTAGATAAATGATTCATTTCAATCAGATCTTAAAGATGAATATCAAAGAATCTCCAAGTTGGAGAACAGTTTCCATGTCATCTGGTCCAACCTAGATCTCAACAAGAATCTCCTCAACATCTTCCCTGAGGAATCAGAGATGTTCCACTGACCCCGCCCAGCCCACTGTCTAACCATCTCCAGTGAAGGGGACGTTACCTTCTCCCAAGGAAAACTCTACCACTGTTGGATACCTTCAATGATATGGATGTTTTTCCTTGCACAGAGCCAATATCTCCCCTTCTGTATCTTCCCATTTCTTGATTCTGACCTGTGGTGCCAAACAGAGCAAGTCCAGTCCCTCTTCTGTATGTCAGCCTTTAAAATCCTTTAAGGCAAACATCATGTCCCCTATAAGCTTTCTCTTCTCTGGTTTGTGCATACCTTACTTCTTCAAATAATCCTCTCAAAGCATAATTTCAATTCACTTTAATTTAAAGCCAAAAAGGAATTGTTTTTAGTGAGGATAGAGGGAGTAGAGAAAACAGGGAAAGAGGTGGAAAAGGGATAGGGAGAGAATTTGTCACAAAATAAAATAAATATAAAAACTCCAAATTATTTAACCATTGACAACCATTTACTATTTCTATTTCATACATTGCACTAGGCAATGGAAAAGGTCCTAATTATCACAATAATGAACATCAAATATCTGTCCTCAAGGAACATGGTAAAGAAAAGAAATCAAAAACAATGGATTTTGAGTCAAGAGGACTTCAGTTCACATCTTCACTGGATACTTGGCATGACCTCGGGCAAGTAACTTTATTTCTTTAAATTTATTTCCTCTACATCATCTACAACAAATGCTCCTAGAGCCTTTTCCCAAAGACTCCTCTAAGTAAATTCATTTGTTCCTCTTTGGGGATGCTTTTGATGGTTTAAGGGTTTAAAATATTGCTTCATTAGGACTGAAATTATTTAAACTATAAAGAATTTTTAACATTTTAAAATATTTTGATGTTTTATGGATTCAAAATATTGTTTGCTTGGGACTGAAATTATTTAGACTATACAAGTCTTTTTTTTACATTTTAAATTTTTTAAAGTTTGATGTTAGACAAGCAAGTATTATACTAAATAGTATGGTTAGAAACCAAAGAACCACATATTTCACTTGATTTGTTACTCAATAATTTACTCATAATCAACATGCAGTCAATAACGTCAATGAACATTTATTATGCACCTACCATATGCTAGGGGGTATGTGTGGAGGGGGAGTGTTTAGGGAGGAGTAGCACCTCTGGTGTAAGGGCTTGCCAAGCCCTTTACAGACTGCTCATCCACTTTTGGTGTCCACTTGACACTCGACTCTCACCTGAGGCTCCAAAGTAGCATGTTCAGCAGGCATTCCCCAGTAAAACTTTCTTTACAAATGGGCTAAACGAGGCTGAGAGTAACTAGTAGGCCTCAAACCCGAA
The DNA here is from genome assembly GCA_028658325.1 of Potorous gilbertii. Lineage (NCBI taxonomy): Eukaryota > Metazoa > Chordata > Mammalia > Diprotodontia > Potoroidae > Potorous > Potorous gilbertii. The sequence continues at coordinate 250,371,310 of CM053771.1, read as the reverse complement.
GGTAAGTTAGAAAGATATCTGCCCTAATCATGTGAAGACTTCCCCAGCAGAATGAGTGACTGAAAACAATTTGTTCCAATGAGTAGGTAAGAAGCTGAAGCAGGCACTGAGGAGCACTTGGAGACACTAAGGTCATCCACTATATCCCAGGCCATCACCAGTCATCTTGACTTTTGTCCTGACACTAGACTTCAGTGCCTGGAGCAGAGAGTAAGGCTGACAACTTTGTACAACTCTGCCTCACTTAAATCCAATTCATGGGCAAGTCAAGATATCATCCCATGATGTCATTGTCTTTCCTCTTTCAAAAAGGGACAAACATAACTATGTGCTGGGCACTACACTAAGCACTGGGCATAGAAACTCATGAGCTCCTAAAAAAGAGCTAATGAGAGAGACATGCAAGTAACTATACTTGGTTGCTGTCCTTCATTCTCAAAGAGGACCAAAATGACATCACTATGCTAGAGTCAAGTTTCAGTGTGTCTAGCTGTGACTGATCAGATGAGCTCAGAGTACTCTACCACATGTTGGGCACAAATAGTCCATGTAAACATTTGGGATGGATACTCTAAATTTGCACATCCTGCATTTCCTTTGAGCTGTTTCAATGTCCTCTTTGCTCATAAAGCTCAGCACCTCTCAGCATGATGTGGACATGCCATGCCGAGGTGTCTTGTGCCAGTGTCTCTCACGTCAGACAATCAATTCCAAAGCTCTTAAGAGAGACCTTAATTCAAATGGAGAGTAATCTCAGAGGGAAGGCACAGGCACTGGAAAGAACTGGGAAAGGCCTCTTGCAGAAGGCAGGATTTGAAGTAGATTTTAAAGGAAACCACATAAATCAGGAGGCAGAAGTGAGGAAAGAAAGCATTCCAGGCATGAGGAATGACTAGTGAGAAAGAATTAAGGGTGGAGATAAAATGCCTTATAGGAAGAAAAGTAAGCAAGCCAAGGTCACTGGATCATAGAGTGCATGGAGGAGTAAAGCATAAGAAGGCTAGAAAGGTAGGAAGGGGCCAGATTCTGAAGGGTTTTAAATACCAGAGGATTTTATATTTCTTCCTGGAGGCAACAGGGAGCCACCAAAGCTTAACCAAAGGTTAGAGGAGTGTGGTAGTGATACCGTCAGCATTGTGCTTTAGAAAAATCGATTTGGTAGCTGAGCAGAGGATGGATGGATTGGAGTAGGGAAACAGAGAGGGAGACCAACCAGAAGTCTATTGCAAAAGTCCTCAGATGAGGTGATGATGGCCATGCACATGGTGGTGGCTACATGAGTGAAGAAAATGGGACCATAGGAGAGCTGGTGTGAAAATAAATATGAAAAAGCATATCTAGTGAGCAAGAGGAAGGGATTGAGGATGATAACTCTAATCCTTGGGTTAGTTACTGTTTGAAACACTAACCTGTTGGAAGACCCAGTAAAAGAGACTGAGAAGAAACATGTAGATAGGCAGATACAGTTTTCTAATGAACCCAGAGTGATCAGTGTTACAAAAATCTAGAGTTTTCGGAGAAGGATGATCAACAGTTTCAAACACTTTGGAGGGGTCAAGAAGAATGAGAACTGAGAAAAGGCCATTAGAATTGATCATTAAGAGATTACTTGTAACTTTGGAGAGAACTCTAGTGAAATCAGAAGCCAGACTGCATAGAGTTCAGAATTCAGCAAGAGAGGGATGAAAAGCAATGAATGACTTTCTCAGAGGTCAGCCAAGAAGAGGAGGACAGTTTGAGAGGTAGAATCAAGTGAGGGTTTTTAAATATGGGAAGACATGGGAAACCTTGTAGATAGGAGGGAAGGAATCAGTCATTGGGAAATACTGAACATTAGAGAGAAGATGAGGATGAGGGAGGTGAGCAATCAGCTGGAGAAGATGGAATGGAATGGGATCAAAGTTGCATGTTGAAGGGGTAACCTTGGCAAGGAGTAGTGTTATTTCTTCACATGAAACATTGACAATCATATAAATGTATTTTACTATTCTTTCAGGTAGGTGGTTTTATAATTCTGTGTACAAATCCATCAGGAGACAAATAATGTCAAAGAAAATCAGTCATGAGAATGCAGACAGCTACAAACAAGCAAAAAAGCAGGACCTTATTCTTGAAAAAAATGCAGTCACAGGATAAATGAAATCAAATAAAAGTATCCAATTTCTACTTTATTTCTTAGAGGAAAAAAATTTGATGTTTCATTTTCTAATATCAGAAGTCAATGAATACTTTTTTAATTGATGACTTCCATACTTGGGAGGGGTAACCTAGCAACCTTTCAGTCTAAATCAAATCATTTAAGTTCTCTAAAAAAGAAGTTATCCCTACCTAATGCAGGAACATAACATGCTGATTCATGGTTGTTATTTAAGGATCATAGGTCTAAAGCTAGAAGGGTCCTGAGAGGGCATCAAATCCAACCAACTCATTTTACAGATGAAGAAAGTAAGCCCTAGCAATGTCTTCATGGCATATATAGCTAAGAAATAACTAAATTCTAAATTGTGTCTCCACTACAGACTCGCTAAGTATTCCTAATCCAGTCATTCTATGGCAGTTTCATTATGTCAGAGAAGAGTGGTTAGAACAGATAATCTCCATGATCCTTTCCATATAGGGCTGAGAGTCTTTGCTTCTGCACTGATGTATTTGACTTTGGTTTATTAACATGGCAGGAAATGGAAAAGAGAGTCTTTTCAGCCAAACTAATTGTCTTTCTAAACCACAGTTAGCAGGATCTGTTATTTTAAAGATATTTCTCTTAAAAGTACGAATTGATTTGCAGGATCATTGAACTAGTCCCTCTTGAGGCCAAAAATATGCATGTGAGAAGTAATAACTATGGTTAAGTGTACAGACTGTGACCATGGACTAGAATAAAATAAAACTACCTTGGCTGCATTAGCACCATGTTCTAGCCAATGAACTAACTATGCACAGACTAACATGCAGATATGACTACAATGGTTTTTTTATCCAAGACCACAACAAGAACAAGTTCTGTAAGATGAAAAAAAATGATGAATTATTTACCTGAGAGACAGAAGTGATGCCATTAGGAAAGCTGCACATTCTATCTAAAAATACAATTTTCAAACAATGTATTATTTACAGGATATAGTGAAATGGCCTTGCCAAAGAAAACTGCAAAATCCTAGTCAAATGCTTTCAAAACAAAGGTATTGTTACTTTTATAAATTCAGTAGCACTGACATCCTCTAAGGTGTTGAAAAGATATTTTACTTACCTTTATGTTAGTTCATTCTAAAATTTTTACATTAAAAAAGAATAATGCATCAATTTTGTTGTTTAAAATCTTTCTGTTGTGCTTTTATGCTATTGTTGATTTTAAGAAGTGCACATAATTACCATAAAAACACTACATACTATAAAGCCATTCTAATTCCATTGCAGAAATGTCATTTAAATTTTGCTCCCTCTCCCATATTAAAAAAATCAATAAAGATGCCAGCTTGAAAGAGGCTTTTGAAAGTCACCAAGACAAAGAGCCTGGAGGCACCATATATCTTTCTGCCTACTTATAAGCTCCAGAAGAGGGGTTTTTAATGAAAGCCATCCAAGGAAATAGATAGATGTAAGTAGCAAACTTTTATAATGTCTTTGGAAGAAGACCACTACAGGTTTTAATTCATTCACCTCCATGTTACAGATTTTAAAAATGAAATGTTAAGGGAAGAGAATAAAAACTAAATAATACATGATATTATCTTTGTCTAAGATGAGAACTGGCTCCTTCTTATGTATCTAACATTTAAAAGCTAGCTAAGCATTCTTTATTTCCATTATGTTTTGTGATATGCCAATGTAACACCTTCTTTGAGCTACTCCCTCAACCACTGTTGTTGTCTGTACTTCCTTCTCCACAAGGATCATGACACCAAGGAAGGTGATGCTATGACTTGCAAGTGAATTGGATTTAAGTGAGGGAGGACTGTGCCAAGTCACCAACCTTACTTTTTCCTCCCGAGCCATCTGGGTCCACTGGCAAGATATAGATCAGGACAACGGAAGATGATCTCTTCCCCCAGCTAGCACTCACATTGAAGGGTCATGTTCCCAGAGGAAAGCTGTAACTCTCAGGTTCTGAGACATCCTGTGGGTTCAGGCTCCCAGTGCTATAAGTCACTGGTAAAGTTCTACTTTATAGTCACACCAATAGACACAACTAGTTCTTAGCAAAGGCAATTACTACAATGGCATAGTAGCAGTAGCTACAAAAACATAATTCCATCCTCCCCTTAATCTGGAAGGGATCTCTTACAAGTGGTTGGTGGAAAGACTGATAATAAACAACATACAATAATAGTAAGACACACATTTAGGGTACATATGCTAAGCCAACTGACAATTCTGCAAATGCATGCCCCAAAGGTCTTTTCTCTGCTTATAAAGTCTTCTTGATAGCTAGATGTTGAGCCAAAGCTAACTCTCTTTTGAGTCCATAGCTGGTTCTTTTCTTCTGCTAGAGATCCTGCTCCTTCAAGCTGCCTCCTCCTGAGGAGAAAGTGAGACTGGTGACCTGCACAGCCCTCCCTCACTCAAAACAAAGTCAAGTGAAAGTCATGTCATCATTTCTCTGATGTCATGGTCCTCTTCAAAAACGAAGGACAAACACAACAACCTATGCCTATCTAGATCATAAGTCTCTGTTTCCTCAAATATGACTTTGTTCTCCTGAACCAACAGACTTTCAAACTGCTAGATAGGATGCTCGACTGAGTAAGGAACTCCAGTGCTATATGCCAGAGCCAAGGTTGGAGGGAAAATAGAAATTCCCTCTCCCTCCCAATGCAAGTCTCCTCTACAAGCAACTCATTTGAATTGTTAAACTTTCTAAAGCATTAGAGGGTTAGATATATTCTCTAACTCTCATGGCCCATCAAACCTTTCCCAAATAGGAATTATGCCCAAGAAGTAAGAGAATTTAAGTTGTCTCTATAGTCGAAGACACCAAGAACTAGTATGAGGTACCAATTCAGTAAACTAACAGCAGACAAAGCTACTCAGCTAGGCCCCAAGGTGTTCCCTTAGCACTATCTTTTCTATCCTCCACCAATACACATGAACTTAGAACAGAATTGAACTCAATCCCCTTCCCATCTCTTTCTTCTGTGCCTCAGAAATTTAAAAGGTCCAAGTTTGCTCAGGCTGTGACAGCAGTATTGGCAGTACCCTATACTTAAACAAAGCACATCCAGAGAACTGAGGAGCAAGGAACTGGGGAAAGACATGTGTGTGCAGCTGTGTGGCATCCAGTTAAGTCAGAGAAAAAAAGTCTGGCATCCAGCCAGGGTCAGTTCTGTCACCCCCTAGAAGTCATTTGAGGAAGAAGTGAAAGTTGGTGAACCATGAATTACCACTTGGGAAGAAGTTAATAAGGTTTTGGTGTCCAGTCCCTAGGGAAAGAGTCAGAAAGTGAGCAAGAGGGCATAATAAGAAAAAAATTGCTGAAATTACCAAAGATCTCAGGAGAAAGAAACTTAGTAAAAGAACTTGAGCACAAATAAATAAACCAAGAGAAAAGATATTAACAACAGAAGGAAATATGACCTCCAGATCAGGTAGAAGAGTCCAGAAATCTGTAAACAAATATTACGAGACATAAAGTGAATCAACACCTGATGGGCAGATGATCTCTTAAATTCCCAAGGGATCATGGACCCATAGAAGGATGTTTCTGAGTGGTGTAAAAGAGAAATAAGAATTGCAAAAAAAAATTATGGGCATCATGGAAGAAATAATTGACAAACTAGAAAAACTTGAATCCATAGTAGTAAGTCTCACAAAAAAATAATATAAAAGAGAATAATTGAAAATGCAAATACACTGAAGTGAAGGATGCCCTAGAAGAAATGAAGTATATGAGCCCATTTTTGTTCATCTAGTGTTATGACCAACAAAATAGGTGTTCATACTTTGTAAAGAGATATCAACACTTGTAAACACATTAATACCTTTTCACCTATTACAACTACTTATGACTACCTCTGAGTTGGGTATAAGAGAAAAATCCATGCTTCTTTACACTACCAATCAATCAATAAGTACCTGTTAAGCAGTTGTTATGTGCCAGAAACTCTGCTAAGCACTAATGATACAAAGAAAAATCAAAAATTGTTCCTACCCTCCTAATGAGGAAGACCACATACACATAAATATCTGGCGATATATTTGGATTTTCAGTGGTCATTAAAATATTATGTAAGTAACCAATGTGTAGTTATCCAGACTTTTTGTTTTTAATTTAGTTTATGTGTCCATTCTGAGTTACTATCTTCCTGGTTATTATTTTCATCAGTAGTTTAGAGAGAATTCATCCATTGAGTAGTATATTGTATGACTTCTAAAATCTCTTCCAACTCTATAATTCTGTGAATCTAAAGTAAATAAAATTCTTCCATTTTGACAAATACTACAGGCTGGGAATTAGCTTTAGGAATGAAACTAATTAAGTAATAAAATAAATAAGTGCAAAAACTCAAATAAACTAAGACAAAAATAACAATACTTTAGGCTGGTTTTGTAAAAACAACAGCACTTACTAGAATTTGTGTGCCCAAATAGATATTGTCAAAAAAATCAATTTGACAATCTATCCTCATATCCCCAAAATGCTATTACTCAAACTAATTCAAGAACTCCTCTAGAAAGTGCCAGTAGTCAATTTATAAGCTATAAAAGAAAGTCTACCTCACTACATGACAATCACTATTTTAAAACTCAATGTAGTAATTTTCCTTTGTTTTTAATGTTTTATTGATTCTTAGAAGTTAGATTTTTTTAAACATCACTATCACTTCTGAAAAACAGTCCTGACTCCAAAGAAAACCCATCTTCACTTGTAATAAAGAGAATCAAAACATTAGCCATGCCCATCAGCATATTCGGCAGTCCAATCCACAGTATACTGCCTATTAGTGGGAGAAAAATGTATTTAATCAAAAGTCCTCGGCAAGGCAGATAAGTCATTGCTTTAATGACTTTTTCTTTGTTGATATTTATACAGTATGACTTTACATAAACTATCTCATCTGATCTTCACAACAAACCTCATAGTAGATGTCATTATATTCTAAATTTCAGTATCTATTAGTGTTGTTTTTCTTTACATTATGGTGATCATTATATATATATATATGTCTGTTTATTTATCTATGTGTATGTATGTGTATGTGTATGTATGTGTATGTATGTGTGTATGTATGTATATATATATATATATAAGTTGAAACCACCTCCACCATATTTTAGCTTTGATAATAAGTCAAGACCATGTCAATCAATCAAAAGACCTTAGACTAAGTTTGAAAAGTCATTGGACAAAGCGAAATTATGCCTATTCTGATGGGCTAGGAAACTTGGTCACACCTCCAGGGTTCCTCTATAAATTTTTGAGCAAGTTGAAAAGGGAAGGAATTACAGAATTTGGAGCATGTGGTTTCCCAATACATCCCTGAGAAGGAACTAAGGATGGGGCAAGAGACAAAAAAGCCATCAGCTTCAACTTAATCCTTGACTAGGTCTCCTTCTCTGTTCCAAATCTGACCAGAGGAGGACTGTCTAGTTTTCTCGTATTATTTTTTATGGTGTATATTTTTTATTTTTTACAGATTAGGAAACTGAGACAGTAAGCATTTAAGTGACTTATCACACAGCTAACAAGTGACTGAGGCCAGATTTGAACTGAGGTTTTCCATGCCTAGTACTCCATACACTGAACTACCTAGCAGCCTCTCTGAATGTTGATTCTTTGTATTGGAGTTAGCACGTTATGATGACATTTCTCTAGGCCATATGACTTGATCTGGTTTAGGATCACAGTATTTAGAGCTGGTCTCTATCACTTACTGACTGTGTATCCCTAAACAAGTCACCTAAGTGCTTACTGACTCAGTTTCTTAAAATTCTTTCTGTGCTGCCTTTCTTTAGGAAAGCTAACTTGCTCCAACTTAAATTCTCTCCAAACTATTTTTTTTTTGCCATTGAGAGTTTAAAGAGTCTTCTCCTTGTTTGAGAAAACAAGTATTCAGCTATAGATTTTTGTAGTATTCCACTAGTACCCTCACCAGGTCAAAAGAAAGTGAGGAAGGCTTCTTGTATGTGGAACAAATCCCCATGGGAACAAAAGACAACACAGGCAAGATTCACACAGGATTGGCAGGGATGGATAGGCTAAAATTTGAATCACTAGAAGGAACTTTCAAGTCTATGAGATCACAGACAAATCTGAGCATCTGAGATGTTTATGAATAGCCTGAGAATCTAATTGCCCTGGTTTATTTCCAAATTTCCAAATTGCAGTCTACTAAAAAAACCTCAGATCTTTTGTACATGAACTGCTTTCTAGGCACCCTGCCCTCATCCCGAACTTGTAGAAACTGATCTATGAACTCACTGGATTTGTAAATGTTTGCAATAGAACCTCACTAAAAAATGGGGATTTCCTATCCTGTTGGCTGGGGACAGGGATAGGGACTGAGTCAAAGATTTCATGGGTATTTCAATCTCTCAGGAGAGAAGGATCCTTCTACCGATGCAGGTCAGCATTACTACTTTGCATGCTATAGTTTCAAAGAGTTGTTTAAAACACAAATGTCAAACATATGATGGCCTGTGGCCAGCAATACTCCTGTGTACCCTGAACCAAACTAAAATATAATAGGATAATGTTTAATAAAATCAATAAAAATATAATAAAACATAGGTAACATTACATTTTTAAGTTGCTGATATGCAGCCCACAGGGATTCCTAGGATTAGTGGTCTCCATTTCTATTTGAGTTTGATGTCATTGCCCTAGAGCACTGAATGGTTAAATGACTTTGTCAAGGTAGCCTGTCTCAGACAGTAGTCCTATTCACTAAGGAAGAATAACATTAGAAGAATTTGGATTATCTTGAATTTTCTGTACCGTCTAAAGAAGGTAAGAACCAGTAAAGAAATGACCCAAAGATTTGAAGCTAGAGAGGAAAAATGAGAAGACAAAATATTCTACACAATAAATCAGATCCTAAATAATGTCACATCAACCCTACTCTGAAATTTTCATTAACATCTTTACCCCTGGAATATTTTAGAACACTGCCATGGTGTATAAGCTATAGTTCACATTCAGTCTTCCTTCACTTCCTTCACATTCACTCTACTCCTATTTTCATGCCTTATCATGGTGTGAGTTGCTAATAACTACTAATGTTCAGGTGGACTTGGGTATTTGAAGGCAACATCACTGAGCACAAACTCTGGAAGGTTTTACCAGGCTGGAAAGGCTTCAAGTTCATGTCCCATAATGGAATATATGTCTACCATTTGAAGACCAATCTAACTAAGTTCAGAGAGGTTCATTTTCAACATTATTAAAAGATAACAATTTTTCAGTGACAGCAATTACTTCCACTAATTAGTAGAGAGGTATCATTTGGCATCCAAGGAGGAAATGTCCTCATTGACACAATCAAAGAATCTTGAAATTGAAATACCCCAAAGGCACAGTAGGAAGGGAAACAAGAACCAATCGAAAGACACACCCTATTTTGAGGTTGTTAGTCCAAAACTAACACATTCCACCTCCCCAAGTTTTCTGATCATTCATCCTGACCATTCATTCCTGCCATGCTTTTTTTCCTTGCCCAGTTCACTGACTCAAAAGACATCATCTGTAGTAAATATACACCATAAAAAAATCAACTCGATTATTTCTATGAGAACCGAAGAAAGAGATTAGAGTCTAAAGGGAAGCAGCATGTTACAGAAGAAAGACAACTGAGTTTGGAATCAGAAGAACTAGGTTTAAATTCTAGATATGCAATTTATTACCAGCTACTTGACTTTTGATAAGCTACTTAACTTTTCTGGGTCTCAGTTTCTGCATTTATAAGATGAAGGGAATGGACTAAGTGATCTCTAAGTTTTCCTCCTGTTTTAAATCTATGATATTCACAAAGCCAACGCAATGTAGTGGGAATTACACTGGAGTTGGAGCAAGAAAGCCTGGGTTGGAATTACAGCTCTACTGACTACTAGTTCTGTGATCTCTGGCAAGTCTTTAACCCCTTTGATGCTAACTCTCCATCCTATAAAATTATTTCTTTCAAAGTAAGGCAGAATAGTTCTTATTTTTGCAACTGTGTCTGAGAGATGGATGCCCAAACCATGTGGTTACTCTCCATTTCCATCACTATGCTCACACTTCTACAACCTTTCCTGAATGAAAACCAATAGATTCACACACAGAAAGAAGCCCATGAATTCACAGCCCCCAGCATTTGCTGGATAAAAAAAGGACACTATGAAATAAATCAAACAAGAAAGATCATGAAACCAAGCGTATCCTTCCTTAACCACAGAGCATCCTGTCTCATGTAAGTGAAACCTTCAGACTCCTTTACATAAAACCTGAAAGGGAATGGGGGAGTGGAAAGGAGGATGAGAAGGATGCCATTATTTAAACCCTATAGTCACAGGATGATATACTGGAGTCAGAAAATCATGTTTCCGGACTTGACCCTGCATCTTTCCTCTGTGAACAAATCACTCAACTTATCAGAACGTTTTTTCTTTTGTAAAATGAAACTAAGGCTTGTGCTATTTACTTTACATGTTTATTGTGAGGAAATCACCTTGTAAAGCACTACAAAGATGTGAACTCTTATCTCAGAAAGCATAGCAATAAGAAAATGGAAAGCATGACAGATTTGGATTCAGAGGTCCTGGGTTCAACCGCTGAGTCTGCTTTTTACTACCTGTGGGACCTTGGGCAAATCACTTCATATCTCAAGACCTCAGTATCACTAATCTATCAAGGGTTAGGCTAAGTAATTTTTTGAGTTCTATCAGTAAATCTATAATTGACTATTTAGAAAAGATGGGAGCATTTAAAAATATATTTCAGTTAAGATGAGACATATAGAAATAATATCAGTGTGGGTGTTTTAAGGTTTACACAAGGATTTTACATATAGTATCTCATTTGAGCTTCAAAACAAACTAAGAGAAAGGAAATATAATTATTGTCTCCATCTTACAAGTGAGGAAACTGAGGCTTGGTGAGGTTAAAGGATTTGTCTCTGGGCATGCCACTTGTGTCAGAAGCAAGATTTGAACCCAGGCTGCTCTATCACCAAATTCAGCATTCTCTCCACTAAGCAAAGTTGCTTCTCCAACATACCTGGAGTTGAGAAGTAAGAGTTCTGTTTCCAGTTTCAATATCACTGAACCGTGTGACCTTGGACAGGACATCCTCTCTAGCCCTCAGTCCTCTCAAGTAGAAAGGACAGACGAAATTATCTCAATGGTCCCCCCTGGCTCTACAATCCTATGGTTCTGATCCTCATACACATTTTTAAAACCTGTATCTATATCCCAAAGTTGTAGTTCTTGGAAATGCTAACACCTTTATCACCTCTCTATGAATATAAAACCAAGCTCCCTCACCTTTATAATCTACCTTATTTCTAGTGAAATAATAGTTGACACTTTTGGAATAGAGATTTGGGGACTTTTTTGAAGGAGTTAAAATCTGCTGAGAGATTACAGAGAGAGAGAGGGAGAGAAAAGGAGGGAGGGAGGGGGAGAGAGATCAATAGATAGATATAGCCATATGGAACACATTCTAGTCATACTTAAGAAAAAAAATCCATGTTAGTGTTTGACGTGCAAGGCTGGGGGAAATGGAGGAGATAATGTTCAGCTGAAGGGATGCAAATGCTGAGTATATACCAGGAATCACAAGTGACTTCTAACTGATGACCAAGCAAGAGAAAAGCATCAGTCAACAGAAATTCGAGATCACCTGCTGCCCCATCTATAACATGAAACCTCTCCATAAAAAGCAAATGATTTGAAATGAAAGTCCTCCAGTTTAAAGGACTCTGAAATGTATATACTACGTATGTGCTCCCATAAACAAATGGTGTGCTGGCTCAATTATTTCCCTTTGAATATTGATATTTTTTTTCCTACTAATGATTTCTAGCTACTCTAGATGAGACTATAAGCTCAAAGTGCTGCATGGTGTGTAATCATGCAGTCTGAATAGCACTTCAATTCTTTAAATCCTTTCCTTCTAATAGAAATTAGCCTGAGCCTGTGTGTGTGTGTGTGTGTGCGTGCGTGCATGCGTTTACTACCATCCTCTTCCAAAGTCATTTCTAGAACCCTACTCATTAGGAATTATGCTGATGTGTTTATGTGTCTTTATTACTCAAACCATCACAATCCCTTTTAAAATGCTTATACCAAGTTGTGGTGAACTGAATTACAGACCCACAATGCTCAACTTCCTAAAGGCTTCAAAATCCCACTTGCATTTCACACTGTAGACACTTTTTGCAAAGCTAATATCAAAGGACTCTACGAAGCCAAAGTGATTCATTGAAAAATGTGGGCAGGGAGTGTCTGGGGCAGAGAGTAAAATGATTCATCACCAACTTGGTTACTCTGCTCAAGATTTGTTCAGTGGTGGGTTAGAGGTAGGGGAGGGGAGAAAATAGAAAAAAGAAATTCTCCCTTATTGCATAATAGTTACAGATCACTACCGGGAATATCAGGTGTCTATTGATGATTTCCATTTTAGTCTTTTTTCACTACTTAGAAATTGGACTTCTTTCCAAACTGTTCTAGAAGCAGAACAATGAATATCCATCAACCTGGGACGCTCCTCCTTTTATACATATATAGAGATATAGATATTATATATACATATATACATAAATATATATATATATATATATTCATTAAATCTCCAAGTTCTTTTGTGGCTCTTGTGGGTCTCTGTTCATGATAACTGTTCATTCCAAATCTGTCTAGTGTTTTTATTTGCCTAGAATACCTAGTTGGCCCTTTAAGGTCTACTTTCCCGATTAAATTTCTGCAAATGGTTTCATCAGCACCTAGTACCATCTTTAGTCAACTATGCTACAAGCTATTTACTTCCCAACTTTCAAATCATCTCTCTATACCCATGCCTTTCCAAAATAATTTGGTATCATAGTAAAGAAAGCATTGAACTAGAAGCCAGATGACCTGGGTACTAATTATGCATCCATCTATGATGAGCTTTCTTTTTAGCTTTAGGCAAGTCATTTAACATTTGTGGGTCTCATCTATAAAATGGAGATACTTCTTGCTACTCATTCTGCCTCCTTTCCAAGGTAGTTCCAAGGATCAAATGAAATAATGTATAAATGTGCTTAAAAATGTATAGCATTATATAAATAGGAGGGCTCTTTTTTCAGTCAGATCTATGATTTTCAGTGGTGTGGAAAACTCCTGTTGAGTAAAGTTCCTCTACAAATGCAATTTGCAATGAATTTGCAATTTATAATCATAGAGAACCTCCTCTAGCGTCCTTCTGGCCACCATGCCTCTACATAGGAGTTTTCCTGTACTGTAAGAGTGTTAACTGTTTGAAGGATGAAGCTATCTTTCTGTTTCCATTTTTTCCTCAGTGTATACAGTATCTAGCATGAAGTGATGATTTAAAATATTTATTCATCCTTAATAGGGCACATGGGGCAGTTAGGTGGCACAATGGATAAAGTACCAGGCCTAGAATCAGGAAGACTCATCTTCCTGGATCCAAATCCATCTTCGGATACTTACTAGATGTGTGAACCTGAACAAGTCACCCAACCCTGTTTGCCTCAGTTTCCTCATCTGTAAAATGAGTTGGAGAAGGAAATGGAAACCACACCAATATCTTTACTAAGAAAACCCTAAGTGGGGTCACGAAGAGTCAGACATGACTGAGATACTTGAACAACCACCACAAAGTACGCTACAGTGTAGCCTACCCACAGCTACCATTAGCCTCCTCATTGACATCTCTGTGATATTAATTTTTAATTCTTCAACATAGTCCATGTCTCATTGCCATATAGTAAAATCAGTAGAGTGTGACTTCTGAAAAGATAAATCTTTCCTTTCAGGGGAAGATTTGAGTCAATAAAGGTAATCCAGACCATTCTCTTCCTTCTGTTTAACTCTGGACCCAATTCATTTCCTAGATAGATTGTCTGTTCCAGAAACATACACTGAGGGACAAGTACTATAGGGTGTCCACCCAAATGCATGGGCAATCGACATTCTTCATCTACTTGGTCTTTCCTATGTGGATAAATGAGTCAATCTCATTTGAGGAATTATAGGTTATCTACCAGGAGACTCAGCAATATTATTGGAGTAGATGAAATCAGTACGACATCATCCCCCAACAGAAACATCAATGCACCCAGAAACAATAATGTAAATGGAAAGAACCACCACAACAAAACATTTCAATGCTTTGAAATAACAATGACCAAGCTTGACCCCAGAAAGAAATAAGAGAATATACCTTCCTCCCATCAATGCAGAGGTGAGGGACTATGGGTGTGAAATACTATATGTGATATCAGATGTGGGTTCATATATTGGTTAGTTAAGTTTAACTTTTTTCTCTTTGTTCTTTTATTTTTAAAAATTATTCTCTGGGAGGGGTAGGGTAAGGGAAGCAAAATATTGGAAGCTTATATCTCAAATGTAGATGATGCAAAACAAAAACGATCAATTTTGAAGGTAATTACAGCTAACAATTCACCTTGGAATTAGAATGAAGAAAAACCAACTCTTATCCCATTAATTTTCCTCCCCTCTATTACACCCCTCTGTGGTCAGAGGTCTTAAGATGTAATATCTCACAATGACATTGAAATAAATTCTCTGAAAACTCCTACATTCAAAGTTAATTGTATTACATTACAGGGTAGATGGAATGAGGGGGAAAGTTAATCTGACAGTTGCATGTGGTGGTAAGAACAATATTGAAGTTGAATTAGAAAAATTGGGTTTAAATTTCAATTCTGAAATCATCTGTGACCTTGGGCACATAACCCCTCATATCCTGGTTCTTTTTCTATAAAAGATGTTAATAATAAAACTTGTACTATCTACTTCACCAAATGTAGTAAGGAAAGTACTCTATAAATATCAAAATAATATAAAGATATTATAATAATTTTTATTATTCATTATTCGTTGTTGAAAATACTCCCACTACCCCAGAGAATATAATATCTAAGAAATGTATACTCTACTAAGGAAATAAGGCCAACACACAAATAACCACAATGCATTATACTATGAGAAGCAGCATATAGTATATAACACAGAACAGCACACAAAAAAATTGGCTTTGAGGTCTGAAGAACATGGGCTCAAATTCTGCCTCTGATACATATAGATATACAGATATAGATAAATAGATAGATAGATAGATAGATAGATAGATAGATAGACAGATAGATTATGACTCTGGGGAAATCACATAATTTCTCAATAATCCCATAAAATTCTCTAAGAATATGTCACAGACAAGTTGCTGATGTTCATTAGTGAAGGGAGTTTCTGATGATATTACAATCATATAGAGAGGGGGAAAATCAACAATATATACGGTACCATAAGAATTTGGGAGTAGGAGGGAAAGAAGGAGGGAAGAGAAATCCTATAAAGGCCAGATATTTCATCTAACTATATTTTAACAAATCTTAAGATTATCTAGGGTTTCTGTTCATCAAATGCATAATGATGAGTAAGATTACATCCAACTCTGCATAATGAGAAAATGAGTGATACTTTTGAGTTAGTATTCCTCTCCTTGGCCTACCTTCTCTTCTACTCAGCTAGGTATCACTGTGGAGAGAGAGCTAGACCTTGAGTCAAAAAGATCTAAGATCAAATTGAGTTTCAGATATCAGCTATTTAGCCCTGGGTAAGTCATTTAACCTCTGTCTGCTCCAGTTTCTTCATCCATAAAATAGCACCTACCTACCAAGTTCATTGTTTGGATAAAGAAATAATATTTGTAAAGTTCTTTATAAACCTTAAAACGCTTTATGCATTCTAGCTATTTTCTACTATTTTATTATTAACCTCCCATCAGCACAATGGCTTTCAGCTTTGCTGGATCCAACAACTGACTGATTACTGACCTCACTACAAGTTGCTGACAAATCGAAGCCCAGGAATTACAGTGAGACGGTACAACCATGATTTCTCAAGGGACAAAGAGAAACGGCATAACTTAGTTTAGATATGAATAATTCAGATATTTCTTGTCTGAAAAATGGCTTTCAGATAACTAAGTCTAAATCAGATTGAATTAATTAAAGATGATGAATAGGGACCAAAGCAAATTTAGTTATTTTCATTCTGATTAATTTCACAAATGACAGAAACAGATTTTTATGATCGCTCACATAGGACAATTTCCAAGAAAAAGCAGCATGCATTAGGAAATTTGACCTCCACGTTTTGGGAAGGTTTCCTTAAGACAAAGATAGCACAAAGACGGCCTCAATGAAATTGTCTATCAATCAGTGCGGGACTTTGATAACACTTTAGGTTAGGAAGTGAAAAATAATCGCAACCTTAAGGCCTAGGACCAAGGTTCCCAAATTGTGAGCCCCACAGTGCCACAGGAAACACAAGAAATCTCCAATTTTGGAGGAAACACAGCAACACTCTACATCTGTCAGACACTACACTACCTACAACCGCAAAGCAGTTGACAGTTTCAACATTACATCACAACTACTTTCCTTTTGATGACTTGCTTAAATGGTTGTGATATGTTTTGCTTATTTGTTTATTTGTGTTTCATTTTGTTTATTTTGTTTATTTGTGTTTCAAATATGCCAATGATTTCCCAAACTTTCTCATTTATAAAGTTGCATCTTTGCAAAGCTGGGCTTTTGGCAAATGAAAAGTAAGTGATGAAAGCAAGTACTGTCCAAAAATGAATGTGGAGTAGGAAATAAAAACCGTGGTACCCAATCTGATTCCAATGTTGAAGAAGCTGCACAGGGCCCAACAAGGGTACATATCACATTAGTAAATTATTGTGATTACTGGAGAGTGAAACAAACACATCTTCCTCTTTTTAATTTATGTGTATTATTTTTTCAAAGCTTAGTTACTATTACTAGGATATATTACTTATTAAAGTGTTGTTACTTAATGAAGGAAACTGTTAGGTATTTCTTTTAGCATAAAGATTCGTTGAAAAAAATTACTAAAAACCCTAAGGCACCATGATCAAAGAGAGTTTGAGAACCTCTGGTCTACAAGGTAACCTCAACTTCTTCCCAACCTCCAAGAATTGCCTCCTAAACCAATATTCCTCTAAGCAGGGA
>CM053771.1:250264782-250353615 GCA_028658325.1 Potorous gilbertii | reverse complement strand
TGGTAGGGCTTTGGTATCAGAGCATCTGTATTCATATTCTATCTGTGCTCCTTGATACCTGTGTGACCTGCAGAAAATTATTTAACTTCCCTCACTTTCAGGTTCCTTATCAGCAAAATACAGGATCAGGGTGAGTGATGGTTTAGATTGCACTTGAGAGCTCTGCCCACTCTAGTGCTATGATTCAATACTTAGAGCTGACATTTGCATTATGTTTTAAAGTATGAAAAGCATACTTTATATCTATATCTCATATGAGATTCACAATAGAAGGAAAGACTGCAAATGTTATTAATGGAAGCTTGAAGTAGTAGATAGAATACTTCTGATGACGAATCAGAAAGACCTGAGTTTAACTCTGCTCCAGCTTATAGCCCTTAGCTTATAGCCCTAACCTGTCTAAGCTTTGATTTCCTGATTCTTTTAAAAAAAATTTTTTTTGTTAATTTAAGTTCCAAGTTTGTTACATTGAATTCCACTCTCCCTCCCAACACCTTATTAGAGCAGGCCATCATTTGACAAAGATATATATATATATATATATATATATATATAAAACTATACATTATGTAGCTCCATATATCAGTTCTTTCTCTGAAGGTGAATAGCATCTTCCTTCCTTCCTGTGTAGCTGATTTGAATATTCATATAACTCAGAATATTTTAATCACTCACATTTACTCTCTGAATAATATTGTTATAACTGTATGCAACATTTTCTTGGTTCTGTTTTTTTCACTTTTCATTTTAAAACATATAAGTTCTTTTCCTTTTTCCCTGATAATCTCGGGAAACAGACCCAACAGAGGTACTGCTGGGTTAAAGGGTATAAATAGCTTTATAACTCCTTGGACATCATTCCAGATTGCTTTGCAAAATGATTGGATCAGTTTACAATTTTACCAACAGTGTACTGGTGACTCATTTTTTCTGCATCCCCTCTAACATTTGTCCTTTTTCCCTTCTATTATCTTAGCTAATCTGATAGGTGTGAGATGCCATCACAGAGTTGTTTTAATTTTCTTTTCTCTAATCAATAATAATTTAGAGCATTTTTTCATATAATCAAACAATGAATTCTTATCCCAAAAGCTTAAATCTTTACCTTTGACAAACACAAATTTACTATAATCATTTACTACTGTGTACTGCATGTCTACTCTGTTCCACTGATTCACCTTTCTGTTTCTTCTCTAGTACTAGATAGTTTTGAAAATTGCAGTCTTATAACATAGTTTAAGATCTAACATTGCTAGATCTCCTTCATTTACATTTTTTATTAATTCCTTTTGCTATTCTTGGCCTTTTGTTCTTCCAAATGAATTCTGTTATTTTTTTCCTAACTCACAATATTTTTTGGTGATTTAATTGGCATGGCATTGCATGAGCAGATTAATTTAGATAGAATTGTCATTTTTATCATATTGCTTTATTATTTGACATTTGGCTTGGCTTGGCTCACCCTTGAACAATGACTATTTCTTCAGTTATTTAAATCTTACTTTATTTGTATAAGAAGTATTTTATAATTATGTTCATATTATTTCTGGGTTTGTGTGGCAGATATACTTCCAGATATTTTATCTTGTCTACAATTATTTTAAATGGACTGTGTCTTCTTATAGGTCATCTTTGGTGATATATAGAAATGCAGATGATTTATGTGGATTTACTTTATATCCTGCTACTTTGCTGGAATTATTGTTTCAACTAGCTTTTGAGTTGAATAATATTGGTGAAAATAGGCATTCTTGTTTCACACCTGATTTTCCTGGGAAGGCATCTAGCTTATCCCTTTGCAGATAATGTTTGCTGTTGGTTTTAGGTAGATATTGCTTATAGTTTTAAGAAATATCCATTTATACCTATGCTGTCAAATGTTTTTAATTAGTGTTGTATTTTATCAACAGCTTTTTCTGCATGTATTGATATAATCATGTGATTTTTGTTACTTTTGTTTTTGATATAAGCAATTATATTAATACTTCTCTGTATATTGAACCAGCCCTGCATTGCTGTTATAAATCTCATAATATATGATCTTTGTGATATATTATTGTAGTCTCCTAGCTAGTATTTTATTTAGGATTTTTGCATTACTCTTCATTAGTGAAATTGGTCTACAATTTTCTTTCTTTGTTTTTACTCTTCCCATTTTAAGTATCAGCATCATATTCATTTCATAAAAAGAATTTTGTAGGACTCTTTCTTTGTCTATTATTCCAAATAATTTATTTTATATTGGAATTAGTTGATCTTTAAATGTTTGGAAATATTCACTTGTAAATCCATCTGGTCTTGATGCTTTTTTCTTAGGAAGCTCATTTATGGCCTGTTCAATTTCTTTTTCTAGAATGTGTTTTGTAAATGACATATTGTTGGTGACTGTTTTTTGATCCATTCTGCTTTCCATTTCTGTTTTATGGATGAGTTCATCCAATTCACATTCTAAGTTATAAGTACTAGTTGTGTATTTCCCTCCATTCTATTCTCTTTATGGTTTATCCTTCTCTCTCTCTCTCTCTCTCTCTCTCTCTCTCTCTCTCTCTCTCTCTCCCCCTCCCTACCCCCCTCTCTCTCTCTTTCTCTCTCTTTCTCTCTTTCTCTCTCTCTCACCTACTCTCTCTCTCTACCCTATCTCTCCTTAGAAATACAAATTACTTCCTACCTCTCTGTCCCTAATCTACCCACCCTTCTAAATGTCCCTCCCTTATCTTAGCCCTTTGCCCTCCTATTTCTTAATCTGCATACCCTTTTAAGAGTCTCTCCCTTATCCTATCTTCTTACTTTCCTGCTTCTCTGTAAATTAAGAAGACTTTTAAACCATACCAAATGTATATTATTCCCTCTTTAATCTAGTTCCAATGAGAATAAAGTTTCTGCACCACCTGACCTTCATCAAAATTTCCATTTATGCCTCTTTTGTATAAGATAATTTACTCCATTTTATCTTTTTCTACTCAGTTTTACTTTTTATGATCATCCCATCATACTCAATTCAATCCTAAGCCCTCTATCTATGTGATAATTTTGTCAAATCACCTTAGTAATGATAACATTCTTAAGAGTTATGAATATCATTTTCCCATAAAAGAAGTAAAAAGTTTAATTTTATTAAATCCTTTATAAGTAGACTTTCATGTTTACTTCCCATGTATATCATGTTTACTTTCATGTATATTTCCCCTGATTTATGTAAGTCAAATTTTCTATTCAGTTCTGGTCTTTTCCTCAAGAATACCTGAAAATCTTTTAGTTCATTAAATATCCATCTTTCCCTTGCAGATTTACACTTAGTTTTGCTGGGCAGGTTATTCTTGGTTGCAAACCCATCTTTCTTTGTTCTTTGGGATATTATTTCCATGCCCATTGGTCTTTTAATGTTAGAAGCTGCTAAATCTTTATTATCTTGACTGTAGTTTCACTGTATTTTAATTGTTTCTTTCTAGTTGCTTGCAATATTTTCTCCTTGACCTGGGAGCTTTGATACTTAGCTATAATGTTCCCATGAGTTTTCATTTTAGTATCTCTTTCAGTTTTTATTTTACCCTCTAGTTCTAGACTTCAAGGCAATTTTCCTTAATAATTTCTTGATATGTAATGTTTAGACTCTTTTTTTAAAATCTTAACTTTCATGTAGTCTGAGAATTCTCACATTATCTTTCTTCAATCTGTTTTCCAGATCAGTTGTTTTTCTGAGATGTTTCACATTCTGTTCTTTTTTTCATTCTTTTGATTTTATTTTATTTTCTCTTGTAGTTTTAGGAAATCATTTAAGCTTCACCTTGCTCAATTCTAATTTTTAAGGAATTACTTTCTTCAGTAAGTTTTTGGATCTCTTTTTCCCCAATTGATTGACTTTCTTTTCATAATATTCTTGCTTTTTTTTTGCATTCCTCATTTTTTCCCAACTTTTCCTTCTCTATTTGATTTTTAAAGTCTTTTTAAAGCTCTTTCAAGTACTCTTTTTGAACTTGTGACCATTATATTTTTCTTTGAAGTTTTATAAGAAGCTGTTTTGTCTTCTGAGTTTGAACCCTGATTTTCTCTACCACCATGATAGCTATCTATGATTGGGTTCTTATTCTGTTTTTTTACCCATTTTAATGGCCTCTCTCTTAGCTGTTAACTTTATGTTAGGGTTGGCCTCTGGTACTGGGGCATAATTATCTCCGGCTTCAGGTTTTTGTTTTTTTTTGCTATTGTCTTCTGAACTCTATCTGGGGGCCTTTGACCTCTTGGTTCTTCCAATGTTCTATAATCCAAGGCTAGATATGGTCATTGGTTTTGTGGATCATGCCTTGGTCTATCAGTGATCTCATATACTCCTCTCCTCTCCTGAGCTCGGACCAAGGCCCCCAGAACCACTGCCTTCACAAATACTGTTGCTTCCTGATGTCCCTCAGGCAGCTGCAAACATCAGCTTCCTCCTCTGCACTAGAGCTGAAACCAGGAACACCACCTTCCAGTGAGTAGCTACAACCACCAGGCCCCTACTCCTCTAAGACTGCACTCAGTACTCCTCCTCACCTAAAGATACATCCTGGGATCATGTCTAGTCAATGCTTCTGGTCTTTCTGTCCAGTACCAGTGGAGGGCCCTCACAATCTTCCCTTAATCAGTCATCTAACTGCTATACAGTTCATGGGGCAAGTTCTAGAACCTAAGGCTGCTGCTGCCCATAGGACTTGCTTGTTTATTGACTTGGAGATATCTGCACTTCAGTTATACCACACCACCCTGCCCCCCGCCACATCTTTCCCAGTCCTCTCAAGTTGTCTTATGTTGGATGACTGCTTTGCCCTGACCTTTTGTTATTTCTGCCTCTCTAAAATTTACTTTAAGGCATTATTTTAAGTTGGAGGGCCAGGTTTCTTGCCTCATTCTTCCATCTTCCCACAATGACTAATTTCCTTAGTTTTAAAATGGGGA
This sequence comes from Potorous gilbertii, assembly GCA_028658325.1. Taxonomy (NCBI): domain Eukaryota; kingdom Metazoa; phylum Chordata; class Mammalia; order Diprotodontia; family Potoroidae; genus Potorous; species Potorous gilbertii. The sequence goes on along the minus strand of CM053771.1, from coordinate 250,348,683 downwards.
AAACAGCACCACTTGCACACAGTTTTCATGAGGATCAAATGAGCAATGAGTGAGTGTAAGGCCCTTTGTAAACCTTGAAATACTCTATAAAGGTTAGTTATTAACCTTGAAATACTCTATAAAGGTTAGTTATTATTTTCTCCATTTTACAGATTAGGAGACTAAGACTCAGAAAGGTGAAGTGAGTAACTAGAAACACAAATCTAGTGTCAGAGGCAGTATTGGAAAAAATAATTGTAGCTAGCATTTAAACAATGCGTTTCAAGTTTGCAGAGTGCCTTGAAATTATTACACCATTTGATCCTGACAACAGCCCTGGGAGGTAGATGCTGTTGTTATCCCCTTGTCAAGAATGAGGAAATAGAGGCTGGTATCGATTAAATGACTTGCCCAGTTTCACACAGTTGGAAGGTATCTGAGGCAGGATTATGAACTCGATTCTTCCTGACCAGAAGTCTACCCCTCTTACCCATTGTACCAGCTGCCACTTAGGTTTTCCCAACTCCAAGTCTCGTATAGTAACATCCAGGATCATCTAGTTTGGACTCCTTCCTCCCTGACATCCCTGATTTTTGAAACTTACCAAGGCCCCATTATTTTAGTTTGCTCTTTCTTCCTGGTCCCTACCCTTTATTCTGTCTAATCCAATCTAATCCAACAAGGATTTATTCAATACCTATTATATGAAAGGTATTGTGCCAGATAGTGATGCTCCTCTCATCTCAAAAATTAAATTTAGTTACTAAAACATAATCTTCACAAAGCCCAGAGTTGTTCCTTAATTCTTAAGTAGAGCCGGGGCTGATTCTGACCATCATCAGTGTTGTTGCACTACAGTGGGGACAGTGGTAATTGGGTGCCAGCCATGGTTGGTCTGAGTTACCCCTTCTTGGTGCTACTGCTATTGGTGGCATTGTATGAGCCCTGGGGGGCGGAGCCCAGAAGAAAGAGAATTTATTTGCTGACAAATTGTGACAACTAAAGGAGTAGAGATTAAGGCATTTACTTGTCTGAATGAGGGGAGATAAATTCAGGAGATATGGAAAGATGCCACTTCAGAACTATTCCATAACTGTGAGGCAGCTAAGTGGTGCAGTGGGTAGATGTCTGGGGCCCTGGAGTCATGAAGACTTGAGTTCAAATCTTCTTCAGACCTCTACTAGCAATGTGACCTTGGGCAAATCACTTGCTTCTCTTTGCCTCAGTTTCCTCAGCTATGAAATGTGTATAATAATAACACCTCCCAGGGTTATTGTGACAGTCATACTTGTAAAGTTAATACTTGTAAGGTGCTTAGCATAGTGCCTGGCACACAGTAGGCACTCTGTAAATGCTAGCTATGGTGATGATGATGTTCATTCAATGTTTGACAGCCTCAGAGACAATGTTCTATATATAGACAAATTAATGATGAATAAAAGATGCTGGCAAACTCTTGGAGGAACTCCTCTATCTTCTCCAACATTATTCTTCAGTACAGGGGATAGTGATGAGAGGATAGATGTTTTTCAATAGCTCAGCATGGATTGTGTTCCCAAGTTAATGAATTTTCTTCTGAAAGGAAAGTTCAAGAAAGACAATACTTCAGATCTGCAAAGGCCTAGGTTTGCAACAGGAAAGCTAGCTATGTGGGTTGCTGACAAGGAGGGACATATACTCCTAACCCCTTTTGTACCATGGCCTTGGCCTGTTGGTCTCCCTTGTTGGAAGCTTACTATACTTGAGAAGGAACAACTTTGAATTTATTATAAGGTTGACTAGGTTGTCTCTTCTCCTTGTGTAGTCTTTGCTATGACATCTGGAAAAATCATTTCCAGGGATCTCCTTATGCTTAGAAGAATTCTTGGAATGGACAATGATTTTTGTACATAGAAGTCATTAGGTGCAGTCTTCCCTGGGTTCTTTCAAGTCCCAGATAAAGTCTTAACTTCTGCAAGAAGCCTTTCCCTGTTCTTAATCTAAGTGCCTCTCCTTTCAGGTTATTTTCAGTTTGTCTTGTATGTCTCAGTTGTGCATAGTCACTTGCATGTTATCTCCTTCTTCAGTCTATGAGCAGGGACTGGTTTTTTACCTTTATTTGTATCCTCAGCATTTAGCACAAGGTAAGTACTTAATAAATGCTTGTTGCTTTGACTTGACTAGTACCTAAAGAACAATGTCATCATTAACTCAGGGTAGCTGTAAGAAGGTTGCAGCTTATTATCAAGGGAGAATTGTGTTTAGATGGCAGAATGGAAGCAATGACATATCTAACCAGAAATGGAAGTGGGTAGGTCTAATAGTGAGAAAAGAAACAGTGTGTAGACAGATAACCTCTTGCTTATATTGGTAATTGTGGAATATTGAGAGAGCTGGAGGAAGTCACCTCTCTTCCATGTTGAGGGGGCTCCCTATGGATGATTTGGTAGTACATGGACAATGTCAAACTGGTTAAAAAGCAATAGGTTAGCTGCCATTTGTATTGTTGGAGCAAGTAAACACACTGATAATAATTTCTAGCATTTATATAGTGCTTTAAAATTTACAAATTGTTTTATATATGCCATCTCATTTGATCCTCACGATAAACCTATGATAGGGATGGAGCCAAGATGGCAGAGTAACAGCACAGACTTTCTAGAGTGCTGCTCCTAAGCCCAGCCAAATGCTTGTAAACATGACTCTAAACAAATTCTGGAGCTGCAGAACCCACAGAATGATGGAGTGAAACAAATCTCCAGTCCAAGATAGCCTAGAAGCCTGTCTATTGTGCCACCCAGGGAACAGAGTACAATCCATTGTGGGCCTTGAGTGCACAGAGGGCACCTGAACAAGCCTTGAGAAGATTGAATCTCTCAAACCTGTGATGGTTTCCAGACTTCATGACCCCAAAATGCTGAGGATAAAGGAAGGTCAGTGGGAAAAGCCTGTACAATGCAGAAGAGTGGAGTGGTCCAGGCCCCAGCCCCAGGGCAGCAGAGGGGGAGGAGAAACCTGTGGCAGCCACAGTAGCAGCAGGGACAGCTGCAGCCACGGTTTCTGGAGCTCTAGGCCTGCAGATGGTGGGGGGATCCAGGGACTGATAGTATACCCCTACTGGAAGCAGAGAACTACCTTGACAAAGAGCTCAAAAGTCAAGTAAATGGCTGGGGAAATGAACAAAAACAAGAAAAAGAATCAGACTATAGAATCTTACTTTGGTGACAAGGAAGACAAAAGCAGGCAAACAGAAGAAAACAAAGTCAAGACTCCTACATCCAAAGCCTCCAAGAAAGATGTGAATTGGTCTCAGACCATAGAAGAACTCAAAAAAGGATATCGAAAATCAAGTAAGAGAAATGAGAGTGATGCAAGAAAATTATGAAAAACAGGTCAATTGCTTGCTAAAGGAGACCCCCCAAAAATACTGAAGAAAATAACACTTTAAAAAATAGACTAACCCAATTGCCAAAAGAGGTTCAAAAAGCCAATGAGAAGAAGAATGCTCTAAAAAGCAGAAGTAGCCAGAAAGAAAAGGAGATCCAAAAGCTCACTGAAGAAAATAATTCCTTAAAATTTAGAATGGAGCAGATGGAAGCTAATAACTGTATGAAAAATCAAAAAATTATAAAACAAAACCAAAGGAATGAAAAATAGCGGGTGATATGAAATATCTCACTGGAAAAACAACTGACCTGGAAAATAGATCCAGGAGAGAAAATTTAAAAATTATGGGGCTACCTGAAAGCCATGATAAAAAAAAAGCCTGGACATCATCTTTCATGAAATTATTAAGGAAAACTGCCCTGATATTCTAGAACCAGAGGGTAAAATAAATATTGAAAGAATCCACCAATCACTTCCTGAAAGAGATACCAAAAGAAAAACTCCTAGGAATATTTTAGTCAAATTCCAGAGTTCCCAGGTCAAGGAGAAAATATTGCAAGCAGTCAGAAAGAAACAATTTGAGGTGGAAATACAATCAGGATAACACAAGAGCTAGCAGCTTCTACATTAAGGGACTGAAGGACTTGGAATACGATATTCCAGAAGTCAAAGGACCTAGGATTAAAGCCAAGAATCACCTACCCAGCAAACTGAGTATAACACTGCAGGGAGAAAATATTCATTCAATGAAATAGAGGACTTTCAAGCACTCTTGATGAAAAGAACAGAACTGAATAGAAAATCTGACTTTCAAACACAGGAATCAAGAGAAGCATGAAAAGGTAAACAGGAAAGAAAAAAATCATAAGGGACTTAATAAAATTGAACTCTTATATTCCTACATGGAAAGACAAAATTTATATGATGAGACTTTTCTCAGTATTTGGGTAGTTGGAGGGATTATATACATACAGATAGAGGGCACAGGGTGAATTGAATAGGAAGGGATGATATCTAAAAAAATAAAATTAAGGAGTGAGAGAGGAATATATTGGGAGGAGAAAGGGAGAAATGGGATGGGGTAAATTGTCTCTCATAAAAGAGGCAAGAAAAAGCTTTTTCAGTGGAGGGGAAAAGGGGGAAGGTGAGAGGGAAAAAGTGAAGCTTACTCTCATCACATTTGTCTTAATGAGATAATAACATGCACACTCAATTTGGTATGAAAACCTATGTTACACTTCAAGAAAGTAGGGGAGAAGGGGATAAGTGGAGTGTGTGGGGGATGATAGAAGGGAGGGAGAATGGGAGAAGGGAGTAATTAGAAGTAAACACTTTTGAGGAGGGGCAAGATCAAAAGAGAGAATAGAAGAAATGGGGGGGGGGACAGGATAGGATGGAGGGAAATAGAGTTAGTCTTTCACAGGATGACTTTTATGGAAATCTTTCGCATAACTACACATGTATAACTTATATTGAATTGCATGCCTTCTCAGTAGGAATGGGTGGGGAGGGAGGAAGGGAGAGAAGTTGGATCTCAAAATTTTAAAAAATGAATGTTAAAAAATGATTTTACATGCAACTGGGAAATTAGAAATACAGGTAATGGGATATAGAAATCTATCTTACCCTGCAAGAAAATAGAAGAGATGGGGATAAGGAAAATGGGGAGGGGTGTGATAGAAGGGAGGGCAGACTGGAGGAAGGGGTAATCAGAGTGCATAGTCTCTTGGGGTGCAGGGAGGGGAGAGATAGTGAGAAAATTTAGAACTCAAAATCTTGTGGAAATGAATGTTGAAACTATAAATGAATAAAACAAAAAAGCAAACAAAAAACCCCCAATAAACCCATGGTAGGTCCTATTTATTATTCACAATTAACAGATGAGGAAGCTAAGAGAGGGTAAGTGATTTGCTCAGGTTACTAAAAGTAACAAGGATCTGAGATAAGTTTTTATTTCAGGTCTTTCTAATTCCAAGTCTAGCATCACACAACTTAACTTCTTCAACATAGATCCATAGAAGTAAGATTTTGATATTTTTTTTACTTTCCCTCATCTACTCATTCATATTGATCCTTCACTGGCAATTCAATTACATTCGTTGTTTAACTTACTATGTATATCGATCCTCGGTGATATAGAAAGTTTAGACAAGACTTTGGCTACTGTTGTCAGGAACTATATAGTAGGATATGGTGCATATAAAAATAAGCACAACATGAAAGCATGATAAAATATAATTAAGGGAATCAGAGGCAAAATTCTAAGTAAAACTCAAAGAAGGGAAGGATATTATTAACTCTGTAGAGATATAGACATCATGGAGGACTTCCTGAAAGAGGTAGCATTTGCCCTGTGCTTTAAAGGATGGATAGGAGTGCAATGGTAGAAAATGGATTATGGAGAAGTCATTTTAAGAACAGGGACAACTTTAATTAAAGCCTTTTCCTATCTTCCCATTGCCTCTGCCCATCTCTTAGATTGGGCTCCCCTTCTATATCCTATAGACATCTTTAACTCAATATGTCTAGAACTGAAATTGCTATTTTCCCTACAAAGCCTTCCTCTGTTCCTCACTTTCTTATTACTTATTACTGTCAAGAACTATCATTACCATTTTCCCAGTCATCTAGGTTTGCAACCCAAGTATAATCTACTCTTTTTTACCCCCAAGATCCAAACTGTTGCCGAATCTTGTTGAGTCTACCTTCACAGTATCTTGGTGAACCTTCTTGTCACCTCATGCCTGGACTATTGCGTTCACTTTTTGATTGGTTTCTGCCTCAATTATTTTTCCCACTGCAATCCATTCTCCATTCGGTTATCCAGGTTCCTAAAAGGAATATCTGATAATGTCAACCAACTTCATTGGCTCCCTATTATTTGTATGATCAAATATAAACTTCTCTGTTTGGTATTTAAATACCCTCATAACTTGGTCCCTTCCCACCACCTTCACAATTTTCTTACATCTTATTCACCTTTACATACCATTACTCTTCTTGCATTTTCACTGGTTGTCTCTCATGCCTAGAATTCTCTTTCTCCTAAATTTCATCTCCAGACCTCTCTGGGTCCCTTCAAGTCCCAGATAAAATCCCATGTTCTGTAAGACTTTTACAATGCCCCTTAATATGCCTTCTCTTTTTCTTCATAATACCCCCTTATCCTTGTATATTTAGCTTGTATGTAATTGTGTGCATGTTATTTTTTCCTTTCAATTGGGAGCTCCTTAAAAACAGGGACTTCTTCTTTCTTTTTTTTTTACTGCCTTTATTTGTACCCCCAGCACTTAGCACCATGCCTGGCACATAATGGATGTTTAGTAAATGCTTGCTGATTTGACTTGTGAATCTGGGTGATGAGAAGGGTCTTTCAACAGAAAAATGGAAATCTGAAATATATTCTCATTAGCAAAGCAAAGTGATGACCATATCTGAATTTGTCCATGAGACTCTACATCACTTGGTGTCTCTTAAATTAAGAAAAACTGCCACTTTCTAGAGAACAGAAACTGTGTTTATTAACAGTGTTGTATGGAAGCATCATGAATCTTCAGAAAAGCAGTGAGGGTTTTCTTCTTTGTTTTTGCTAAATGGAGTGAATCTAAGAGAGGGCATGTTGACATACCAAAATGAAGAATATTTTAAAACATTTTTTTTACTTCAAGGATTGATTATACTCCAAGAGTCATTTACATAAGCATGAGAGATTTGCCTAAAGCAAAATTTGACCTGAAACTCCTAGGGGTCCTATTTATAGATAGGGCAATAATTAACAATTATAATAGTGGTAGTAGCAGCATCACCTCTCACACTTTATATAGTGCTTTATTGTTTGCAAAGTGCTTTGTAAATTTTATCTAATTTTATCCTCACAACAATTCTGGGAAGTAGGTATACCCCTGTTTTACAGATGAAGAAACTGAGGCAAACATGTGAAGTGATTTATCAAAATCACAGAGCTAGTAAGGCTAATCAGTGAAGAGAGATCATAAGGAAGTTACAAAAATGGCCACTACCCTAGACAAAATAGACAGCTCCAGAATTTATAAAAAACAAGGGCTTTAATGGAAAAATAATGTACCAATTAGTAAATCATGCCCTTTCTAAGACTCTTGTCTTGACATCCATCCCCATTCTCCTTTCCTTCTTCAGAACAGAATATCCGGTCAGATGCTAGTTAATTTCACCCCTATAATAACAACACACATCTTACTTAGGTCTGGGAGGTTTGCTAAGAGCTTTGCATACAATTTAATTTGAATCTCACAACAATCTTGTGAGCCAGGTCCTATTACCCTCATTTTACAGATAAGAAAATGAGAAGACTGGGAATCTATAACCTGCCACTGGTCACACAGTGGAGCAAGTGTAGACAAGATTTCAACCCAGTTTGTCCTGCCCAGCATTCTCTACACTATGCTACACATTGGATACAAGAGGTAAGACACCTTAGAAAGAGCCACAAATCTGGACCCAGAGGAGCAGTGTTCAAAGCCCAGCTTTGCCTTTTACTTTCTATCTATGTGATGTTGGGCAAGTCACTTACTTTCCTTGGACTTTATTTTCCTCATGTGTAAACTGAAAAGGTTGAACCTTTAATGTCTCTTTCAGATCTAAATCTGTGATCATAGTTACTGAGGGCTTGATTTTGAGAGGCTTGACCAGGGTCAGTGCTTGGCAAAATTGTAAAAGTTGTCTTCGGCATTTTCCTACCTCACCTATCAGAACCCCCTTCCTCCCTGACAGGTCAAGACTTCAATGACTTTGGGGTAATTCCTCCAAACATGTTAATGATATTTAAGGGGCATCTAGGTGTGCAGCAGATAGAGCATTAGGCTTGGAATCAGGAAGATCTGAGTTCAAATCTGGTCACAGTCACTACCTGTGTGACCCTAGGCAGTCCCTTAGCTCTGTCTGCCTTAGTTTCCTCATCTGTAAAATGAGTTGGAGAAGAAAATGGCAAAACATTCTAGTATCTTTATCAATAAAACCCAAAAAGAGGTCATAAGAATTGGACATAACTGAAAATCACTGAGCAATAACGATAACACACCTTTAGGGTATAACTCCCCAAATAGTGTTTGCTACTCTCCTTCTTCCCTAAGGTGAATTCAAGTTGAAAACTCTGGGGAGGCTCCTTGGGCTGGAGTGGAGGAGAGCTGGAAGGAATGATTAGAATTACTCTCATTGGTTATCCTTTCCCTGAAATCTAGAGCAGGACCCTTTAACCTCCCATTGAAGTCTAAGAGTGGAAACCTGATGACTACACATCCTCAACCTACCTGTACATAAAATGAATAAAAGGACATTTGGCTTTCCACATCTGAAAAGTTGATCACCCATAGTGAAAATAAACAAGGAATCTTCCAAATTTATTCTGTAACATAGCATTTTTATTCTGCCTATGCAATCAATTAATCAATCACTAAACACTTGTTAAGAGCCTCCCTTTTGTCAGGCACTGTGCTAAGCTTTGGAACCTCCTTTTCTTATGGTGTTGAAAAGTAGAAGATATAAAATTTGCTGGAATTGAAGTCAAATAACCTCAATTCAAATTCCAACTCTGCTGTCTACTTTCTGTGTGACCTTGAGAGAGCCACTTAATCTCAATATAGGTGTCAGTTTTCAAGCTGTGTGACCAATGACAGGTTAAAAATTCGCAGAACTGGTTTTGTTATCTGTAACTAGATGCCCTCTAAGATCCCTTTCGATTCTAAATCTCTACTGTTGAGTCCTTTTTTTGTACATGTTTGTTTTCTCACTGAGTGTAATTTAGAGATCCTTTACATAGTTATAAGCACTTTATTAAACTTTTCCAAGGCTTTCTTCTTTGATCTTTATAAACCCTTTTGAGATAAGGAAACTGAGGTTTGCCCAGTCCAACCCATTCTAATCCAATCCAAGAAGCATTTATGGAGTTGGTACTATGTGCAAGCCTGTTTGGGATAGTCTAAAGTGATTAGACCCGAGGTCTGCTCAGCACCAGGCCCAGAGGGAGGGGGCTAGGAGGCAGGCCAGTTTGGCCAGAGTAAGCGTAGTGAACATGAAGGCAAGAAATGTGCCGTAATCCTAGAAAGAAATCCCAAGGTCAAATTGTGAGGGATTTGAAGAGGGCCCAAGGTCATATAACTAGTAACTGGCACAGCTGAGAGACTCATGCCCAGGTCCTCTGACTCCTAGTTCAATTATCTGTGTTATATTCTCTCTTTGAAATAAGCTCTAAGGTCCATTTCACCTCTAGAATCTATGAAAACACACTTTCCTGCGTTCAAATCCTAAGAAAACGATGTTTTTTCCAATACCTTTTGCTGCTCAGGAAGCAATGGGAATGCCCAAGATTGTCATTCCTCAAGTCTAAGCAGTTTTTCCCCTAAACCAGGAAGTCCACCTCCTTGCTCATGGAGGCCATCTGAATTACCCCAGGCCTATGTGGGCTTTACTGTTCCTTAGAAAATACCTCTACTGTCATGGCTGCATCTCATGCTCATGTCTGAATAGAGACTTTCATTCACATGCCCTCCAGATCTGGGGAACCTCTTGAATATAAGCTTTGTGAGAGGCTTGGTTGCATGTCTTCCACGTTATGGACTGTACCTAGCACAGGGTGATCCTTGAATTGAGGATAAATAAATTTTGGTGGCAGCAATTAGTAACTAATAAATACTGATATTCATCAGGAAGCACTTCTGCCTATTCATAAATCTGCCCTTGTGTGTGCACTATTCATTCTCATTATACTTATGTTGAGTCAAAAACTCTCCTTGTTTTCTGGATGGAGACCATTGTGCAGAGAACTTTCTCTCTGTCCAGTTTTCCAGTCTGGAAGCCAGAGTAGAAATACAGTTAAGTACAGTAGTGTAGTAGAGTTGGAGTGTGCAATATAGTGGAAAGACAACTGAATATGGTATTGGAAGACCTAGCTTCACATTCCTTTTCTTCCACTTTTTTTGTTTTTAATCTATGCGATGTTGGACAAATTATTTACCCTCTCTTGACCTCAGTTTCCTCATATGTAAAATGAGAGGGTTGGGCTAGATGGGACTTAAGGTACCTTCCAAAACCGAAAACTCTTATTCTATGACTCTCTCATCTAATAATAATAGCTAGTGTTTATATAATGCTTTCAGGTTTACAAACTGCTTCACAAATTTTTTCTCACTTTATCCTCACAACCGGTCTGAGAGATGGTGCTGTTATCCTTGTTTTAATGATGAGGTCACTCACACAGATAGAAATGAAGTGACTTGCCCAGGTTCATACAACCAATAAGTGTCTGAGGGAGGATTTACAGATCTGTATTCCAAAGCCAGCACTCCCATCTACTGCACCACCAAGCCCCCTCTTCTTTCTACGTCACAGAAAAAAGACCCTACACTACAGTGTTGTCTCCAAGCTAGCTATACAGGGCTTAATATTGGGAGAGTGAGAAAGGAATTGGAATGTTTTCTGTACTGTAAGCTGGACCATGTACTCAAAAATGCTTGATCTTTGAGAGGAGGTAAAGCAGGCCGTCAATAGGGTTCATTAGGATCCTAGAACCATAGCTTTAGAACTGGAAGGGACCTTAGAGGTAACCTAGTCCAGCCTCCTTATTTTATGGAGAAGGAAACTGAGGACTAGACAAGGGAAATGATTTGCTCAAGGTTGTACAGTTGGTACATAACTGAGTAGGGATTCAAACTCAGGTACTCTGAATCCAAATTGAGAGAGCTAAAGGACTTTTTACCTCCAAATATCTCCTCTACTGGCTTGCCACCTGCTGGAAATTCATGTCACTAATACCATGACCCTTTGTAATAAGACATTAGAAGATCATTATCTTCCCTATAAACATAAATTTAAACCTAGAAGGAACCTTAGAAACCATTTAGTCAAACCTCTGCATTTTACAGATAGTAAACTGAGTTACAGATGAGTTACATGGCATGTCTAAGGTCATACAACGAGTGACAGAGGCAGATTTGAAACCAAGTCTTCTTACTTGGCCGTTATATCTAGCTGTCTCCAGCCATGCTTTACATTCCACCCCAACCATATTCTTGCCATGTCCCCTGCCTGCTGCTGTGTAACAGTGGAACTTCTAGAGACCATTTCCTGGGGGCATTTCACCCTTTCAGACCCCTGCTGATGTCCTGACTGGTGACTCATGATACCTAGCTAGTCCCAATCATGTTGCACTTTCCACTCCAGCCAGATTCCTGCTGATTTCTCTGACTGCTGTTCCACCCTCTGAAGCTTCTTGCCATCTGCACTACAGACATTTCTTCTTCCTTCTCTACCTCTCCAACCTTCTAACTTTCTAGTCCTGGAACTGTAATGGAATCAGTAATGTCATTACTACTATAAAGGGTTGTTTATCAACTCTCCAGGGGCTCCATTTATGATCCTGGTGACTTCCCAAACCCAAGCCCTTATCCTGGAATATGGTGTGCCTACCGTACTAGACTGTAGATTCCTTGGGTGGTGAGAGTGTCTCGTTTTGGTATTTGTAATGGACAGTGCTTAGCATAGTGTTGGGTACATAGTGATGGTTAAATAAATGCTTTTTCATTCATTTCAAAGACAATATATTTTCTAAGCCAAGACCAAAGCAAAGGGAGTGTTGGTGCACGATGTTCTGTTTTCAGATGATTGTGCGCTCAATGCAGCCTCTGAAGCTGAGATACAGCGAAGTGTGGATCAATTCTCTGCTGCCTGTACTAATTTTGTACTAATAATTAACACCAAGAAAACACAGGTGCTCCATCAGCCACCACCACACCATCCATACATGGAACCATTGATTACAACAAATGGAGAAGTTTGATAATAAGTTCACTTACCTTGATAGCGTACTTTCCAGGTATGTAATAAGGTTGACACATGCATTGCCAGAGCTACCTCAGTATTTGGGAGGCTCTGAGAAAAGAGGTATTAGACTGACTACCAAACTGAAGGTCTGCAGAGCTGTTGTGCTGACCTCATTGTTGTATGCCTGTGAAACATGGACAATCTAACAGTGCCATGACAGGAAACTGAATTGCTTCCATTTCAACTCTCTTAGGAAGATTCTGAAGATCACTTGGCAGGATAAAGTACCAGACACTGAAGTCCTTACTCAAATAGACTGCCACGCATTCAAATTCTGCTTTAGAGAGCACAACTCTGATGGGCTAGACACATTGCTTGAATGTAAAATGTATATTTGCCAAAGAATGTTTTATGAAGAACTCACACAGGGCAAGAGTTCACATGGTGGTCAGAGGAAGTGATACAAAGACACTCTCAAGGTTTCTCTTAAGAACTTTGGAATTGACTGCATGACATGGGAAACACAGGACCATTCAGCATGGAACGAAAGGTGCTGTGCTCTATGAGCAAAGCAGAATTGAGACAGCACAAAGGAAATGGAGGATGCATAAATTTGGAGTATCCACCCCAAATATTCACATGATCTCTATGTGCTTGACCTGTGGTAGAATATTCCAAGCTAGTATTGGTCTGATTAGCCATAGTCAGGCACATTGAAACTTGACTCTAGCACAGTGATGTATGTCATTTTGGTCCTCTTTGAGAACAAAGGACAACAACCAACCAAACAACTTTCTACCACATCGACCTGCCTCTTGTGAGCAGGATCCTGTGAATGCATATATATGTTTCTGAAGTGTGTCAAATAGGCGTTTATTATAACTCTGGCACTATTAGCTGGTATTCTCCTTGGGAAATAGCAGTATAGTATCCCAAAGGGAATAGTTCACAAAAATTTCTGAGTAGGGTAGGGGAAATGGAGGGAAGGTTAATAATGAGAAATATCACTGGGAGAGCTGGATGGCTGGGATTCTGTGAGGTCAAGGGGACAGGGTCCTGGGAATTTAGGGATCATGTCAATATGAGGGCATTGAACACCTAGAAGAGGAGACAAAGTTAAAAAGGGAATTTGGAGAGGTGATGAAGAGGCACCCTCTTATGAGATAATGAATATAAAACACTTTAAAAGATAATGTAAATGTCAAGGCCTGCCAGGTTGGATGTCTTATCAAGTGAGGAAAAAAGGTTGGGGGTGGTGGTGGTGGGGATAGCAGAAGAAATAAAGTAATGAAACCTGAAAGTGAAGAGGATACTCTAAAGTTGTTTGTACAAAATCAGAAAAAGCAAATGTAAAAGCCAACATGTCATTCCCACTTCATTGCCCAACTCTCCAGTCATGTAGATACATAATATCTAGTATTCGATGTATCTATATCAAAAGACAATATCCAGAAGCGAAAGGCTTCTGATGAAAGAGTGGGGGCCATGTGGGAAGTAGTGGGAAAATGGATCTACTTCCTCAAAGCTGTAGGAATCCCCTCCCCAGAATACCATATAGATTAGTTGTTTAAAGACTTCTTTTCTTTAAGATGCTTGGAGATATAAACTCATCTTAGAAATGTCATAAAGTTAATCAGTCAGTCAATAAACATTTATTAAGCCCCTACCATGTGTCAGATACAATGGTAAACTCTGGGGATACAAATAATAAGAAGACATTCACTCCCTCAAGGAGATTATAATCCAATGAAAGAATACAGTAGCCAAAAGGAAACTGAAAAGACAGAGGGTTGCCAGGGTGTACCCAGAGGGAGCATGATGTTTATAGAATCAAAACCAAGCAGAGCAGCTGGTGAGAAATGAAGAGATAATATTATAAAGGATTATTAGATTCCAGCCCACAAAAGCCCCTCTAATTTATAAGATATCTGATGTGTGCTACTAATACTGTAGTACAATAGTGTCAAATTCAAATAGAAATGGGGAGGGTGAGCTACTAAATTGTATATAAAGATCTCTGCATATGATCTATGTTCTATTGTATTTTTATTTAGTTTAAAAACTATTTCTCAGTTACAATTTTTTCTGGTTCAGGAGTGCCATGGTACACATGTAGACCAGGCTATGTATATGACACTTTTGCTACAGTGCTTTCTCAGGGACAGCAAATCTACTATTCTTATTAACACCATTTCATGTTATTGATAAATTTTCTTTCAACATAGAATACAATCTCCTACCTAACTCACAATTACAAGCCCCACAATGTTTAGTGTGATTGAAAACAGTTTAGCAGAACACTGTTATTAACACTGTTTCTTGTTATTGATAAATTTTCTTTCAATATTGAATATAAACTCCTACCTAAATTACAATTACAAACTCCCACAATGTTCAGTGATTGAAAATAGTTTAGCAAAACACTGTTATTAAAACCATTTCTTGTTATTGATAAATTTCTTTCAACATTGAATATAAACTCCTACCTAAATCACAATTACAGACTCCCACAATGTTCAGTGATTGAAAATAGTTTAGCGAAACTGCTATTATCACGGGCTCTTGTTATTGATAAATTTTTGCTCAACATAGAATATAAACTCCTACTTAATCATTCTTAAAAAGAATGAATGACAATGCTTGGTTGGAATTTTATACTATTGTAAGTGGTAGCTTACCAATATTTTTAAAGATAGGAAGGGAAAATGCTTTAACTTTAATAAGTTTGTATCAAAGTTGCTCACTTTGTATGATTTGAATCCTGTTCTATTATACATTATCCTTTTTTATTTTATTTCTTACCCTTCTGCATCACTGAATACATTTCCCAATATTTCTTTGAATTCTTCATAGTTGTCATTTCTCACTGCATAGTGATATTTCGTTACGTACACTCACCATAATTTGTTCAGTTATTTCTTATTTTGTTGTACATAAACTCTGTTTTCAACTTTTTGTTGGTAATATGATGTTGATATGAATGTTTTTGTATTTGGGACTTTTGTCATTGGGGTAGAAAACAGACAATGGGGCTCTGGGTCAAAGGGTAGGAGCAATTTAGTAACTTTTCTTTCACTATTCCAAGTTGTTTTCCAAAACAGATGGACCAGTTTACAGCTCTACCACTGGTGAATTTGTCTGATTGTTCCCCAGTCCTTTTCCAGAGTAAGATGCAACTTTGACTTTTAAAATTTTTTATAACTTTTGCCAATTTGATGTGATAATTCCAAGTTGTTTCAATTTGCATTTATATGACTACAAGCAATTTTGAACATTTCTTCAGGTGGTTATTGATGATTCACATTTTTTCTTTTGAAACATATTAATATCTTTGGCCCTTGATTCCAGTTTTGCCATTGGTTCTTGACAAATAGTTTTCTTTCTCCAGTACTTTTAGTTCCTGAGTTTAAGTTGAAAGCTACATTTTCATTTTATCTAATCTATTCTATTGATTCCCTTTTCCATTTTTGTACAATGCCAGAGTTTTAATAATTACTGATTTATGATATAATTGCCAGTCTGCTAATGCTAAACATCTTTACTTTTCCCCCTCCTTCTTTCCCTCTCAACCTTCTGTTCTCCTATAAAATTTTTGTTACTATTTTAGCTAATACCGAATGTGTCTCCTTGGTAAATTGATTGGCACAGAATAAGATCTGTGGGTTGATTTGTATATTAATTTTAACAAGTTCATGTATAGCAACCATGAATATTGACTAACTCTACAATTATTTGCATTATTGAATATTGTTTTGCAATTTTATTTATGAAACCATTGTGCTTTTTGTAGGTTAACTCCAGGATATTTAATGAATTGTTGTTATTTTAAATGGCATTTCTATTTTTTCTCCTTATATATATCTATAAATGTTTTTCTTCTTAGTAAGATATAGAAATGGACAGAGTTTGTATCAAAGTTGAGAAGGTCTAGATTCAAGTGCTACCTCTGACATGTACTGATGACGTGTGGTCCTGGACAAATCTCTTTAATCTCTCAGTGCCTGAGGCAGCTCTCTAGGATTATATGATTCAGAGAAGGTGTTGACCTTCATTGGTAGAGTGAGTTCCTGGGAAGAAATTGCCTGTGTGCCAATGAAATTGCAAGCCCAAGGAGCAAACAAGAAAGAGAGAAAGGAGGGAAGGAAGGAAAGAGGAAAGGAAAGAAGGAAGAAAAAAAGAAAAAGAAAAAAGGAAAGAGAAAAGCTGATCATTTTGTGGATTTGTGATACTTTGCTAAAGTTATTAATTACTGAGATATTTTCATTGATTTAGCAAGGCATTCTAAGTGAGCCATTATACTATTTTCAAATAGAGATAATTTTACCTTCATCAATGTGTATTCTTCATTTCTTTTTCTTATATTCTTGCTATCACTAGCATCTTTAGTACTGTGCCAAAAAGCAGCAGTGAAACAATGAGAGTTATGCTTTTTATATTCCTGATCTTGCTGGGAAAGCTTCCAATGTTTATTGCAAATAATACTAATGCTTGTTTTAGATAGCTACTTCTGCTTATACTAATGAAAGAGACTTTCATTCCTATGCTTTTTATTTCTTGGTTTTTCTTTAACATGAGAGTTATATTTTATTAAATGTTTTCTCTTGAATCTACTGATATAATATCTGGTTTTTGTTGTTTTGTTATTAATGTGATCAATTAATCAACAAGCACTTATGTGTCAGGCATGTGATATATTATGCTAATAGTTTTCATAATGTTGAATCATTCTTGTATTGCAACTGTAAATCCCACATGGTTGCAATAAATCATCCTTTGGAAGTAGAGTTATAGTAACTTTGACAGTATTTCACATAAATTTTTTTTGCGGCAATCAAGGTTAAATGACTTGCCCAGGGTCACACAGCTAGTAGGTGTCTGAGGCTGGCTTTAAATTCAGGTCCCCCTAACTTCAGGGCCAGTGCCCTATTCATTGCACTACCTAACTTCTCTGAGTATTTAAAATAATTTTTTTTGCACCATTATCGTCACTGAAGAGAGTTAGGCTCGATAGTGGATAGAGGACCAGCCTCAGAGTCAGAATGACTTGGGCCTTTGTCACATCTTGGCTATAAGACCATAGACAAATCAATTAACCCCGTAAGTAATCAATCACTAAGCATTTATTAAGCATCAAGTATGAGCCAGATACTGCAATAAGGAAATATTCTTTTCCTTTAAAGGAATTTACATTCTATCTACTGGGTGAGACAACATACACATGCAAACATATATATGAAATATGTAGAGAATACATTTTAGGAAATTTGCAAAGTGAGAATACTGGTTGTTGGAAGGGGATCAGTTAAGGCCACGCCGATAGAAGGTAGTACTTGTTCTTAGTTTTGAAGGAAATCAATGATTGTAAGAGGTGGAGGTTAGAAAAGAAAAGAATGTATTCACAGCATAAGATACAGTCAATGCAATGACATGGAGACAGGAAATGGGGGGGGAATCTTTTGTGAAGAAGAACAACAAAGACTGGCAGGATACACTCAAGGGTGCAGAAAATGGAACATTTTATACATACATATATGTATATATATCCACACATATATACATACACACACATACACACACACACACACATATATATATGTATATATATATATATGTATATATATATATATGTATATATATATACATATATATATATATACATATATATACATATATATATATTCAGGTTGTAAGGACTTTAAAAGCCAAATGGAGAAGCTCTCATTTGATCTTAAAAGCAATAATGAACAATTTAAGTAGGAGAGTGATTTGTACTTTTGTAAAATCTGCTTTAGTGACTATAGCAGATGAATTGGGATGAAGAGAGAGAACTAGGGAGACTAATTAGGAGGTTATTGACATAGTGCAAGTATGAGAAGGGTGAACTAGGGTGATGACTTTGAGTAGAGAGGATAACATGTGATGGGAGTTTTGTTGTCTGAGTGGAAAGTAGACAAGATTTGGCAAGTGTTTGGATATGAAAGAGTGAGGAGATGAGGATGACAATGAGATTGTAAACATGAGTGACTGGAAGGATGATTGGTGTTTTCAACAAAATTAAGGAAATTTGAAAAAGAGATAGGCTGGGGGGGGTACGTTGAAAATAAATAGTACTGTTTTGGATATGTTGAGCTTGAGATGCCTGTAAGACATCCAGTGAAGTTGGTGACATTGCACAGCTCTCCTTCATTTAAATCCAATTCACTTGCAAGTTGTGACATCACCTTTCTGATGTCATGGTCCTCTTCAAGAATGAAGGATGTATAAGAATAGTGTCTCAATTATCCCATATACCTTCCAACGTTTTCTGTCATATCAACCAATCTGATAGATGTAGGGTAGTACCTCAGAGTTGTTTTAATTTACATTTCTCTAATCAATAGTGATTGAGAATTATTTTTCTTATGGCTATTTGAGGAAGTTTAGAATTGTTAGAGCTGGTTCAGGTGTGAAAGAATTCACTTAGACCTTCTCTATAACCAGTGGGAGCTTTATTGATGCAAAAGCAGCGGGGCTGAGATTTAGCAAAGAGCTAAACAAAGGCAGTGATATAGGAAAAGGACCAGACTTACATCAGAAGATTTTAGGGTTTTCTTATGGGGGTTGGAAATCTAGGATGTCTTGCAAGATAAGGACACAGGATGAGGACAATGAATGACACAAGGGAGACAAGGGAATCTCAGGATGGGTGAGGGGACAAGGAATTTTATGATCCAGGGGAAGTTTTATGGTATTTCAAGATAAGGAGAGACTTTAGGGTGCCAGGAAAAGAGCAACTCAGCCCTTAGGGCACCTTTGTATCAAGAAACTTTAGTATACCTTTAGAGGATAAACCAGGCAAAGGGTAATTCAACCTTTAAGACACCTTTGTATCTACATCACATAGTTTTAATTACTTTGTCTGAAAACTACCTGTTTTGTCTTTTGACATATCAGTTGGAGAATGGATCTTATTTTTATGCATTTGACTAAGTTTCTCTCTGTATATGTATCTCTTTATCAACTTAACTTACATAGATTAAGGTTAGTGACCAAATTCTCATTTTTTGTGATTGGATATATTGTATTTCTTCCACAATCATATAAATTGTTCTGATGTCAATATCTCCCAAATCACCACATGAAAAGTTCTTGATTTCTTTAATTCTTTATATATGTCACCAAAGCATACCGTGATCTTCCTTCACTATAGGATTGTATGGTTTGTCACATTCAGATGAACTCTGCGTCTTAGGAACTCTGAGTTGCACTTAACTTGGAACTCTCTTAGAACCTTGAGCAGGTCTATGTTCCAAACAAGTAAATTGTCACTTACTTGGACATGTGACCAGGGAATGCACATGGAGATCTCACATATAGGGAATATATATGGCTAGGTCTAGCAGGAACAATATCTTAACACTTGCTCTCATGAAACTTAGGCTAGTTTTTCCTCAAAAGTTGTTGAAACTGTCTTTGTAGTTGGCTCAAGGGGCTAAGGATTGTTGACATAACAGCCATGAATTGCTCCTCAAGTTTTCCTTTAAGCTTGGTGAAACACAATGGACAAGTCACACAAGGTTGCTTCTCTCAGCTAGAACAATCCAGGGTGTCCTCAGCATATATCCTTTTTGAATATCCTTCATCCGTCTGATATGGCCAAGTAACTCTCTCCTTGTTAACTATCAAATGACCTTTAATCAATGGTTTGCTAATAAGTACTCAATTATTAACTCTATAAAAAAGTATACATGACACACTTTAAAGTTTATTTTGCATTATTAATTTTCTCCATCCCTTTCTTAAATCTAGACAATCAACAAAACAGTAAGTTTGTTCCTAATTTGTAACATTTGCTAGTTTTTGAGATATAAATGCTCACGCTGAAAATTTAACAAGGGCTCTCACAGGCTGGTACGAACTGGTTCCATCACAACTGTGCCTACAAATATCTCATTTTGTTCCAATATTGAACCTAAATGCTTAGGGGATTGACTTGGGTCAGGCCTAGATGAGAATACCAGGAAACATATATAGAGGAAACATAGGAACTCTGGTGACCAGGGCATATGCATGGGAGGCACATACATTGGAACACCTGTAGTTAGGGCACCTCATACTTCCAAGACATTGATATACTCTCGGGATTGTGGCCTATCTGTTTTTCGTTGGACATCTCCACTTCTTTCATGGTTATTAAGCTATCTTCCTCTATAACCTATTGACTTTTAGCTCTTAGGGCTACATGCTGCTCATCGCTTTTTGGTAATCTATCATTCTTTTTACACACAGTAGAGTGCTATAATTATCATACCAAGCTAAGCAGGCCACAAAAAGTATCATCTTATGTCTGGATAATATTGTCTATGAAAACTTGAGTCCCAGACAACTATCTGACTGGGAAGTTAGAAAATTATTTCTTAACTCACATTAAGTTCCTGTTTGGAAGTCTACATCCCCAAAACACATTTCAAGGGCCGCTATACAAAAAAGTTCCCATGAAGTTGAGGTATTGAAATTTTCCTTCCTCCCACTGTCCTTGTTAGCTGGCATGTAAATGAAGCTAGGAATAAAAGCCTAGATGAAGCAGGGAGACAGAAGCCTCCCATGCTGGTCCACATTTCTGTCCTTAACAATACATACCTGCCAGTTTTATTGCATTTTGGCCTGAACAATGCTTGCTGTTCTCTCTACTCAGGTAAAGGAGCTTGACTTTTCAAAGCCTGGCTCCTGGCACTTGGTACATAAACATGTAAATGGGCACTTCAGTCTGTGAGACTGTCAGTCCTGTGTAATATGACTCTCTACTTGGTTTCAACTTTAATCCAAAGCTGGGTAAGTAAAAGGCTGTTTCTGTGGCAGCAGGAAATTTGTTTTCTTACTCAAGCTGTGGGGTTCAGAAAAGGTTACTCAGCAATAGTTTCACAGAGGAAGGAGAAAATTATATCAGGCTGAATGAAAAAAAAATCCTGAGAATTCATTTTGTCTTTTCAGCTTCAGGAACATCTTATTCAAAGGGTAGCTGTCACTTTCATATTCATAACCTAGCATGATCTCACAACTAATGATGCTCCATCCTTTAGCTTGATTGAAGAGACAGCTTTAGAAAAGGTGGGAACCTAGGGGCACCCCAACATCTGCACAGTAGAAGAAACAGAAATGAATACAGCAAATTACTCCTTTCCTATATTTCCCCTTGCTCCTACCTCCAATAATTCACTTGCCTTCCTTACTTTCAGCTCTCTGTCACCCCAGTCAGTCAACAAGCACTTTATTAAGCACTTATTATGTGCCAGGCCCTATGCTGAATGCTGGGATACAAGGAGAAGCAAATCCATTGTATTTTCTCCCATTCAAATGGAGCTAAAGATAGGATGCAAGCAACTTTGTACATACTGCATCCACACATAGTAGAGGATACATATACTACCTTAGGGATGCCTCAAGGTGAGTTGGTCTGCATCCAGATCAAGGGGAGACTGTAAAGGTTTCTACATAGAATGACCCCCATCATTACAGTGTTCATCGTCTTTCTTCTTAAACTATATCATCTCCTAATGTCACTCTTTCTGTCAAGAGTATCACCTGAGTATCACCTTCCTTCTAATTGCCTCAACCTAGAAGACAGTTTATACTTCTCAGTCTCATTGACTCTCCTCATAACACTTGTTCCCTGACTTGTTTATTCTCATTTCCACCACATCTGTCATGTCAGAAATGTTAAACTCATGGTCCTTGGACCACAAGAAGCGGCAAAGCTCCAGAGTGTAGCCCAGATCAGATTAAAATGCATCTGGGAAATGTTTTATAAAATAAATGAAAATGCAGTACAACACAGACAATGTTAATTTGTGGTTTTTAAAGTCCATATGTTGCCTACATGGACCTGTTTCTATTTGAGTTTGACACTGCTGTGTTGTATCTTTCGATGTTTTCTTGTATAAGCGGTACAGTGGAAAGAGTGCTGACTTTGGAGCTAAATATTGCCTTTGACACTACCAGCACCACCTTAGGTAAGTTATGTAATCTATCCATTATTTAGTTTCCTTTTATATATAATGATGGGATTAAACTGTATGGCTTCTAAATCTATGAACTGATGATCCTGATTTAGGCTCTCATCATCTCACTTCTGGACTTTTGTCACAGACTTTTAAGTGGTCTCCCTGAATTCAACCCTTTCCCCCGCTCCCATCCATTTTCCCACATAGTTCCCAAAAACATATTTCTAAAGCACAGGTCTGACCATGTCACTTGCCTGCTGAAGAAACTTCAGGGGCTCCCTGTTTTCTCTGGGATAAAATATAAACTCCTCTGTCATTTAAAGTCATTCACAATCTGGATCTAACCTATTTCCAAGTCAATTGTACATGACTTCTCTCTATACGTTCTATATCCTAGTCAAATTGACTTCCAAGCTTTTCTTCACACATGACATTCTGTCTTCAGTCTATGTTTTTACACAGACTGTCCCCTACCCTTGAAGCGCACTCCCTTTCTACCTCCATGTTTTGGAGCCCCTAACGCTAAGCTTAAGCTCAAGTCAGATAAACTCAATGTGTAGCATGGTGCCTGGCACATAGGAGGCACTTAATAAATGTGTATTGACTGAATAACTCAAGTGCAATCAGAGCCACTGATTTCTCCAGTCTTTAGTTCTCCCCTCCTAGATTCCTCCTTCCTCCCTTCTCACATTTCTTGTATTTATTTTCTCTATAGTTGTATTTATTTTTCTATATGTTAGTTGTTTCCCCCAGAAGAATATAAGTAAACTCCTTGAGAGGAGTGTTTCATTTTTGTCTTTGTATGTTTAGCATCTGACCTAATTGTCTAGCATATAGCAGGCATTTAATAGATTCTTACTGAATTTAGTAGAATCAGAAGAACATTTTTCATATATCCAAGATCCCAGGTACTTGCCCCCATTCGTTTCCCTTAAGGCAGAGGTTTTTAACCACTTAACCAATTTTAACCATTGGGTCAAACTCTTCCCTTGGCAATTTGGGGAAGCATATGGGCCCCTTCTCAGAGTAATTTTTTTAACTGCATAAAATAAAATATATAGGATGATAAGCAAAGCCATTTATATTGAATAGTTATAAACACATTTAAGAAAACAAGTTAATAGGTTCCAGGTTAAGGTGAAAAGAGTCCTCTTGACCTGGCTCCTTCTCAGCATACCTCCCTTTGGACCACCTCAGAGGTTTATTTCTAGACACAGTTCTCATTTCTCACTTTCATTAGTGCTCCAAGAAAGGACTCAAACGTCATAATTTTGAAAAGTGCAATGGATACTAAATTAGGAGGTGCTGGAAGCAGCAAGGACAGAAAGTCATACATAAGATTCTAAAGAAGGGCAAGGCATTTTATTTGGGAAAATGAAAGTGAATAAATTCGAAGTAAATAGATTTTAGTTGAAGGAACTTAGAGAACTCTAAGAACTCTAGAGGTAAGAGACCAAACTGAAAATCCAGTTGATCCCCATGAGTAGGCCAAATACATAGCAGCCTACATGACATAATTCAAAGTCCTCTGGATCATGGATATTTTAAACTTTAACCCTGATTTAGCCCAAGTCAGTCTCAGACATTGATGCCTTGTGCTCTGATTACCTGCTGGCCTAATGCTTATCTGGATGTTGACTGGCTTTGGATGTCTTTGATTTGCACTTCTGTGCATTACCCTCTCTGTACTTCCTTCTGATACTATTAGCAGTCTCTTGTCTCTTCCATATTCTATTTTGTTTCCCCCCATCCTACATCTGGTCTTGTCCACAGGTAGAGCTAGGTTAGACATGACAGTGCTTTGATTATTACAGACTCTGGTATCATGTAGCATTGAATCTGCCTGAATGGCCATCATCAAGCCCATATCAGTCCATCTTGTCCACAAGGATAGCACGGCATAGTGGAAAGGGAACCAGAACTGGAGTCAAAGTACCTAGATGCACACCTCATCTTTACTACTTCCTAGTTGTGTGACCTTAATTGTCCTCTCTGAGCCTGAGCTTTCTTGCCTGTAAAATGAAAGGTTGGACTAAATGATCTCTAAGGCCCCTTTCAGCTCTGACACTTTGACCCAAGTTTTGATGACTCTATTATCTTAATGGTAGGTGGATTTCTATTACTGGTGCAGATCACAAATCATCTTTGCCTTCTAATCCTAAGGAAGTCTTTCTTCCATCTTTCTATAAATTCTCTAGAGCAGATCTTTGGGCAGCATGGAGTAGCATAATGGAGTGGACAGAGGAGGAACATGAAGTAAATAAGCTTGACTTGGAGTCAGGAAAATCTGGGTTGAAATCCATATAATAAGAACTAGCTATATGACTCTGGGAAAAGCCTTCTCAGGCTTCATCTTTCTCAACTTATCTAAAATTCTGGGGTTAGATTCAATGACCTCTAGGTTCTTGTCAGCTCTAAATCTAGGATCCTATCATCTACCCAAGACACTAGAGGGTTTTTTCCCAGTCTCTCATTTTCATGGATCTTACTGCAACTCCAGGATAACATCTATAGTTCCTCATTCTTGCTACATGACTGCTACATGCTACATGATCTCTTTTTTCCCACTCCTATAGGACATACTATTATATCTTTTCTCAGGTTAGAGTTAAGTCAAATAAACAAGCAATTTATTTATTTATTAGTGCCAGGTACTTTGATAAGTTCAGAGAATACATATTCAAGTAAAAAGAAAGGCAGTTCTGAATGTCAAGGAGCTTGCATTTTAATGGAGAAAGAACACACACAAAAGAAGCCAAAAAGAAGGTGGGGAGGGAGAAGGTAACTACCTCCTGCAGGGACATAATAGAAAGAGTCTGGATAACCTAGAATGGAGCCTGGAGAAGAAGGAAACCATGACTGGCCTAAGCATTAATCATATTTTACAGCATATGTACATCTACTAGGTGTTTCTTCTTTTACCTTTAGGTCATTTAAAACACTACTTCTTTGGATATCAGGCTTCCTTGATTCGCAGCCCTATAGTAAGACTGAGGCAATATTATTATTAAAAAACATGGTCTTTTGTGTCAGGGAACAGCTTGGGTCACTGAAAATAAGGCAAAATTTTCCAACGGCAGTCCAGCCCCACCTGCATATTCCTGTTCCATTCTAGACACATCTCATTGTTCATTGATATTATCTAAGACACACATATACAGGAGTATATATATATATATATATATGTATATATATATATATATACATATATATATGTACATATAATACATACTAATATATGTATACTAATGAAATAATTACGTAAACCGTTCAACTAACTGCATGTTATAATCTGAGTAATATGCATTTTTCTTCCCCCTTGTTTTTCTTATGTATATTACTAAACCAATCCATTTTGAGTGGCCATGAATCTCATTCAAGAGGCCCTATAACATTTCCAGACAATGCCATGCTTTGTTGAAATTCAGAGACACTATGTAGATCAAACTATTCTTTTGTATCTACCAGTCTGGTATTTCTATTGAGAATGAAATGGGGTAGGCTAATGTGACTTGTTCTTACTGACCCTATGCAGGCTCTCAGTGTTCAACAGCTTTTCTTTTAAAACAACTTGGAACTTTCCATTCTAGATTTCCGCTGGGGACTGGCATCAAACTTACCATTCTTTTCTATTCTTTTAAAATTTAGTGTAGTATTTGCTTGTCTCCAGTCCTGTGACTTCTTCCTGTATTCGACAAAGGTCTCTCCCCCCATAGTTGCTCCTGTGGTGGCTCTAATTCTGTGACCCTGCTGAGTATCCCCTGATACTTTTAGCAGCCCACATTGGAGGCAGCTGTCTCATTCTGTCTCCTAGAAGGGTGCCAATTAACAAGATGGGAGAAAGGAGAAACATGATTAGGAGACAAGGGCATGGTCCAAACTCATAATTGGCAGAAAATCCAGAGTTAGGCAAGGAGATAACTGAGAGATTCAGGTCTGATACTGTGGTTAAGAAGGAGGTTCTCTGGGAAACACCATGGAGGGAAAACCATAAGGCACCAGTGACTGTCTTACTCAAGGCTTCAGATCAAGACAACGTTCTTTTGGGAAGCTATGTATTCCGTCCTTATACTTAGCTGTGTCTGTGCAGCTGTGTGCCTGGAAGCTATAGCATATCAAAGATAGCAAGTGCTGCATTTCTAGGTTTTAATCCTCAGGTCTTAAGGCTCTCTCTTTTCTTCACATTTGATTATACCTCCAGTAACCCTGGAGCAAATCTATCCAGGCATATTCAGGGATAAACCAAACAACCAAGTTAAAGGCAGTGTAATTGTCCTTGTGTGCAATATCAGTAGTCCATTTGGGATTTTTAATTCTGTTGGAGGTGGAGAAGTGGAGGAGATACATTCTAAAAGGAGGATATTTATCTAGGAGAAGAAAAAACTTGGGGATATGAGAGCTATCTTTAAATGAAGGACTTTCATACAGAAGACTAAGGAGCGCTAAGAGGAATAGGCAGGAGTTAGGGGAAGGAAGATTTGGCTTCTATTTAAACAATGACTTCTTCACAATTAGATTTGTCTTTAAATGAAATGGGCTACTTCAGGAAGGAGGGACTTTTCCTGATACTGGAGATGTTAGTGGAGTCAGGATAACAGTTCATGTAGGCTGTTGTAGAGGGTATTCCTGTTTCAGATATGGTTTGAACAGTTAGTCTCTGAAATCCAACCCAGCTCTCAGATTCCATAGTTGTAGTGTCATAGGATTTAGATTTAGTAGAGATCTTAGATTTTACCAAATGAAAATTTCTCATTTCATAAATGAGGAAACTGAGGATCAGAGAGATGAAATGTCTTGTCCAAGGCCGGTGACAGAGGCAAGATTTGAACTCAGTTCCTCACTTTCAAATCCAGGACTCATCTGAATTTTACCATCTTGAAGGTCCTATTCCTCATTATAGACCATTGTAGTTTAGGACATGCTCAGGATAGGGGCACAACTAATAACTAATAATAGCTAACATTTATATAATATTTACTATCAAGGGCTTTACAATTACTATCTCATTTGACCCTTACAACAACTCTTAGAGGTAGGTGATATTATTCTCTTTTTACAGTTGAGGAAACTGAGGCAAACAGAGATTAAGTGACTTGTCCATGGTCATACAACCAGTAAATGTCTGAGATCAGATTTGAACTCAAGTCTTCCGGACCCTGAATCTACTACTGTATTCACTGCACCAAATTTTAGTGTATAGAAGTTAAGGAATGACCTCTTCACACTGTCTAGTTTAAACTGATCATCCTTATTAGACTAAGTATTAAGTAATCCTTTTAAAAAAAGACTTATTGGTTCTCCATGGAAAATACCAGACATTGTTTTTAACCTTTGACAAAGGGTTTAGTTAATTTCATACCAACATATTGAGTCTACCATCTTGGAATCACAATACTATCCTCTTCTTCCATTCTCTTTTATTTTGTAGTATTTTTCTACCATTGTGCCTTTCCTTCCTTTTGTCAGTTTCTCTCCATCAGCCTGCCTCTAGGTAACATTTCCGTGGACATTTGCCTATGATGATGTCCATTTAAGCATTTGAGCATCTTGGCTATTGTTGCGTACAATTAGCAGAGTGGATAAGCTAAAAAAATATTTTTTTTGTTTGCTTCATACATTCCTCTGGCAGTCTAGAGAAGCTTATGGATCCTTTTTCAGAATAATATTTGTCTATGAATTACATTATTATTAGTTTATGAATTACATTCATAATTGAGGGAAATGCTAAATTTTAGTTAGAGGATAGTGAAAGTAAAGGGCAGCTAAGTGGTGCAGTGGAAAGAATGCTGGACTTGAATTCTGGAAGAACCTGAGTCCAAAAATGACTTCAGACACCTATAAGCTATGTGACCCTGTGTAACAGCAAGCACCCTGGTATACCCAGGATGACCTACTAGTACAGGTCCTTAGATCTGCTTTTCTTAAAGGAAAGCAACTTTTGAGGGGTCAACTATCTTCTTTAAACACATATACCAACAGAGAAAATACAAGCAGAGAAATAAAGACCAACAGACAGGGCTTCCGACTATCTGACCATAAGCAATACATACATGACAGATTCAACTGTCTGACCATTACATACATACATAGTTACCAGAGAGAGAAGCACCAATATCTGAGTTTTCAAAGCCAGGGGGATCCTTAATGGCTACCCAGAGTCTCATCTGGCACATGAACCTTTTTCCAATGAGTAAACCCCAAAGAAAAACCTCACCTCAGAATACACACACACACACACACACACACACACACACACTCACACACACGCACACACACACGCACGCATGCGTGAAAAATTATTTTCAGAATTTTCAGAACCAGAGGACATCAACACCCTCTTGACCCAGTACACTATTAAAAATTAACAAACAGTATGGGCCTTTCTACAAACCAAGTCTCCCTTTATAAAAGCTTCCCTTAATGAACTTCATGTGAAACCTATTAACAGGCAGGGGAAGATCTTTAACTCTCATTACACCCTAGACAAGTCACCTAACCCTGTTTGCCTCAGCTTTCTTATCTGTAAAATGAGCTGGAGAAGAAAATGGTAAACTTTTCCAATATCTTTGCCAAGAAAACCTCAAATGGGGCCACTAAGAATCAGACATGACTGAAATGACTGAACAATAATGCTAACAGCTGTGAAAATAAAGATATAATTTTCTTCCCATCCAGATCCCCTGAAATCTCCCCATAGATCCTCTGGGGGGAGGGGGGTCAATGGACTTGAGATTAAGAAACCTTGGCAAAAAACATTGGATTTAGAATTAAAACCTGGTTCTGACACTTTCTTACAACCGTGGACAAAACATTTAATCTCTCTGGCTCTCAATTTCTGTACCTGTAAAGTGGGCCCCATTTAGAATTAGAGATAGAAAGGACTTTGGAGACCATGATTCTTATACTAACTACTGCAC
The DNA here is from genome assembly GCA_028658325.1 of Potorous gilbertii. Taxonomy (NCBI): domain Eukaryota; kingdom Metazoa; phylum Chordata; class Mammalia; order Diprotodontia; family Potoroidae; genus Potorous; species Potorous gilbertii. The sequence continues at coordinate 250,319,648 of CM053771.1, read as the reverse complement.
AAGGTTATTAGGAGGAAAAACTCTTTGTAAATCTTAGAGTACTAGATAATTGTGAGTTTTTTTAGCAGCCCTCTGCCAGCTGCTGCTTCTCTTTCACTAAATAATTTTATTTAGATATGGCCTTATACTTTTACCATGGAGTGATGGCTCCTTCCAGTAGACTACATCCTCTGCCCCTTGACCAAATCCTATGCTAAATAGGATGAAAATGAGCTGGAGCTTTTCTCCTTTATTCCAGAGGGGAGCTACTCTTCCATGCTCAATCACTGGTCATCTTCAACATCCCCTCCCTTCTTGACTGGGAATCATAAGGATAAAGCAGAAATTGCTGGTTGCATATGTCTGTTAGTAAAAGACCCTGAGCATATGGCCCTAGTAACTGGCCAGGGCTCAACGGCAGCCCTAGTCCTCCTGTGATACTTTCCTTACACTGTTTCTCTTTCCTTTATCTGACCTTTACCAGACTAGAACAGAAAAGATGAAGAAAAACATAGGCCAGTGTGCTACTGGCCTTTAGTCATTTTTTTTAGTCACTTCTGACTCTTTGAGACACTATTTGGGGCTCTCTTCGCAGAGATACTAAAGTAGTTTACCATTTCCTTCTCCAGCTCATTTTACAGATGAGAAAACTGAAGCTAACAGGGTAAAGTGACTTGCCCAAGGCCACACATCTAGGAAGTATCTGAGGGCAGATTTGAACTCAGGAAGATAAATCTTCCCTGACTCTGGGTCCATTGTTCTCTCCACTGCACCACCTAGCTGCCCTGCTATTAGTCACAATCATGTTATTGAATAGTTTTGCTTAAATGTTTTTGGAAATATGTATTATAGTGGATTTGGGAGAGGGTTTGGGGAAGTGTCTATTGTGTCAACATGTAAAGTATTGATATTCTTGTAAAATAATTTTAAAAAGAAAAATGTTCTACTTCCTTGGGACTCATTCTTTGAAATTCCACTCCCATGGCTGTGGGCATACCTGGCCTCATTTTCCTTTTTATCCAACAAATATGCTATGGAAAAATGAGTCCCAGACTTTTTGGAGGGATGTTTACATACTATGCAAAAATAACTATAATGAAAAACTAATTAATTCCATTTAACTGTCACCTAATAATTAATGAAAGATATAGTGGGGATTCTTATAAGCAATAGTATGAGGAACCTCTACCCCCAACATATCCAGGATTACCCCTAGAACCTTGAGGGGAGAAGTAGTAAATCCATCATTTGGGTTCCTAATTTGCTAGTTCAGTGGTGGTTGGGGAAGTGGTCCTACAATAAAAGAATATGTCAGGTCTCTTCTGTTTCTTATCTGAGGCCTCAAAATAACTTCTCTCCAATCAAGTTATGTATATTCTAGCGACTAAATTGCTAACTAGGTAACTTCTAATTTCTTTCTTTTATATGCTTTATGCTCCATTTAAAAAAATTTCTGATTGGTATAGAAAGAATTCATTAGACTAAAGAATTTAGGTTAGTGAGGTGATGGAGAAAGTCCTGCACTTGGAGTCAACCCAAGTTCAAATCTTCCTTCAGAATCTTACTATATTTGTGACCCTGAACAAGTCACAACTTTAGCCTGAGTTTTCTTATGTGTAACATGGAAAGAATGAGAGCGCTCGTTCGTAGGTTTGTTGGGAGATTCAACTAAGGTAACATACAGCACTAATATAAAGGCTAGACTACCCATTTTTCTAGGCAATATCCAAATAGTTTCTTATCAGAGACTTCTTAAAGGACCCAGTTTGTTTTCCTGCTGAATTTCTTAAAATATATTTTTAATGAAGAATAATTTTAAAATATAGTTACAAAATTATTTCATTATTGGTGTCTATCCCTTTCTTGTAAGAGACTGGAATTTTGGGGTCTGGTTCATTCAATCTCATTCAGACAAAGATGATAGAACTTACAGCTTTAGCAGAAGTGGCTCGAGGCTCATGCTAACCACAAGACAAATCCAATCTCAGTCTGCCAAAGCAAGAAAGAAGGAAGGAAGGAAAGAAGAAAGGAAGGATTGGCTCAGAAGAAGCAATCAAAGGAGGCAATTAACTCCGAAGGGAACCAAATTCGTTTGAATGCTCTCCTTGACTGGACAATAATAGGTCCTAGCCTAAGCCTCACTTGGTCATTATTTGGGCTCTGATGATTCAAAGTGAGTGTACATAGTAGTTGTTTCGATTTTGGCCAGAAACTTGGAGGGTCTTCCCTCTAGTATTTTTTTTTTGACTAGGTAAAAGAGGCTATTCTTTGCCTTATTCTCACCTAGCCTTAATTACTGAATGGGAGCTGAGGTATGCTGGTGAACATTCAACAACAGGTTTCTCACATACTTTAAAGTTTAATCTGCATTATCAACACTTCTTAAAGTCTAGACATCAACAAAACAATAACTCAAACCCTGAGCAGTAACCGTTTTGTACACTGAAAATTTATCAATTGTTTCAGCATCTCCCTGGTGAAGACACTCTAGGCTCTTTTGGAGAATGTCTTTCTCCACTAGGACACTCTACCATGGCTTGATGAAGCCAGAGCCTCCTCTTCCAGGAGGTCTTTGTGGCTGCAATACCCTGGTCACTTCCCACTTGAACTGAGGCTGGTAATTGGAAGTGGGAATGGCCATCAATGTTTAAAGGAGGGCAGGAGATGATGACCTTGGCACCAAGAAGGCTTGGGAGTGAAGAATGGATGATTCTTCCAACTTTCAGGCACTAAGTAGATGGGAAGTTCAAGGAGGCAGGACCAGAGGACCTGTGAAGGAGGAGAACCTCAGTATGTGCTCTAGGAGTAGGGGCATCCTATCAGCATCTGGAAGGGCAGGCTATGAACTTCCCACCTGAGCCCCAACAAGACAGTAAGCCACCTCCTCCTCACAAATCTGGAGAGACAGACCACTTAAAACAGGTACTTAGGATCTATGAACCTGTTTTTTAAAAATATTTTGATAACAGAATTTCAACATAATTGGTTTTCTTTGTAATCATATGTACTTTATGCATTTGGAAAATGTTATTCTAAGGAGTCCATACGCTTCCCCAGACTGCCAAAGAGGTCCTGATTTAGACATGTTCATGTTTGCCACGGGTGGTGGGTATTTTGCCAGTGCTTTGACAGGGGGAGAGGATGCTTCACCCGTCATTATTACGAAGCAGAAGGAAAGGGAGGAGTCCTGGGATCAAGCTTACATTCAGATAAGGATGATTGGAGAGGAAGAGTCACTATTCTTTTCTTCCTCCCAGCCATACTTGGTCTAACACCTAGTTGGTAACAGTAATTAGTTAAAACAGCAAGCTTTCATCTCATGTTTCTCCTTCTAATCACAACTAAACACGTAAGGGGAAAAACAGCCCATTGCCCTTTGTTGCTATCTTCTCATCATTGGCAACTGAACTACAGTTCCATGACAGTGGCTAAAACATCTCTCAAGTTATTGAAAATCTATCAATTACTAAATTCTATAGGTAACCTCATCTAAGTCTTCCTCCTTCTTGATTTGTCTGCATCTTTTGAGATTCCATCACACTCCCCTTCCAGGTTTTCTCTTTCCTCCCTATTTGAATTTTGTGGTCTAATTCCCTGCCATTTCCCTCCAAGTTGCCTGACTACTCCTTCTTAGTCTTCTTTACTAATTTCTGAGTATCCATCAAGGCTCTATTTGGGCCCTTTTGTCTCTTCTCTCTATACTTGTTGTCTTCGTGAGAACATCACTTGTTCTCATCAACTTCTATTGGTTCAACTAGTTCTTTGAAGATGGCTCGCTATCAGCTATGTATCCAGCTCTAACCTTTTCTTTTCCTGACCTCCATTCTCACATTACCCAGTTGAATATCCAACTGGGTATTTTATAGGCATCTCTAATGTAATGTGTCCAAACCAGAATTCATTATCTTTCCTCCACACCCTCTCCTCCTCTAACCTTCCCTATTTTTGTTTTCTATTAAGAGTATCCTTCTAACCTCCTTGATTTGTAGCTTCAGTGTCATTGCCTTTTGACTTCCCCTCCTCCCATATCTAACCAATCTTGTAGATTCTATCTCCAATAGTTTCACTCTCGTGTCTTCTTCTCCAATCATACACCCATTATCCCAGTTCTGTTTTTCATCATTCCTTACCTGTATTATTGCAATGGCCTCCTAATTGTACTCAGAGATTCTACTCTCTTCTCTTTCCAATCCTCCATGCAATTATTGAAGTAATTTTCTGAAACTCCAGCCTGATTATGTTGTTTTCTGCTCAAGAATTTTCAATGACTTCTTGTTGTCTTTAGGGTAAATTAAAAACTTCTAAGCCTAACATTTAAACTCTTTTATGATTTTTCTCTTTTTAGGTCTGTTTCACATCATTCTCTTTCATATATTCTTAATTTTAGCCGTTGATTTAATTTCTGATGTTCATATTATTGTGCTATGCATAGATGGTGTCCCCCAACCCATATCTGGAATCTATTCCCTCCTTGACCTCTCCTCTTAGGATACTAGCTTCCTTCAAGTCTCATTCCATGTGCCACCTCCCATGGGAAGCCTTTCCCTATCTCCTTAATTGCTGGTACCATCTCCGTTGTCTCAAATTGTCACATATATGCTTATTTACATGTTACATCTCACTGGAAGTATGTAAACTCCTTAAGGAAAGATTTTTTTTTGGATTCCTAATGCCCAGCACAGTATCTTGCACATAATAGTCATATCAGAAATATTTGTTGGACTATATTGGACTGGAAGCTACCAGCTAATCTGTAAAGGTGAGATCTTTATTCTCCTAATGATGGTATCGCTGGTTCTTGTCCCCCTCCCCACCAACTGAGAGTGCCTTTTTTCCCTCTTGCCCCAGAGCCGAAATTCCCATTTTTGGTACATAAATATGAACAATGTGAGTTAAAATAGGATGTATATAAAGGATGGGATCAGGAAAAGTGCTCTAGAGTTACTTGATGAGTGAAAGAACATTTTTAAGTGGGGAAGAGAGGGATCAGGGAAAGATTGTTGGAGGAGTTAACCCCTGAGCTGATCTACTAAGTAACATAAAAATTCTGAGAGATAGAATTGATAAATACATATATGTACACACACACACACACACATCCCAGGCATAAAGGAGAATCTTAGTAAATACCAGAAGGTGACAGATGATATGTTGAGTTCAGGAAACAGTTAATATTCTAGTTAAGTGAAACATAGAATTGTGGAGGAAAGAAAAAGAAAACTGGCCTGGAAAGTGGGTTGGAGACAAATTGTGGAGATGTAAAAGTCAAATAAAGGCATTTACATGTTACCCTAGAGACAGTAAGGAGCCACTGAGGGCTTTTGAGGAGGAGAGTGTCATGGTTGTGCATCAGGAAGATTCATTTGACAATTGAATGAAGGATAGATTGGAAAATGCTGAGAGATTAGAGTTAAGGAGTCCAATGTCAGTGTAAAAACAATCTAGGTAAGAGATGATGAGAATCCCACCTAGTGTTGGTGACTATGTGGGTAGAGAAAGGGAAGAATATAGAAATATGAAAGTAGAATTGAGAAAATATGGAAATAGACTGGATGTGGGAGGTGAAGATGAAAATCAAAGATGATGCTAAGATTTGAGGTCTATGTTATTAGGAAACTGGGTCGTGTCATTACCCCAAATTGGGAAGTTTGAAGGAGGGATAAGTTTACAGGGGCAACTAGGTGGTGCAGTGGATAAAGCACCCAGCCTGGAGTTAGAAAGACCTGAATTCAAATCTGACCTCAGACACTGGAAAATCACTTAAGCATGTTTGCCTCAGTTTCCTCATCTGTAAAATGAACTGGAAAGGAAAATGGTGAATCACTCCAGTATTTTGGCCAATGTAATTCCAAATGGATTAATAAAGTATTGGATATGACTGAAACAACTGAACAGCAAAGCAAAGCTTTAAAAGATATTATGATGAGATTAGTTTCAGACATGCTGCGCATGAGAGGCTAGCGGCATAGCTAGGTAGAAATATCTAGCTTACAGAGGTGGGGAACCCCTTAATAAAAGGATCTGTTCTGTAAAATTTGGACTCAGTCCAAAGGCCACACGCAAGGACCTAGAAGGCCACATGTAGCCTCAAGGCTGCAGGTTCCCTACCCATAGAGCAGTCAGCTAGGCATGGAGAACTTGCATTCATGATATAGATTGGTTATTGATATATAGATTTAGAAGTCATCTGTATAAATGTGATAAAGTTCTGAATCAATGTGAGCAGATGAGTATATCAGAAAGAGGCTATGGAGGAAGAGAGGCAGACCAAGCATAGAGCTTTGGTGGATACTCACACTTAGAGTGGGGGAGGAAGAGAGGAGAGGCAGGAAAGAATATCTAGGAAGAAGGGATGTACCATTAGGTGTGTTAAATGCTGCAAAGAGGCCAAAGAGGTCGAACTCTGAGAAAAAGTCATAAGACTTAGCAATTAGTAGATGATTAGTGACCATTAAAAGGAGCAGTTTTATGGGCTCAGAAGTCATGATTCAATGGGGGAGGGGAAAACCTATGAAAAAATAAAGATTCTGAAAAGCTCTAGTGGGAACTACAGGGTGGGGTTAGGATGGGCTGGAAGCAACAACACAACACATCGACAGGCCTCAGATTAATTTTAATCGAAATTGCCCTAAGGTGTTTTATACTCCTTAGTGTTAGTTCCTTCTCTCTAATATTACTTATAATTCACCCTGCATATGTTTTATTCATAAATATTTGTGAGCAAGTTCTCTTACCCACTAGACTGGGAGTTCCTTAAAATCAGACTATTTTTGCCTTTCTTTGTATCCCCAGTGCGTAGCATAGTACCTGGCACATGGTAACAAATACTTGTTGACTTGACTTGTCCCAAGACTTGGTTTCCTGAGTCTTTGATGTAGAGGCTAGTCTAAGAAACTTTTCAAATTTTATCTGACATCCACAGAAAGAGACTAACAACCCTCTCCCTCAGTGGTCCTTACTTTCCCAAGAACATAGAGTCAGAGTATTTCTTCTTCATGGCCATGCCAAAAGCTATGAGCCAAAGGAAGCCATATAGACACACATAAGGGCAATTGTGGAAGAAACTCCAGGACATTGTAGAAATGTAACTCCTTTGCATGAGTCTCCTAAATGTAAAATCACAGACTTCTATCCCTCTATAAAAGTTTTCTCCTAGGAAGTTATAGAGGGTGTACAGGATAGATGTTGATGAAGGGTAATCATCATTTCACCAGTACCAGATACTTCTCTGAGAATGAGAAGGGAAGGGAGGAGAGAATAAGCATTTATTAAGTGCTTACTATGTTCCCAGCATTGCGCTAAACATCTTACAAATATGAACTCACTGGTCCTCCCAACAAGGAGGAAGTAGGTGCTATTATTATTCCTAGTTTACAGTTGAGGAAACTGAGGCAGACGGAGGTTAAGTTACTTCTCCAAGATCACATAGATAGGAAATATCTGAGGCTGGATTTGAAGTCAGGTCTTCCTGCCTCCATGTTTAGCACCACATCCACTATGCTACCTATCTGCCTCCTTGACTTCTGATGACCAAAGTCCCTCAAACCACTGAAATACACTTAAATGGCTCAGAAGGAGTATTCTCAAAGGTATGGTATTCATCAACCCTGGCTACTTCTTTTATGATTGGGGAATCAGCTAATGTCTGAAAAATTTTTCTATCTTCTGATGGAAGGAAGCATTCCAAGCATTTTCATCAACTGTTCCCTGTACCTGGAACTCTCTCTTTCCTAATCTCTTCCTCCTGGTTTCCTTGGCTTCCTTCAAGTCTCAAGCTTCTGCAGGAGGCCCATTCCACTCTTCCTTAATCTTAATGCTTTCCTTCTGAAACTACATCCAATTTATCATGTTTATACATTGTCTCCCCCATCAAATTGTGAGTTCTTTGAAATCAAAGACTATATTTTTCAAACCAAGTACCTGGCAAATAGTAAGTATTTAATAAATGATAGTTGACTAATTTTCCCTTCACTAGGAGGATACTGCTTATTTCTATTTTGTCTTCAAAAGTCCTTTAAAAACTTAATACTTTATGACTCCACCCTCCTGGATGACCATGAATTGGTCTGGGTTCTCCTATTACTTTAGTGAAACCTTGGGAGGGGGAAGGACAAGAAAAAGTCCTAGATCTGCTTTGGAAGTGGTATTTTCATCTTTTTTCCCAATTGAAGTTGGAGAGGAAAGGATATGTACTTTGAACTATATGAGTTGTTGACCAGAACCAGTGAATAAAAACCACAGTCCTTTCTATAATCAGTACAAAGGTACACTGGAAGATTCAGGTCTTCAGCGTACATCTGTTGGTCTGTTCTCTACCTTCCCTTGGGAAGTTGAGGCTTCTGTAGTCCCAACTCCCAATTCACCAGCACTGTCAGGCCAGATGATCAGGAGTGTTGCAGTGGGAACCCAGATCATTTAGAATTTGGTACTGTCAACCCTGAGAAATTTACATGAAGTGTGAACTTAGGGTTCTCAACCTTTCTCCTCTTTAAAAAAATTAATGAGTATATGTGTTAAATATAGGCATTATCTATGAAGGAAAATTATATGCAGAAGGGCTGCCTTTGATGGCCTAATTAGAACTTCAGATGCTAGCAAAGGAGACCATTTTCATCGTAGGTAAGGATATCCATGTTTCCAAGGCATGGTTCTATGGCTGCCAGATGGGTCATCATTTTCTGAATGGCTTGTTTTACAAAGCCTCTGCTGCTCCTCATCCAGAGCTTACTGGAGGTCCATCTGCTTCCTGAAGTAGCTGTGCCAGTATACAGTGTAGGATCTGCTGCTTGTCCATGAACTTAGTGCATTGGGTGCCACTAGCTCTTTCCAGAAATGCTTGTATTGGATTAATTCCAAAATATGTAGATACTGAGGATATTGAGGCATATTTTAGCCCTTTCCCTCAGGGACTGGGAGCAGTTTAGTCCGTCTTTAAGGAGCTTACGTTCTATGAGAGGAATGATCTAGAAGACCTAGAAAGGGAACAAGGTAAAGGGCAGCATGTTTTGAAAATAAAAAGTGAAACATAAGTAGAGCAAATACTTCAGATAATTAACAGATAATCAACACAAGCTTTGTCTTTGAAGTTACCTCCTTAGGAAAGAAAGTTAATCCTCAATTGGACAAACAGTACATAATCTCACACTCCAGCTGAAACTTCAGGTAACTTTCAGTGCTATTTGAATGAAGTCTCCATGACAACCACCATGAGTACCTGGAAAGTCAGAGGTTCCATTCTTTGTAATCTTGAATCCTCTTCCTGTACTAGTTTTCTAGGCAGTCATCCCTAGACTAATATGTCTGTCTTGCCATATCTATCTAATGAAGACTTTCAATTTCTAGGCATCCTTTAGTTGCCCAGAGCAGACACCAGACCCTGGAGAACTTAACCCTTTTAGTGCCAGAATGTCCATCTTGCAGTTCCCACTGTCTGACTTGTTATATTTAGGTCAGCTCCAGCTACACTTCACTTCTTTCCATATCTACCTTCTTGACATCTGCTCTAAGTATTGCTATATGTTCTAGACCACTATATTTGGCATCCACCCTCAGTTCACTGTGCCATCCATAATAAAATCACTAATAAATACTGCCATTGTTACCAGAAGATGTGTGTCAATCTATTTCTCTATGGCACTTGCCATTCCTGAACCTTTCTAAATCAAAATACTCCTTTCTGGTCACCACTCACTTATATGCATTGCTTTCCTTGATTATAATATCCTTTATGGCAGGGACTGTTCTTCATTTTTGTATTTGTATCCTGGTCTTAGAACAATGCTTTAGCACATAGGATTTAATAAATGTTTTTTCCATTCATTCATTCATTTATTCATTCAATCCCTCTTCAAAATTCCTATTGGCACTGCTTCTTCCATGCCCTCAAAAGTTCTTTGCTATCAAAACTTATTATTAACAATAACTGTAATAACTAGTATTTATATAGCACTTTAAGGTTTTCAAAATACTTTACACATATTATGTCATTTGTTTTTATAATAACATGTGATAGGTGCTATTGTTGGCCCCATTTTACAAGTTAAAAAAACGAATCTGAGAGTTTAAATGGCTTACTCATGATCACATGACAAATAAGTATCTGAGACAGGATTTGGACTCAGATCATTAATGTTTGTGAGTAGGGGTCTTACTACATGCTTTGTACCAATTACCAATTTTTTGTTACTGTCATGTTGCCTGTGAGAATGATCCCTTATAGCCAGGAATTCTGTCTCAAAACACAAAGGGCTTCTCTCTTTCATCAAAGGCCTTAACCAGGCAAAAGCAAGGCTCTCGGTGTCCTCAATGTCATTAATGCCACTGGTCTAATGAAAAGGTACAGGTAGAATTTTAAAGAACAACTGACAGTGTTCAGAGGAAGCTAATTTCTCCTCCCCTTGACCCCAGAAGATGGTGAAGGATATACTAGAAGGTCCAATTGTGCTCAGGTCATTCCTGCAGTGTTTTTCCTGTATCTCCTGCATTTGTTCCCCTGACCTTCACATCACCTTGGCCTAGGCCATAGAGAAATAGAGCTGCCTGGGCAGTGTGCTGCTGTAGTGATCAGGGGCCCTGTGATCTGGGATAGTCAGGTAGTCAATCCATTAGTAGTAAGTCAACAAGCATTTATTAAGTACTTGCTTTGAGCCAGAAACTATGCTAAGTGTAGTGGAGACAAATAAAGACAAAAACAGAGTCTCTAACCTCAAGAAGTTTATCATCTAACAGAGGAATGGGTGGGAGAAATCCTTCAGTATGCCCTTGAGGGGAGGAAGGTCTCAGACAGTGTTCCCAAGGAGGAAGTATCTGTTTCAAAGGCTGAAAAAACATTAGGTTCTTATTATGTGCCTACCACTGTGCTAAGAGCTCTGGATACAAATGCAAGAAACACAAGACAATCACTGCCCTCATGGAGCTAGAACTAGAAAAGGAAGGGAGGTATGCTGCAGCATATTTCAGAAATAGCGGGAGAGATTGAAACCGGGCCCCAGCAAGATAAAGCTCGGAGAAAGCCCAGAGAAGCAGAAAACTTCCACGGGAAAGAGAATGAGGCAGAAAAAGATGGCCAGAAATCAGTCAGCACATTTGGGAACAGCTGGGAAGGTGATTTAGGGCATGAATATCTTTTCATCATAGCTTCTCCTAGTAGGTACAGATGTTCCCAGGCAGCAGACCTCATGAGAACAGAAATACACAATACCTTAGGGACACAAAAACACAATTCCCCAAAGAGAGAGCTGACAACAGTGCGCATAAATGCACACATGAGAGACATACCCAAGGGCTCCAACTGCTGGGTTTATACTGTCCACTTATCCCCACAGACTTCGTCTGACTCTTCTCTTGCTTTTTCCCCAATAGAAAAACATAATCATAACTAGTTCTCCAAATAATATACCAGCCCTGTCCCTTCTATTTGGTTCCCTTAAATATCCCACCTATAACAATGCTGAACAAGAATGCTAAGGCAATCAGCCTCAAAACAGCTGTTCTCAGTGGCTTTAATATAATAGAAACCTCTTGGGCATAGTTTTCAGTGGGACACACATGCCTCATCTGTAATTTCTTTGACTTCTCTTCCCTATTGTATTTCTCTCCTAATTACCTTCTATGCAAGGTTCTCCGATCACTAATATTAAGTGAGGAATAAAACATGGAGACAAGTGCTGGCTAAGGTGTTCACCATCACCATGGAAGATGTTCAATATAAAGTGCAAACTTTGGAGGGAATCTGTAGAGCTGTTAAAGTTCTCCAGATGCTTCTGTTTACAGATGACAGTCTCTTGATTGCACTAAGCCATGAAATGTTGCAGAGCTTCCTACATGAGATGCACATGGCCTAACTCTGCAGAGGAAAAACCAAGTGGATGAAGAATATCTATTTTTCCAGACTATGATATGACTTAGATGACTTAGATGGTTAATACAAAGATTTGATTCATTAGTACATGGACCTTGGAGAGATACCTTGAATGAACAATTCACTGAGCCCAGAACTGAACAGGAGGAGAGCAGACTAGTTTTCCTTTGGAAAGCTGTGCAGTGCTTTTAATGAATAAATGAAAGGGAAAAAAAGTATTTATTAAGTACTTACCATGTGCAAAGCATTATACTAAGTGTGGAGCATGCAAATAGAAAAGCAGTCCCTATTTTCAAGAAATTGGCATTTTAATAAAGGGAGAAAACACATAAAAGAGATATTAACTACAAGTCAGATGGAAAAGTCCCATGGTCCTTAAGGTACAGTGGCAAAGCATATGGTGACAGCATCTTTAATGCCATTTTCACTGATAAAAAACATATGTTACTGATACTGAGCCTTTTGACAGGATCAAAGACTATTGGCAAGAACTTTCTTTTCTAGGTTTTTGGTAGCTGTGGTTGCTGAGGAGGCACCTGAAGAGGCAGTTGCCAGATTGAATTTCCACAAATATTGCTTCCATGGATCATGACTATGGGGGCTGAGTTAGAAGTAGGGCCAGTCTTTCCCACCTATTGACAAGTAGGTTAACCCTATGCTATGAAACCATCAGTATTTGATAGGACTCCAGTCACTCCAGTTGCTCTATGCTCACCAAATGATAAGGTCAGAGATTTGACATCTGCTCAATTGAATTTCTTCTTCCCCAGCAGAATCATTTGTTGTGTTCATGTCTGGGGCTGGCTAACACATGGCAGGAGATGAGGGAGTTAATTGCCAGTAGCTGCAGCAAGAGAGCCAGGGAAGGGTTGGGCAGAAGTTCTTGTGGGAGGTCCCTGCATGGGGCATTGGCAGTGAGAGAATCAACAGTGGGGGAGAGAACTGGGAATGCCAAATTCAAGGCTGAAGAAGGATCAGGAACCAAACACATGCTGGGTTGGATAAGATGTGACGCAAGTTGAGAAAAGCAGCCAAAGCAGACAGATCAGGCAATGGAAGAATTAGAATGGAATTGAAACCAGGAAGTAGCCAGGAGAAAATGGAGTGTTTTTTGTCACAGTGGAGACCAATTGTCATGCGACAAGGGATGTCCTTCTCCAGTCCCCTGAGAAGCAGACAATGAGAACTATTATAGTTATAGAGCATTATAAAACTAATTGAACAAACTGAGTTCTCTGAATAACTGTCACTTTCCAATTAACTATCTTTACTTCTCCCCCATCCCCCAGACTTCTCCCACATTAAACAAAGAAAAAATAACTAAACAAAACTAAACATCACAGTGACCACATCTGATGATGTATGAATCATTTTGATCCTCTAACACAAGGATAGATTTGTGTATCACTGGCCTTGTGGAGCCAAGGCTAATCTCAGTATACTCTCAAAATATCACTTTGAACTAAGAAGAAAATTTTATCTCTCTTTTCCAAGAACATGGCAGAGGTATGATATAACCTTAATTAGCTGTCCCTAGCTTTTTCTAGATCTTAACCTCTTTTGGGTCATAGATCCCTTTGTCCGTCTGATAAAGCCTCTGGATCCCTTCTCAGAATAAAGTTTTTAAATGCATAAAATAAAATCTTTAGGACTACAAAGAAAATGAATTATATAGAAATGCAGTTTATCAAAATATATTTAAAAGAACAAATTCACAGACTTTAGGTTCAGAACTCTTCATCTAAGTCAATGATAACTTTTCATAGACTTGTCAGGTCATAGACCCATCCTAAGGTATAGACAACCCACAGCATTCAAGCTTTAGTATTATTTATCTTGCTTGTATTTGGTTTGGATCTGGAATAGTCTGGCAGCATTTTGAAGAGTTTCCTCTCATGAGATAAGAGAGGCATTAAATGGAGGAAGTTCAGAATGAGAACAGCACTTAAAAGCAAGAGGAGTGGAAGATTGCAACATATTTTCATGAAACCAGGATCATGGAATTAGCAGCAATTCTCAAGTTTCACAAGGGACTACAAAACATCACAGTCTCTTGAGAGAGTGCCACTCTGGACTGCAGTTCTGAAATTAAACTACAATCAGAAATATTCTTGCTTAGAATAGCACCTTTCATCTAAAGATATCAATTTGTCTCTACCCAACAAAGTTATGATTCTCAATTCCCATGGCAGAGAGAGGAGGAAGAAACTAAGGAGAAAACAAAGAAGTGAATTCTGAACAATTCTGAAAAACTGTTTGTTGGCTGAGAGGGAAAATGAGTTTAGAAGATGATTGAAGAGTGTGTAGACCCACTTTAATTTGTTTTCTCACAGAGCTTTTGTTGTCTGGTGGAGTATGGTATTAAGAAGATAACACTTGAATTAAAAATGTTTGGTAGTGGTGAAGACGAAGGCTGGAGAATTTGAGGGATTTTCCTGAAGAATGCAGTATCTTTATTATGAAAGGTGGAAAGAAGGCTGCTATGGGATTTTATAATAGTCCTGTCAGGTTCCACCTTCCCTTCTCCATTGTGGGTCATTCACTACACTTTTCTTTACCTATGCATTGTGGACCTCTTCATGCTCTTAATGCTTGACTCATGCTTGATCGTATCCTGTTATTATGTGGCACTATGAGGCAGCAGAGTGACTGTAAAGTCAAGGCAAAGATGACTCAGATAATAACAGTGAGAGGTCGGAGAGCCACCAGAGATCAAGAGGGGTCTATTACTAGGCAGGTGCACAGGATTGGAGAAGAGCAGAGGTAAGGGGCAGAAAAAGAAAATAGTCAGTGGGGCAAATCTATCATTGTTATAAACTCAGGTGGGAAATACAACCCAATACAACATAACCCGATTCAACCTAACCTAATCCAATCCAATAAACATTTATCAATTGTCTACTATATACAAGTTTATAATGTTAGGGCTAAGGGTTTAAAGATAAATGAAAAAGTTTTTCATTTTTTCTGGAATCTTGACAGGGATGAAAATTTAATTTTAGGGATTGACACCCATCAGATTATGAGGTGACCTTTATTTGAGGCAAATTTCTGATTGAACCATAAGCTTCTTTTTCACTTCTTGCTAGTATATAACATAATTTCAAGATGGAGGCAACCTGGGATTGCAGATAAGAGCAGACAAGTGAATTTATCTGCCTTGTTTCAGAGGTCAGGGGCTTAGGAATGGTCATACCCTCTAGGGTAAAAAAGGGAAGGCCTCCATTAGAAAGTTTCAGACCAATGGAGAGCTGAATCTGAGGTTAGTTCTCTGATCACCAGCCAATTCTCTGCTCTTTGTATTGTTTATGAACACTTTCCTCCATGCTCCCAGGCAAGCTAATCTTATTTCCATGGTCATTACCCCAGGACCCAAACAAAAGCATCAAACACATTTGTTGTGTGTCTAGAACATGGAGATATCGCAGAGAGCCAGATCTATCCTTCATTGTCCATATTTTATGACTTCTCCAATGTCTTTTTGGGAGGTAAACTAACTCAAATATACTACCTCTGATCTTTTGTAGAAAGGTCTAGATATTTAATTTACCTAAAAGTACAAAAACTTTTTTAAAAAAGGAATCACTGGGAATGAGGATGAAGAGAAAATGAGGAAAATGCAGGAGTTTGTGTTTATGGATAAATAATTGCTTATCTACTTCCAATATATTTGTAGAACATGTTTATCTATGGTGGTAGTTTTACATAAAACTTTTGTAATAGAAAAATTTATGGACACTCATTTTGTGGAAACTTAATTTGTGAGCCTCTATGGATTTGATGCCTTCCCTCCCCGACCAGCTATATGGAGCTGGGGAGATGGACCTCTTTAACCCCAAAGGTTCCTTCCATTCCCAAGATTCTATGAATCCTTTATATTCCTCGGGTCATGTAGTACTCCCTCAAGTCTTTACCTAACTTCTCCTTTTATTGCTATGGTAACATTTTGCTATCTCTGAATCTGGAAGCTTTTACTTTTATTTAGCTGTTTCTCAGTTGTGTCTAACTGTTTGTGATCTCATTTGGAATTTCTTAGTAAAGATACTGGAGTGGTTTGCCATTTCCTTCTCTAGCTCACTTTACAGATAAGAAAATTGAGGCAAACAGGGTCAAGTGATTTTTGCCTTGCCCAGGGTCACACAGCCAGTAAGTGTCTGAGGTCAGTTTTGAACTCAGGTCTTTCTGACTCCAAGGCTGGCACTCTATCCACTGTTTCACCTAGTTGCCTTACTCTAGAACCTACTATGGAGCATTTTATTTGATAGTTTCAAATTATACAGCAGGGGGCCTCATATCTATCAAAAATGATTTCTTCTTTGAGGCCATTTATTACTCATGGGAGTCAATGAAAGAGAATATTTCAAGAATGGTAAGGTTTTGTCAAGAGCTGCAGACAAGAAAAAGACTAAGAAAAAATAATTGCACTTGGAAAATTAGGAAGTCATTCCTGATATTCAAAAGAATTAGGATTCTTTTGATTATTAGGAGATGTAGGAGTTGATGATTAGGAGAGTTGTGGGAATGAAATCGGATTGTAAATGACTTCAGAAGCATAATCTACTTTTTTCATGAAACTGTATGAGTGGATGAAATGAACATTTAATTCAATAGACATTTGAATAGAGTGTAGAGGAATAATAGAAGCAGGTCCAGGACAGAAACCTGAGGAATGACTTCATTAAGGCTGTAGGTAGAAAGAGAAGAGGTAACAAAAGGACAGGAGAACTCCAGAGAGGTAGGAGAAAGACCAAGATTTTACAGAGTTGTGGTTTGTCAGCAAAAGACGCAGGAGAAGAGGATATGAGGGGAATGGTAGCAGGAGTGGGTAGTAGAATTAAGATAGTTATTTTACCTATTAGTTAATGTAATCTATCCATTCATATATTCATTCATTTATCTATTTATCTACTTATCTGTCTATCTATCTATCTATTGACTTACTTAGATCTGGGAAATGTGTGTGTGTATGTGTGTGTGCAGAAGTGAAAAATTAAAAGATATTGCATAATACTAAACGAAGATGGACAATTCCTGAAAACCCATCTATTTACATAGATTTATATATGAGAGAATACCATAGGTTTAAAGTGCTATTTAATTTTCTTAACTTAGTTTAAAACAAAAACAACAGTAACAAAAACCCTTTCTCACCCAGAAAAAGAAAATTAATAGAGGGTACCTCTAAGATCTCTTAAATACCAGAGCTAAAGATCTTTTCTCAGTCCTCATCTTTTTTGATCTCTCAGCAGCATTTGTCATTGTTGACCACCCACCTTCCCTTTTTAGATACTCTCTCCTCTTGGGGTTTTCTGGATTTTTTTCTCATTTGGTTCTCCACCTAACTGCTTCTTCTCAGTTTCCTTTGCTGAATTTTCACATGACTACTCTAAAAATGGTTGAGTTCTAAGGATTCATCCGAGGGCTTCTTTTTCTTTTCTCTTCATACATTCACATATGGTGATCTCATTAGTTCCTGTTGATTATGTGAGTAATTTGCAGTCCCATACTGTATATCTCTATCTATCTATCTATCTACTGTATATCCCATGCTCTATATCTAGCTCTGGTTTCTCTTGTAAGCTCCAGTTCTACATCATCAACATTTCAAACTAGATACAACTCAAACTCAACATATTCAAAACAAAATTTTATCTTTCTATCCAAATTCACAGCTCTTCTAAACTTCCCTATTTCCATTAAGGGCTCTACCATCCTCTCAGATCAAAGCCACAGTGTCACTCAACTCCTTACTCTCACTCATCCTACCTATCCAATATAATTTATTTTTTTCAATTATCATTTATTTTTCTATCTCTTACCTCTTCCTACCCACTGAGAACTGACCCCCCCCCCCCAAAAAACTTTTGCAGCTTATCTGCACAGTCAAGCAAAAATAAATTCACATATTGACCTTGTCTAAAAATGTGTCTCGTTCTGCATGCATCGCTTCTTTGTCAGGTGGTAACATTTTTCATCATCCATTTTCTGAAAGATCAGCTTTTAAGTCTTTCAAAATTGTTCATTTCTTATGATGTTATTGTAGAAAGTGTTCTATTCATTCTCACTTAATTCTGCACCAGCCTATCACCAAGGCAATATTCACAGCACTGGTGGTGATTATGAATATGCCAGTTCTCAATCACAAAATATAAAAGACTCTCTCTCCACATAGAAGGCAGGAGAAAAACATTTATTTAAGCACCAGAAATCTATATCCTAGAACTGGAAAGCAAAATCCTTCTTGGTGACCAAGAAGTTAATAAACATGATCATAGCAGGGGGCAAAGTCATTCTCAAACCTCCCCTCCCCCAGTCAGGGCCTTTTCACTATCAACTGTTACAATGTATCAGTCTCAAACCTCCCCTCCCTCAGCCAGGGCCTTCTCACCATCAACTGTCACAATGTATCAGTTGGCCTGTGTTCTTTCCCCCGCCCCCCCACCTGACCCCACTCACTCACTTCCTCCTGGTTCTGCTCCACACCTCCTGTTCTGCCTCTTCAGCAAGTTCCTCCCACCACATGTGACCCAGCCTCCCAAGCAATTTAAGCAGATCATATGGACCTATTAATTAATGAGAAAGATCTTTCCATTTAAATTACTATTACAAGCAGTGTTGTACAATTTTCCCAGATTTCTCTGAAGCTGTCTCTTTTATAATTTCTCATAGCACTTCGGAATTTTATTACATTTGTATATCATAATTCATTTGTTTATTTGTTTAATATACGAGTATCACCTTTCTTTCCAATTCTTAGCCACCATAGAAAGAGCTGCTATAAATATTTTTGTGCATGTAGGACCTTTTCCTCCTTCTTTGATTTTTTTTGGGTATATAGGCCTAACAGTGATATTGCTTCATGTATAGATTTAAATTTTTTTCTTTTTTCAAAATTAATTTGTTTTCAAAGAAAAAAGAAAAGCAAAACCCTTAGATGCCAAAGGGAAATGTGTGTGTGTGTGTGAAAACTTTGTAAGAAATATACATGATTTAGCAGAACAAATTTCCACATTGTCCATTTCCAAAAAAGGATGTCTCAGTATGCATCCTGAGTCCACTACCTTTCTGTCAGGAGATGAGCAGCATGTTTCATTATGAGTCCCCTGAAATCCATGGCTGGTCATTGCACTGGTCAAAGTTTGTACCTTCATCAAAAGGTACGCACAATTTAGGAAATTTCTGGTCATTTTTCTAAATTGGTCTATAGAATGACTATAGCAATCCATAGCACCATCAAAATGCATCAATATTTCTGTTTTCCTTCAGACCCTCCTACATTTGTCATTTTCCTTTTTTGTTAACTTTGTGTGACATACTTATGTGAAACATATTCCATATCTTTTCTCCACTTGCACAGTTGCAATTCTAATTCAGGCCATCATTATTCACTTGAACTATTGAATTTACCACCAGTTGGACTCCCTTCCTCAAGTCTCTCCTCACTTCAATTTATTCTCCATTACACTCAGCTGCTAAAATGATTTTTTTTTTGATGTATAGGTCTGGGATACCATCTCCTACTCAGTAAACTCCAGTGTCTCCCTATTACCTCTAAAGTCAAATACAAATCTCTCTAATGGACTTTTAAAGCTCTTCACACTTTGGCCCCTTCCAGTCTTTTCAATTTTCCCACATTTTACTTCCCTCTGTGGGCTCTGCAGTTTAGCTTACTGGTCTACTTGTTGTTCCTCACATGTAAAGCTGTATCTGCCATCACTGTGTCTATGCACTGCCTATTCCCGCTGCTCTCCCTACTAATCTCCAACTCTTTGAATCCTTGGTACCCTTTAAGACTCAACTCAAGTGCCATCTCCTGCCCTTCTAAGGTTACCTCACATCTATTCTCTGTGTATTTTATGTGTGCCAGTTTACATACATTTTCTCTCCCACTAGAATGTAACCTCCTTGAAGACAAAGTCCTCTTTGCTTTTTCTTTGTATCCCTAGAACTTAACACAGTGTCTGGACCATAGTAAGTGCTTAATAAATGCTTGTTACTTGAAACTCTTCATGTCTGGTTTAGATATGAGCAATATCTAATACTATATCTTGTTACTTGAAACTCTTTATGTCTGATTTAGATATGAGCAATATCTAATACTATATCTCCACAAATGGTCATTTAGCATGCCTGTGAAATTCTTATGTGATGGGAAAACTCCCTAACTCTGTAGGTATACTATGCCACTTTTCATCAACTGTAATTATTGGGAAGCTTTTTCTTTATATTCAGCCCAAATATGCCTGTTCTCAGCTTTACCAATTGCTCTTCAATCTGCCTTGTAAAGCCATGTAAAACTTACCTAATCCCCTTCCAAATGATAGCCCTTCAAATTCTCAAGATCGATTATCATGCCTTTTTTTAATGTTTTCTTTTCTCCGAACCAAACCGTTTTAATTATTCTGTCTGATCTTCATATGACAAGATTTACAGTCTCTTTACCAGGTCATCATCTTAAATATGTACTCAACTTGCCAATGTCCGTCCCAAAATATGGCATTCAGAACACAGGTATGGTCTGACCAGGACAGAGATGAATGCACCTGTTCCAGTCTTCATTCTGGAAATCACATTTCATTTCTCGTTAGACTGCACTCCCAATTTTTCCTTCATGTCCCAGAAAAGTCTTTATCTTAGAATTCATACTTTGGAAATGTCCTCAGCCTCTCAACCCCCTTGCTTTGATTGGATGGCTCCTCCTAGAATTTCCAAAGAAAGGGCACCAGATCAGCCATCTCTTAGTTTCTTACTGTCTTAGTGACATGAACAGTTACATAACCAGGAATCTCTAATTTTAAAAATCTGGGTAGTACTTTACTTTTATTTCTTTTATAATCAATCATTAGATTCAGCCCCACTGTTTAATGTTATCAATAATTTTTTCTGGTTGTTGACTTCATCATCCAATATTTTATTCTCTATTTCTGAATGTTCTGTGTCATCTGGAAATTTGATAAGAATTTTATTTAATACCTCTACCAAAGCTGTTAATAAAAATGTTGAACACAACAGCATCAGAGATGAATTCCTGGGGTACTCCAACTAGATATTTATCTCCAGGTTGACATTGATCCATTAATCACTATTCATTAGATTCAGTCAGTTACCAGTTTGGAATCCACCTAAATATACTGTTATCTAACCCAGTAGTCACCAAACATTTTTGATTGTGTATATCTATCTATCTATCTATCTATATATCTTCAAGCACTCACTGCCAATATGTCTGTTATTTACTTATTAATTCATTATATACATGTCCTACTGTACCAATAATTATACAGTTTTAAAACTGTACAAAAATAGAAATTAAAAAATACAATAAAGATGAAATAATATATGACCCTAGAATCAATTAGGAACCCTTGGAGTTTATTGAGTAGAAGAGGACTATGGTCAAATCTTCGCTGATACTCATTTCAGGAAAATACTTTGGTAGCCATGTGGAAGATAATCTGGAGAGGGGAGAGGCTCAAGAAAGGAAGGTCAGTTAGGAGACTATTGAAATAGTCCAGGCAAGAGGTGATAAGAAGCTGAGCTAGTCTGGTAGCTATAGCTACTTATAAGTAAAGAGAAGGGAACAGATGTGAAAGATGTGGTGGAAGTAAAAATAAGATTTGATAACCGATTAGATAATGTAAGGTAAGTGAGAGTGAACTGAGTCAGAGGTGACACTAAGCCTGTGAAAGGGAAGGATGGTATTTCTCTCAACAGAAAGAAGGAAATTTGAAAGAAGGTGGATTGTGGTGGCAGGAAGGGAGCTGAAAAATAATCTAATTAGTGTTATGATATAGCATAACTCATCATACCTACTCCTCCTTGGAGGCTTACTCTATCCCCACTAATATGAAAATGGGACTTGAGCAGGGAATAATTTTTATTCATTGATCATTTCTCTGGATCTCAGAACCTACTCTTCTAGGGCAACTTGCCACAGTCACCAGGTAATCTGAGGGACATACTGGTGTGTGTGTGTGTGTGTGTACGTGTATATGTGTGTTTGTGTGTATTGTGTGTGATTTTCCCAATAGCATTTGCACAGCTGCTGCTGCTGCTCTAGATACCCAGGGAGTGTTTAGGTTAGAAATGCTCTGAAAGAAGTGGGGCTAGACATGAGCATACACACTGTGCTTCCATCATGGAGGGTGAATATTATGGTATAAAGGTAAGTGTAGCTGTACTGAAGAGAAGCCTCAGGATTAACTATTATTGAGGAGGTGGATGGAACTCATTTTCCCACTCTCTGAGTAGCTGATAAAACAATAGGGTGGGGTAAGGAGGCTGGCCTTTCCATTTTGAAGACTACTGGTTTTCCCTGTAACTTTCCAACTCGTCCACAAAGATATCACAGGAGGCTTTATCTCTGTCTCTTTCTGAAAGAAAACATAAGTTCAGACAGGGACACACAGAGGTCAATTTTGTTACAACCTTTAAAAATTAAATATACTTTAAAAAAAGCCAACTATATGTAGCACAGGTATTGTGGGTATTATTTTTGTTTTTTGTCCATGGATATTATATATTTCCACATAGATCTTTGAGGTATGGCTCTCATAGGAAAGTGAGACCAGACAGCTTTAGTTTCTCCTCCCTTTACCTTTCTCCAAGGGAGACTGATTCTTGGCAAGAGGGGAAATGGGAAGGAACACTTTTTACTCTGGGGGTACCAAGCTGGAGTTAAATCATTGTGTTCCCTTCAATATTATTAATCGAAGAGATTTTATTTTCACATTCAAACTATTGCTCTTAATCACTCTTCCTTAAAGGAGACCCAGGCTTAACCACTTTCCCATTATATGCCAGTTCCACAGTGAACACATATAGCAAATAAACCCATTTATCCAAGTTTATAACAAATAGAAATCACAGAAAGTATTCATAATAAACTGTGTACTAGGTAGTAGAGAGCAAAGGAGTTCTTTCATTGGGAGTGAGGAGTGAGATAATTCAGTTCAACCAAGAAAGAAAGCATGTAAAATCTCACACAAGGAGAAATCCCCCAAAGTCTCTAGTGCAACAAATTGAGGATAGGGTAGAGATTGGCAGCTTCTCTGTATGTTAGCTTCTTCCCAGAGCCTTTCTCCCTTCTTGGGCCTGAAGACAAGTTGGAATAATAAGTCTTTTCTCTTGAAGTTGGAAACCAGAAGAGCCATGATCTCTCTCCTCTCCTGCTTTTGCCAGCTCTACCTGCCTTTTACATAGGTATGGAACTTGAGTAATCATTCTCTACCAAAGGAGGAAAGAGTTCCATGTAACTGATAACAGAAGTTTTGTATAACATGTTGCCAATGGGCAACCACAACCCCAAGTTGTTTGTGTTCCTTGGATTGTAGCTTGTTTCTCTCTGGTGCTTTTGTACTATCCCCTCAATTATCTTGGATTTCAGTTTCCTCTTAATAATTTTTAATGTCTCTTTTCCAGAACAAAGATTATTATTCTTTGTAGAGAAAACAGAAGGAAAACAAGAATTGCATAGATTTATTTCCTCTCTATCATTCATTATCATTTTCATCCGACTCAAGCAATTTCTACCTCTTTATTTTTTCTCCTTGCTCCCAATGTAGCAAAAATTTCTATTTTTGTTTCTTTATGACAATGTAGACATTCTGAGTTTTATTATTCATGATGCTACTCTTAGAGCAATGTGCCTCTTTTTTGTATACATCCTTATATACCTACTCTTAGTGTCAGGTACATGTTTTTTAAAGGTCTCATTTGGTCAACAAGTCCTCTGCATGTTCATTTAAAATAGCTTGCCCTTTCCTTCTTTGTTAGATTAATTTTCAACTATACTACCAGGATTTCATTCTTGAGAGTATTTTCTTAGGGTAAAGTAAGGAAGGAAGGATGGAGAATTTCAGGCTATGATTAAAAGGGTAACAACTGTCTGCCACAAAAACTTATCCATTTCAACAAATAAGATAAACGCAAATTAAACATAGTTTTATCTTTAGCCAGTTTACATATGCTAAGGCATAGGTAGCAATTAGTAGAAGCTCACTGTCTAGGATTGTATCCTTAGTTATATTTAAGACAATATTTCCCAAATTGTGATTTTTTTTCCTTATCTACCTCTTCTTATCTCTATTATTTCACCCTCTTCTTTTCCTCTTACATTTCTCTTGTATAAGGAAACTCAATCAATACATTGAAAATGAGGATTTGTATTGAAGAAGACAATAAATTTTTAAAGTGGCAGTTCAAATGACAGAAATAATAAAGCAAAATCCTAAACTGACTAAATATTGCAGTAAGGTTAGAAACAGGTGAATTGATTGCATGAGGAGGTATGCAAATTGTATATAATCACATGCAAATACATTGCAAATGAATTTGTAGACCTCTGGTTTATAGATCAAAATGTGGTTGTGGAAAGTCATCATAGAGGTCACAGGTTTAAGATATTTGGACTTAAACAAAATTTTCACAACCCTCCTGATAATTAAAGATACTAAAAAAACCTATGCTGAAAGTGAATAAGTATGAAGTCACACATTTCCATTTAACTCAGGTCATATTTTATATCTCCCACAGCTGCATTTTAATAAGTCTTGCCTTTTAGTCTGTCTCCTTTGTGCATTATCCTCTGGGTTTGAATATTTCTGCAATCAATCAAATATTTTTTGAAGGACTACTATTGTAGAAGTCCTATACTTGCTCTGTGAAGATTTTTTTTTAACGTATAAGACATGATCTCTGCCTTCAAGGTGCTTAGAGACTAGTTAAGGAGATAAAGGTAACATATAAAATAATTAGTGGAGAATTAAATATTAAAACTATAATTCTGACTCTAAGTATAATGGAAATTCAGAGAGGGGAAACATCAGGTAAGCTAGGGAACTCAGAGAATACAGAAGAGACAACAATTGCTTTTTTGGTCAGGAAGGGTTGATTGTTCAGGAAAAAAATATTTAACCTAATTCAAGTTTTTAAAAAAAGTCTCTAGGAGAGTAACTAGTATTGGAGAATAGGGAAAAAAAGATCCTTTTCAATTGGTGAAATTTAGATTATATTCTAATCAACTCAACATCATTGACTATCTAGTTTGTAGATTGTTTAGTTATAATACTATCATTTATATAGCATTTTGAATTTTGCAAAGTGCTTTACATATACTTATTTGACTTTACACAATCTTGTAAGAGAGGAGATAAAATAAAGATGATAAGATCATAGATATCCTGGTTTTTAAAGTCATTTAGAATTCTGATATTGAAAAAAATATAGTGGGCTACCCTTAAAATTCCTAAAATATTTATTAGGGCACATGTATGTATGCATATATATTACGCATGTATGCATATGTGTATTATGTATATTTGTGTGGATAGATTCATATTTCTATGATAGCCAAAGATTAATGGATATAGATATACTATTTACATGTTAATATTACTTATGTACTGATATTCTTTTCCCATAGCTAAAATTTGTCATTTAAAAAAATCAAAACTTTGCCCACCTGATGAATATATATGGCGTAGAAGTATACCATTCACATGGCATTGTAAGGAGGGTGATATTTTTCCCGGACTGATATTCTCTCAGATGCTTCGAAGTTAGGATTCCCATGTAACCATTCTAGGTTTTAGCCTGCCTATATCTTGAGGTAGATTCAGTTTTGCATTGTAATACCACCAGCCACAATGGCTAGTGATCTCTTGTCAGACCCATGTCATTATCCTTCTGGAGCCTGTGGCAAAACTGGATTAGACATTTCAAATAAAGAACTTTACTTATTTTCCAAAAGCAGTTCATTCTATGCTTGTGAAATATCCTTATTATGACAACTGGTTAGTTAGCTGAATGAATTCCTTGCAATAGATTCTATCTCTTCAAGAGTAATGGAATGTGGTGAAAAAGTATGTATATTCTCCTTAGTCAAAACGGAATGTCTGAAAATTATAAAAACAGTAGCGGCAGAATGTTGGTGCTAAGGATTTATACATTGCAACCTTTCTCAGCTCAGTCCATTGGCATAATTTACTTTCCTTTTTATTTCATATTGCCAAATGAGTCACTGTTGGATGGTGGTATTTATCTAGTTCTGAATGACTGTAGCTACGTCTTTTACTACCTTGGAAGGGTGATACTAGTATTTCATTATAATTTTGGAGGGCAGTGGAAGCTTTATCAGAAGTTAAGTGGTTTGGTGAATAGAGCACTGGACCTGGAGTCAGGAAGACCTGAATTCAAATGTGGCCTCAGGCACTCAGTATGTATGACCCTGAGCAAGTCATGTAACTTCTGTCTGCCTAATCCACTCCAGTTATCTTTGTCAAGAAAAGCCCATACAGGGCCACAAAGAGCTGGATATGACTGAACTACAACAATGGAAGCTCTATCAGTTACCATTTTGCCTTATTATTTGGGATGGCTCTAATGCTCTGGGAGAGGGAACCAAGAGACTTGTTCCAATTACTCAACATAGCTATTTCTAGAATACGTTGGGGGACAGATGAGATCACTATAGTGGGCAATCTGGGGCTCACTGGCCTTAACAGTGAGATGGACCCTTCCCATCATTTCCTCAAATACCTGCTCTCTAGAAACTCCCAGCCTAACAAGGGGACTCTTGATTGGTTTTAGTGTTTAGGTTATTATTTTTTTTAAGAGAGATGATTTTAGGTACTGGTGAGATTGAGTCAAGAGGAATCTTCTTTCCCCAACCAGATGCCAAGCAAGTCTCCATTTCAGATGTTCTGGGTTCTGAAATTGGCTAAAGTAAGGGTATGAGTGAGTGATCAAAGGAGGCAGTCATTTAGGCCTTATCTATCCTGCTGATGGCATCTTTCTCCTTTCTCCTTCCTTGCTCCTCTGTGGTTTTTCTGTCTGTACAGATTTCTCTGTACCTTCATGGGCTATCTATTAATTTTACCCTTAGGAATCACATTGTGGGAATCATTCTTTCCATTCTGTCTGTTAATTCTTATGTGACAGAGTAGGCATGGTAAAGAATCAGCTAGGTTTAGATAGAAGGAGTCAAGGGAGTTGGGCAATTCTCATTTGACTAGTTCCTTAAGATCCTCCTAGATTTCTCAGAGTCAAGGTATTTCTCAATTAGGGATCAGACCCTGAGTGTATAGATTGGACATAAAACTGCAAGTAAATTTTTCTTTGCTCTATTAGCTGCTTTCATAAGAAGGATCTGAGCCTGTTTTTCTGATTTCCCAGCTGGCTTTTGGTAACCCTCCGGTTTATTCATGTAAAGCTAATGTATGAGACTCTCTTCCTGTCTAGTGCATTCTATCTACTGCTCACCTTGCAGTTTGCTTAAAGCAATAAGAGCCAGTTCATCCCATAATCCCTCATTTCCCCCTGCCCTTTTTTTGGTAGTGTTCCAGCATCAAGGGCATCACCTCTCATCATTCTTCTCCATCTGTGGAAAAAATAGTTGGGCCCATAGAAAGATCAAGGAGAGGTGGGCATGATATCTCTCCATGGAAAACCATTAATTTCCATGATCAATATGGCCCTTCACTCTGGGCCTGGCAGGCTAGAAGTCTTTTTTTCAGCCCCCACTTAACTTTATACTATTTCCCTGGTTATTTCTGATTTTGAAAACTCCCAAATCTGATGCCACTTTAAAAAAAATAAAGCAGCTTGTTAACTTAGAGTTCTGACAAATGGACTCACCTTTGAATCTCAAAAGAATTTATGGGACTGAAAGATACATATACATATATATGATTATGCAGATATATATACATGTGTATATCTAATGATATGCTAATGGGATCATGAACTGATTCTACTTGCTTCAAGTGAAGGGACAGTTTCTGTGGCTTCATGAAATAGGTGCTTTTTCATCTTGATTAGTAGTTTCTTAGCTTGTCCTTAACCAAAATTCCTGCATAGTCACTCCAGACTCCAGTTGACCTGTCCCTGAAGGTGCAGTCTGCTTCTAATAGTGTGCATTTCAAGGCCAGGTGCTATACCAATCAATCAATAAGAAAACATTTATTAAGTGCCTTCTATGTGCCAGGCACAGTGATGAGCACTAAGAATACAAAAAAAAGGCAAAACACAACCCCTGCCCTCAAGGAGCTTACAGCCTAATGGGCCATTAGTTCTCCACTAAAGTGATTTTTACTGAACTTTTGGGGTATGGGATGCTTATGTATCTCTTGGGACCTGGGACAGTAAGTATGGGCATTTTCACTTTATTGTGCTTCACATTCAAATAATGCTTTTTTTTTTAAAACAAATAGAAGATTTGCAGCAACCCTACATTGAGCAAGACTATTGGTGTCATTTTCCCCATAGCACATGTTCACATTGTGTCTCTGTGTTACATTTTTGAAATTCTCACAATATTTAAAACTTTTTCATTGTTACTATGTCTGTCTTGGTGATCTGTGATCGATAATCTTTAATGTTACTATTGTAATTGTTTTTGGGCTCCATGAGCTGTCCCCATATGAATTTAATAAATAGTGTGTGTTCTGCTTGCTCCACTGACCAGAGGTTCTTTATCTCTTTCCCACTCCTCAGGTTTCCTTATTCCAGGAGACACAACAATATTGAAATTAGGCCAATTAATAGTTCCACCATGGTCTCTAAGTGTTAAAGTAAAAAAAAAAACGGAAAGGCAAAGGCAAACTTGAGCATTCTCTTGTTTTAGGAAATTGTCCTAACCATCTCAACCTCCAGCAACCACCACCTTGATCAGTCAGGAGCCACATTGAGGCAAGACCCTCATCAGAAGAAAGAGTACGACTTACTGAACCATCAGATGAGGGTCAGCATTGGTTTTTTAGCAATAAAGTATTTTTAAATTAAGGTATGCATACTTAATAGACAGTATAAACATGTATATGCACTGAGCAACCAAAAAATTCGTGTAACTCACTTTATTGTGATATTTGCTTTATTGCAGTAGTCTGGAATTGAACCCAAAATATCTCTGAGGTATGCCTGGACTCAAATGGTCACATCAAACATGACATTTTACCTATTTTTAGACACATTTCATGCCATGTTTATGAAATATCTTTATTAGGGTAAATCCAGTCAGTCAGCTGAGTAAACTGTCCCAGCTAATCAAGAACAGTGGGAGAGATGATAGAATGAGATCTTCTCATTTGCGTAATGAGACATTTGAATGTTATGAGCATAGTAACTAGCAATTGAATGTTTACAATACATGTATCAGAATTTCATTGATTTTGTCTGCTCACTACAATAGTATCTATATGTGAAAGTATTATAGACTGCAAAGCCAGGATGGGCTTTGGAGATCATTTAGTCCAATTCCTTTGTTTAATATAGGGCATCTATAAAAGTGAAGTGGTTTGTTCAAGATGACACAGTAATTGAAACAGTATTTGAATCCAGAGCCTTTTCCTTTGACTCTAAAACCAATGGTCTTTCGATTCAGCAGTGCTTAAGAATCGGGACTCCATTTTAAAGTGCAAATAAAGTCACTGACCCTTTGACATGCCAGCAAAATTAGTTGTAAAATTAGTGGAGATCAATGGATAAAATATATTTTTTTTCCTCCTTCCATTTCTCTTTACTGTCCTCTACCAATGATAAGGAATTTTACCATCAGTAGATATTGGTGAGGAAAAATCAAACTAAGTCAAACTAAAATCATAACAGCTCTTTTTGATGTTTTTAGTCATCTGTTTGTACAGAAAGAGAATTTAAAATTTTGACTAAAATAGCTAAATCTAAAAACAAATCTAGAATATAGGTTTTGATTAAATTCAATATGTACCTAATTGACTACAGGTGTGCCATTGTAATAGAGAAGTTAAATGCTGGGACTGGAGGCAGGAAGACTGATCTTTCTGAGTTCAAATCTGATCTTAGATACCTACTAGGTGTGTGATCCTGGACAAGTCACTTAATCCTGTTTGCCTCAATATTTTCATCTCTAAAATATACTGGAGAGGGAAATTGCAAACCACTCCAGTATCTTTGCCAAGTAAACCCCAAATGGTGTCATAAAGAGTTGAAAATGACTCAAAAAAAATGACTGACTGAAAATACCACTAGAATAGGTTGTATAGGAATACAAAATAAATATCCATTCATGGATCTAGCAACTACTATGTATTAGAGATACTGTGCTAGAAGACTCAAGCACAGGCCCTGCCCTTAACAGAGCTTATAGCTTAGGAAGGAATAAAATGTATACAAATTACAAATATAAAGTAGAAACCAAAGAGATGCAAACCAAGTCCTAAGGGATTTCACAGGAAAGGGAGAAATCACTTCTAGTGGAGAGGAGAAATCAGAGAAGGCTTCAAAAAATTCCAGGGTCCTGGACTTGTTGGGTAACTCAGGGGTTCAACCTTGGCTGAATTGGTTACAAAAGTTTCTCTTCACTGGTGCAAAGAAACTCCATGCCAGTGAAGAGAGAAGCTAGCAGTACTAGGAGAGAAAGTCCCCAGTCTCATTGGAGAGGAAATTCCCTGAAATCTCTAGTGTCCCAGACTGGAAATCGGGTTGACTCCTCTACATTTCTATTTGTTCCCAAAGTCTTTCTTTTCCTCCAAAGCTTCTTTCCTGAATAGAGTTAGGAACCTAAATGCTTTCTCCTTCACCAATGAAAACAGCCATATGCAATTGCACTATGCTTGAATCCTGGGTGGTTATACCTACATGTGGATATGAGCCAATAGCAAAATATCTGGTCAGAGTTCAGGAGAGGGAGGGATCAATATGGGCTGGAGAGGCCAAAGAAAATTTTTCAGAGAGGACATGGGGCTTCATTCTGGTCTCGAATGACTGATTGGTTTTTGAAAGGAGGAAGCTGGGTTGAAGATATCCTAGATGGTGAGATATGTGGTGATGAAACAGCAGAAGCAAAGACTGAAGGAGTTGTGGGAAAGGGAGAGTGTTGGGTTACAGGGAGGATGCCAGCTGGGCTACAGTAGAGGGTTACTATTGGGGAATGTTCTTTCTTGGGAATAGCCTGTGATAATTTTAGGGGGAGGATAAGACCTTTGGTTTTATTGACATGGAGAACTCCTTCCATTATCAATTTCTCTGCAACATCTAGTCTTAGAGAAAGCCTTGGACATCGAGAGGTTGGGTAAATTGCTTATGGTCACCTAGCTAGTAGTTGACACCAGGTTGGACTTCAACCCAGACCTTTCAGACTGGGACCAGCTCTCTATGCAGTACAGTACCCTCATGCCTTGGATACCGTGGTACAAATGAACTATTACCACAGAGATCTGTGACATTAGATATTCATAACTTCCATTCGATGCTCCTGAGGCTAGTAGGAAATTGGGCCTTGGGAAAGCAGTTAGAAATTCTCGTGATAGCTGGCAGGGTCTGGTAGTTTTCTGAGCATGGCGCATACCACCAACCTGTAAAGTCACCTAAAGAATGCTCAAGGTTTATTCCAGAGAAATTAACCTTTAATTCCACCTTGATTTTTTTTAAAAAAAGAAAACAAAAGACAAATTAGTAATCCCTTTTCTCTATTTTTTTCTCCCTTCATCCTCTTATCTACTTCCATCCCAATCTGAAACTTTCCCATCATTATCAGAGCAGGGCCAATAACGCGTGGGACAGAGTTATAGGCCATAAGGGTCCCTCGGAAAAAGGAAATTCCATGCCACACACTTTGCGTCGTTATTCCTCCCATATTCCCCAAAGAAGTAAAGTCAGCAGGGATCTCACAAACCGATTCCTAAATCTGTCGTGTCCCTTATCCTGCTCCCTTGCCCCGCTCACACTGTGCCCGTGCCCGTCCCCGGCACTCCCAATGGCCCCAGCCCTCCTTGTCTCTCGGGGTGCCTTTCCGCAGCAGGGCTCCCTTGCGCGCCCCAGGGTTGGAGAGGGTAGAGGCGGGGTCTCTGTCTCTGCACCTGCCCTGAGGGCGGGGCGGGGAGCCGAGGGCCGCCCCCTTCAGGGCTGCAGCTGTGGAGCGAAGCGTGCGGGGCTCCGGTCTGCCAGCCTGCTGCCAGCTCCGAGGCGAATCTCCTCCTCCCTTTCCCCCGTGCCCTCCCGCCCCTGCCCACCAGAACGCACCTCCTGCCAGCGTCTCCCTCCAAGCTGCCCTCCCTTGTCCCCTCCCCTCCCCCCAGCGCCCGCTTCGCCTAGCTTTTCTTACTCTCTGGCCACGGTCTCCTGCCTCTGCAGCCTCGTCCCTCTCCTTCCTTGCCATGGAGCCGGCCACAGACAGCGAGCATGGCAGCCCCCCGGAGCCCAGCGCACTGCAGCCCCCCGGGGGCAGCTCGCCCTTAGCCACCGGCTCGCAGTCTCACCCAGGCCGAGAGCCGCAGCAGGAGGAGCGGCATCTCCGTATCAGTGAAAGCGGCCAGTTTAGTGACGGGCTGGAGGACAGAGGTGAGTGAGTGGGGAACCTTAAGTCCTCTCTTCCCATGTCCGAGCTCGTTTATCCTTAGTCTCGCAACTTGTCTGCGGGCTAGGCACGGCGGGAGCGGATCAGGTCTCCCTGGGGCTGGGCGATCTCCTCTCCTCCCATCCAGCAGCATCTCCTTTTCTTCCCCGTCTTTGGGGCCAGTGTTTGGGGCCGTTGTCCTCTGCCCTTCTGGGGAGAAAGCTCTGGTCTCTGACTCCTGGCGCCGAGATGAAGCGGTTATATCTTGGAGGGATGGAAATGAAGCAGGTTGCTTTCCAGCCGATGGTTCCCAAAGCCGGCTTTCTTCACGGCTACCGCTTTTGAGGATTCCAAGAAAGATGTGTGTGTGTGTGTGTGTGTGTGTGTGTGTGTGTGTGTGTGTGTGTGTGTGTGTGTGTGTGTGTGTTCTTCGTTCCTTGGGTACTCTCATCCCCTTACCCTCCATCAATGTAGCCAGCTTTCTCCTAACATCTCTTTTCGGTTTTCTACCAATTACCCTTCAGCACCACACCTAGGAATCATCCTCATCCCGCTCCACCAGAAAAAGTTTGAGGGAGGCATTTCGGTACCCTGAGGCTGGGGCTTTCTTGGGACCCTGGAGGCCATGAGTCACTGCGTGGAAATACCTAGGGTTGGAGCCCTCCAGCTGGAGGGTGCATTTCCCTTTTTTCCTTGGTAGCCTGGGCACAACTCTCCTTCCAGGGGCGCGCCGACATCCCGGGACCTCCATCGTGGCCTTGCCAAATCATAGGGTATTCGCCATCTGCTGAGGGTCTTGGTTTCTCTATTCAGTCCTTGCTAGTTCCCCTTTTGAATATTTCCAAATGCGGTTTTAACTCCTCCAGGTTATTTCTGCGATTCTGGGGCTGTGTCCACCACAGAGCAGAGAGCTCCGTGTTCCAACACCTGAGGACAAGTGTGGGAGTACCAAAGAGAGGAAGGGACAAGGTAGTGAGAGAGAATTCGTTCTTTGTGTTACTGCTCAAATCGATTTCTACTGCGTAGTCACGTACTTTATGTCCCAGGTCATAGTGGATCTGTTTGGGCAGCAAACCTGACCCGTCTTTTGGTAAAGAGAGAAGCAACACGGTTTTATGGGATAAAGGTGGCTCCTGATTGCTGTGAATCCAAGAGCTTTGCTGAATGAATCTAAAACCCAGGAGATTATATACCGAGGCAACACATAATGTCTCTGCGGTTATTATTGATCAGCTATCTCTCTTCTCTCCTTTCTCGGCCCCCCCCATACCCCCGCCCCATCTGTTGTGTTATCACATTCCTATAATGGTTTTCAGTAACAAAACCTCAACTCTTGACTTCTCAAATCTTTCTTTCAGTTAACTTCAAGGAACAGCAAAGATTTGATGATACTCCTATCTTCCTCTCCTTTCTTCTTTTTCCATCCTTGCACCTCCTTTCGTGTTTTCAGGTTCAGCCGGTTTGCAGAACCCAGATTCTTGCTTCATAGCTGTACCCTTACTTCCTTTCTTTGCCAGGCAGTCACTGGTTCAAGAAATTGACTTTACAATTAGTGATTTTTAGTTGTCTTAACAGAGCCACTGGATCTATTCATTAACTAAGACCGATTTTACAAACAGTATCTGGAGAAATTCAACTCATTTAGCCTTCCCCAACTTAGAAATCTTTATTAGAGGCATTCTATTATAGATTGGAATCAATATGTATTTTTTCAGTCTTTATACCCCTAATTTATACCCCATTTCTAGCCTCTCTCAACTGTGTTCCTGTTTGATATTTAATATCCTAATGCATGACCCCCCATTTTTTTTTACTTCTGAATTTTAAAACTGTAGAATTTCAAATAGAATGAAATGGAATCAGCAACTCCCAGAGAACCAGCAGAGATGCTTACAGACAATTGGAACTGCTCCAAATGCTCCGAGTTCTGCAAATACCTTGGCGTTTCTACCCTTCTTCTGTTTCCCATGTACTTAACAAAACCTTATGTAAAGGAATATTATGAGAGAATTTGCAGGTAGCATATCAGGGCTTTGAAGAATTTTTTACAAATTAAAACCTAAGATCTTATTTTGAGGTGAAGACAGTCACCTGCCTTGAGCTTATTTTTGTAGCATTGCAGGTTATATTTAAAGGATGGTCTATTTCTACCCACCCCTCAAAATGATATTTTTAATAAAGTACTATAACAAGTTACAACTTGTAGCAAAAGGATGAGAAAAATCTCTCACTTCTGGGAATTCATCTCTAGGTTATTTTTGCTGGTAAACTGATTTTCATTTTCCCCCCACGCTATAGCAGTATGAATGAATTTGCTGCCTGTTCATGAAATATGTCAATGTGTGACTTCAGTGCATGTCAAATACAATAGCTTGAATTTCCTGTTCCTGCTTTTCTCCTACCCAGCCCCAAGTATCCTTTGCAGTGTAGCTGGCTTATTGCCACAAGATGTTGTTCACTTGCTTTTTGAAACTGAAAGGTAAAGTAAATACAAAGCAGGGGAGGTTCTTTAGGGAAAGAAAAGGGAGGAAAAAGCCAACCCTCATTTATGTTCCATATCCTAGATAACAAAAAGCTAAAGTTGAAGAATTCATTTTTTACAAAACAAAGCATATCTTTATCTTGGAAAGTTTATTGCAGTATTCCTGTCTTCATTTCTTAAAGTGAAACCACATGGGATAATGGAAAGAATTTTGGACCTTGAATCAGGATTCACATCTTATCTAATTTACTTATCAGCTTTTTTTTTCAACCTCCCTTGGTTTCAAGCTCTTCACTTTAAAGTCAGCATAATACTCGTACTGTTTACTTTATAGTATTGCTGTTAGGAAAGTGATTTGTATGCTCTCAAGCAGTATATAAATGTGAGATTGTTAAGAAATTGTATATTTTTATTATTATTTTACCATTGACCTGAAAAGGTCTCTGTATACCTTATTTCTATTTTTTCTTTTGGCATTCAGTTATTTAGAATAGGGAATCTGTGACAATCCTGACTGTTTATTGTGCCCCTGATTTAAACTACCTGCTTCACAATGGCTTAAACATCTGCTGGTATTGGGGCAATGGGGATCGTTTGGATTTTGCTACTGCCACATGCACTCTCTCACAAGACAACTGGCTCTGTAGTCACAGGACTTGGATTTCAATATTGCCTTCAACACTCATTCCCTGTGTGATACTCACCAAAATCATTGACCTTCCCTGGGCCTCAGTTTCCTTGAGGTCACATCTCACCCCTGTGAGCTTATAGTCCTCTCCCTCTGTCTTTAGTGGATGCCACTACTCTTAATACTTCGATTCAGAGCTCCAAAGCATAGAATGGACTGACTGGGAGTCAGTTGTTTAGAAATGAGTGATGATGCGATTCTTACACTAGTCCAAACAATTCATTCAGGGAAACTCACATTATAATTGGACTAGGAGGGGAAGAAAAGGAAGTCTCTTAAAGAAGGAAGTCTCTCAGAGGCAGCAAGGTGGCTTTGTGGAAGAATTTGGAATAAGGAAGACATGAATTTAAATCCTACCTCAGACATTTAGTAGCTATGGGACCCTGAGAAAAAAATCACTTAGACTTTTTTCAGCCTTGGTTTCTTCAGTTGAAAAGGAAGATAAAAATACCTCTTTTCTCATGGAATTCTTGTAGAGATGAAGTATGATAATATATGTAAAGCACTTTAAAACCCTAAAGTGTTATATTCATGTTAGGTATTTCCCTTTTTCTTAGAGCAGAGCTACGTTTAGGTGAAACTCTGAAATGGAGGAAGTTTCTTTGTACACCTAACCACCCCTTCTCTACCTGCCAAAATGTTCCCCACTTGTCCTTGCTATAATTGAAGCTCTTTTAAATTCATCTTGGCACTCAGTTAGATGTTAAGAAGAAAGCAGTTGCATTGGACTCATTTATACTAGTGTTTAAATGACAATCTATTCCCAAATGAATTCCCAACCTCTAAAATATTACGTTGGTAGTCAAGAAAAGTGAAAGTATGCAGGAAGTATAACTGAATTTTTTTTTGGGATAGTCTAGTAGTGAATGGTATAGGTGAATCTTTTGTAAATCAGGGATTTTTAAGTTGGGAATATCTCATACTTTTCTCTGCATTTTGTAACTAATCTCTGAGCCTAACTGCTAGGTTTGCACGGTTTCTGCTCAGTTGTGTTTTTTGGATGGAATCTCAAACCATTTCTTGAAGGTGGAGTTGGGAAGGGATTGGTAGAAACAAAGAAGGCTGATCAATTCCAGGACTGTCTTCACAGCAGTTACTCTCATTGGGGAAAGAATAAGGAGCTGGTTAATGAATATAAAAAAAATTATACTTTGATTGACTATAGAGGCCATTTGCATCTTCACTGTGGGTGGTGGTGGGGATAGACCAATGATATTAAGTTGGAAAGATACGTTCTCATTCCTAGAAATTCCTCCAGGCAATTGTTGACTGACTGGTGTGGGAGAAGAAACTTATATTGTATCTGATGCCCGGCGTGTTGTTGGCAGTGGGTAAATTCATCATAATGAGGATAAATGTTATGGGGCTAAATAGAAAACTCAGATCTTCATAGTTCCTCTCTGAATTTTAAATTCTTTCCTAGAAGGAAACCTTAGCTTCTCATTCAGCAGATCAACCTCTGAAGCACTGTCATTGTTAAAAGTATCTACCCTATAACAGTGCTTCAGTGATTTATGAAGTCAGTATTCAATACAGTTTTAGTGGTGAAAATTCAGAGGTAAGGATGAAAGGTTTTTTTTAAAAAAATTATGTCATCTAGGGTCAACCTGTAGGGTTAAGGGGCAGTAGGAGTGAGAGGAAGAAGAAAAATAAAAATCTCTGAGGTTTTCATTTCAGCCTGGGTAGTCATAGCTATGATTTACATGAATGGGATAGTAAAATTCAGGTAAGAAGAGGTAATATTCTATAGTTTAGGAAAGATTAGACAAAGAGGGGTGCTATCTTTGAAATTAAGAGTACATTTACCGAGGGCAAAATTTTTAAGAGAAAAGATCTCTTGTATTTAATTGGATTTATTAGAGACAGTCTAGGGATAATAGTGGCAGTGTTTCTATTTACACTTCTAAATGCACCTGTGTCCTTTAATGTGATGTACTTTCAGACACAATAAGCTGAGTGGCTTTAGAAAGTTAAACTCCCAGAGGTGTGGTATGGTTCTTTTCTGACATTCTCCCTCTTTGCTTTGTTTAATAACCTATCACTTTGGAATCAATTAGTCAATAAACAATTTGTTCAATGCCTATTATGGGCCAGACACTGGGAAAGTAGTAGAATTCCCATGTGATTCCTACTTCCTTGGAAAAAATCAAGGGCTAATTGATGCCTATTCATTTAAACACTATGTGATAAATGTGATTTGTAAAACAAATATTTCCTTTCTAAGTCTATTTATTAGAAAACAGAATATGTCAGGGCATTTTTGCTTATATATTGGGCATCTGGGGTAGTTTTCTTAATTCTAACTGGTTATTAAAGCACTGGAGTGCCTTCACCTACTACTTCATGACTCTGGTAGTTGGGAATTGAGCTTTTAGATAAGAGACACTTATATGGGTGATGAATTTTCAGAGAATTAGAGAATAATAAAATACAATGACCATTGAAGACAAAGTGAATATAATCTTTGATTCAGATTTTAAGCTTTTGTAATATTTCAGTCTTATCAGTGATAAAAGATGTTTGCAATGTATGGTATCATGAATGTTAAATGTAGGAAATTGGGTGGAATCTTTTCTACATAGGTACTTTTCTTTTTCTATATTATGTCAGTTTATTGATTGGTGGAAATTTAAAAGTTTTCTAGAAAAATTCCTAATATCTACTGTTTACTTTTATTTTCTGAAGTTTATTTTGTTAAATTTGTTGAATAGCTACCAGATACTCAGGTCTGTGAAGGAAAGAGTGAAGAAAAGGGAAAACTCTCTCACATTTTGGGTTTTTAGGCTGTTAAGATTATGGAAAAACAACAGTTTTTTCATTGGTTCCTTGTTTTGCAGTGTGGTTAGTACAAGATAGCTCTTACCCAGTTTATCCAGTGGATAGATGAATTCAAATTAACTCCTATTCCTGAAAAATAATTGAGAGAGAATAGCTTCTTATAAGTGGAGCTTCAACACTATCTTCATATATAAAGGGCAGCATTATCATAATCAGTCTTTAATTTTGGTCTTAATGACCTCATTACCTGAAAGAAATAATATAACCACAAATTTGCCAAATTTACATTCAAGAATTGATTAGGTATTGATCGCTAAATCTGGTTATAGGTTTCTTAAGAGAGAAATAAGTGAGTTCCCTGTTTATTAATTGTTTTTCTTCGGTTTTCTTGTCAGGTTTATTAGAAAGCAGCACAAGACTAAAACCGCATGAAGCGCAGAACTACAGAAAAAAGGCATTATGGGTATCCTGGTTCTCCATCATTGTTACCTTGGCGCTGGCAGTGGCTGCCTTTAGTGAGTATTGGATAAATTGTGAAGCCATACATAAACACTAGCCTTTTCTTTTTTAAATGCTCATATTGGGAGGCGGGAGCTTTTCTTTTAATTTAAGATGATTTGGAACACTTTAGTAGATCTCTGGTGTAGTCATGGTCTTTACATCTTAATAAAATAAGGAAAAAATATGTTATCCTTTTTAGTAGAGGAAAGTGATGGTTAAGAAGAAATCAGTGGAATCAGAATGTATACAAATGAAAATATATGGC
Source organism: Potorous gilbertii (assembly GCA_028658325.1). Classification (NCBI taxonomy): domain Eukaryota; kingdom Metazoa; phylum Chordata; class Mammalia; order Diprotodontia; family Potoroidae; genus Potorous; species Potorous gilbertii. Next base: position 250,280,787 of record CM053771.1, on the reverse strand, counting down.
TGTTTTCAGTTGAAGGAAAAATACTCTATTGGTGAATTGTCTTCAATCTCAGGTGACAAATATGACAAATACATATGCTTGGCATCCATCTCTTGAACCTAATACAGATAGATGAATAAAACATTATATGGTATTTTCTCCCACTTTCCTTATTGGTATCAATGTACATTTTGTTGTGGTATTGTGTGAAAATTTCAGCTTTTCCTTTGCTTAAAAAAGTAAGATTCTTATGGTATACTTCCTTAGTTTGTGGTATCTACTAAAAGAAAAACCTTAATTTCAATCAAGAACAAATAATTTAAGAAAATGGAATTTCCTCTGTGTACAGAAAATCATGTTTTTCATTTAAAAATTCCATGGCATGAATTTCTTTTTCAAATGCTTGCCATAATGAGAACTGTGCACAGTGGATGTTTTTATTCATTATTAAGAGATTCATGTGCTTAAGCAGTGACACATTGGAGCTCAGTCTCTACATAGAAACACTGTGTGTGTGTGTGTGTGTGTGTGTGTGTGTGTGTGTGTATTTACACACTGGAGGAAGAGAACAAATTATTTCTCTTTTGAGATTATTTTATTACCTTAACAGAAAGGCCTAGGTTGTAAATGATGTATATCATCCAAGATGTCTGAATCAACATTCCTCAGAACTGAGTGGGAATATACAATATGTGGATGGGGGCTGGGGTGGAGGTAGTGGAGGGAAGGAAATTATGATTTCTAGAAGCTACTCCAACATGTGTGTTGTTGTAATAGGCAGTGTCGGACCTGCTGCTGGAAGTTGGTGTTAGCTCCCAAGAGGGATTATTAGAATTTGACCAAATGCTCTCTGTAAAACTTGGCATATACTACTTGAAGTGGTTTTATATTAGAAATGCATACCATTCCTTGGCTCCAGAAACAAACATTTAAAAGTAGGCTACAATGCATTAGAGAGTATAAACATTTATAAGGGAGTTAGAAATCTAATCAAGAGAAATTCTTATTTCTGGAATTCTATTCCCCCCTTTCCAGCTGAAATCATATAAAGAAGCCTGTCTGTTGTCCCCCAAGGATAATTTGATTGTGGTGGTTGTGTTAGACTCTACGGATCAGACATAATAATTTACATGTGTAAAGGGGATGAAAGATGTTTGAACTGGGAAGGAGCATAATGGCTATTCAAGCACTTCCATGCCTAATAAAGCCATTGTGGCTTTATTATTTGTGTGTTTGAGGAAATAAATATAAAGATATATTGAGGAAATTTCTTTTGTTTAGGGAGGACTTTATTATATGTAGCATAGGGAACTAATGTTGGAAAAAACATTTGCTTGAGAATAGAGATTTCCCATTAAAGCCTGATGATGATTAGGTAGGTTATCTTACAAATGCTACATTTCCTCTTCTGGAATGGAAAACAACTGCCTCTCCTGTGTCCCCCTTTTCTTAATAAAAAAAATGTTGAATAAAATATGGGGAAATAGAGCACCGAATTTTTTCTTCAAAGGATTCTTACTCTTTTATTCTAGCAGTTGTTCTAACTAAGCATGAATGGTATATACTACTCCCTTATCTTTAGCACTAAATATTAAGAAATATATATTATATATAAATATTATATAATATAATAGTTATGTTATATTTTAAAACATGGACTATATATATATACATATATATGTGTATATATGTATATATATATAGTCCATGTTTTAAAATAACTCTGGGCTCATGCAGGATTCTCTTCAACAAATCACTTCTATGGTTTGTTGATCCCACTGAGATAATTCTGGGAACATCCAAAGATAATTGCATTCCACGTATTTAATGGTTAACTATAACAGCAGGCCCAGGCCAAAAAAAGCATTGAAAATGTAAGATAGATATTTAGGGCAGAAATACATAATAAAGCAACAGAAAACAATCACTGTGTACATTTCTAGTCAATGGTCTTTTCATAATCACTCCTCTTTCCCAGTAGTCACCTCCATAGGCTTACAGCTCCTACAGGGAAGACTTGGCCAGAGAGAAGCAGTTAGACACTGCAGTTACACGGTTCCTGCACTTTTGCTCATTCGTTTAGTAAGTCTGCAGTTATAGGGCACCCTCGATGTTTTCCTTCCTTGCTCCCTGGGGTCGCAGGAACATTTCAGACTCCACCATCATTATCCTCATTTTCCCTCATGTCTCTCTTCTTTTCAAAAGTTTATGTTTCTCCCTAATTAATAGTTGTCATGAGTACATGATAATGTGGGAAATAGAGTCCTTATTTTCTTTCAGTGCATGCTTGTTCTCTGGGTCTAAGTTTTCTAGGAAATAGATAGAGGCTTTTCCTATCAGGCATACTATTTACATACTTAATTAAAAAATTTCAGTCATCAGATGGCATACCAGTTATATCTAATATCTCTCTCTATATATATATGTTGTTATTCTTGCTTAGTTGTTTTCAGTTGTGTATGACTCTTTGTGATTCCTTTTTGGGAAGTTTTCTTGGCAAAAATACTAGAGTGATTTGTCATTTCCTTCTCCAGCTCATTTTATAAATGAAGAAACTGAAGCAAACGGTGAAGTGACTTGTCCAGGGTCACACAGCTAATGTGTCTGAGGCCAGATTTGAACTCAGGAAGATGAGTCTTCCTCATTCTCCAAGTCCTGTACTCTATCCACTGTGCCACCAAGGTGCCTATCTAGGTTTATATCTGTATCTTTATCTGTATCTATGAATACATCCTACATAACTATATCTAAATATGTCTGTATCTATATTTCCATACACATATGGATTTATATATATATGCACACATACACAGACATATATATATATATGTAGCATACATGCTACACCATTTATATAAGTTAGGCTAGCTTTTTCTTAATAGGCATTCAAAGCAATCTCAGGGGACTAAAGGATGAGGCTATTGATTTCACTTCCTGGTCATCTGACTACAAAAGAACCACCAGGAGCTTTAGGTTGATTCAGCTGCCTGGCTGATGGGCCACAGCAGGCAGCTTTGGCAAAGGAGCTTTACTCAGCTAAATCAACTTAAGATATCCTTAATACATATCCTTGTTGAATGTTCTTTTCTCATTATGGTTAAATAAATCTCCTTCCCCCTCTCCCTGGCCCCCTCCCCATTGCATTGTCTTTAGTAAAGAGTAAGTACTTTGTTGTAAATCTTTTTTTAACTGTTGTTAGCTATGATTGTCTCATTTCATTCCAATATTGATCGAAACAACTAGGGTCACTAGAAGGTGCCTAGTACTGGGGGTACTGGCCTGAGTAAGGCTCAACCTAGAACATCTTCTATTTTTAACATGGATATAGCATAGTCATATGTGTAATGTCTCAGTACATAGGCCACATACAGGTACATAGTTCTGTATAAAGTATCCACATTAAAGTTGTATCCAATAATAACTAGCATTGATATAGTGCTTTAAGGTTTGCAAAACATTTTACAAGTCTTATATCATTTTTTTCCTTACAAAATCCTAGGAGGTAGATGTTATTTTTTCTGTTGTTCAGGCATTTCAGTTGTGCCTGACTCTTCATGGGCCCATTTGGGATTTTTTTGGCAAAGATACTGAATGGTTTGCCACTACTTTCTCCATCTTATCTCCATACAGATGAGGAAACTGAGTCAAACAGGGTCTGGTGACTTGCCTAGGGTCACATAGCTAGTAAGTGTCTGAGGCCAGATTTGAAGCCCAGCACTCTATGCAGTGCATCACTCAGCTGGCTGTATATCCCTGTGAAGGTCAGGTGGCAGGATGCATAGGTAATGATACTAGTAGCTGCTGTGGAGATGTAAGGCCAATAACACCAGTACACCGGAGGGATGCTAACACTGGTTCTTGATCTGCTTTTCTAAAGGAAAGACAACTTCAAAGGGGTTAATAATCTTACTTTAATTAAACAATGCACAAAGATAATGATATATAAGTAGAGAGAAGTGAGTATCCAAGAACAAACCAATAGACAAGGTCCTACAAATAGAAAATTTCTGAGGTTGGATTCGAATGCAGACCTTCCTAGTTCCAACCTCAGCATTCTATACTCTGTTCCATTAGCCACCTCACATCTGTCCTCTGTCTTGTAGTGACCTTCTGTTTTGTAAGAATTGTCCGCATGTTTAAATCTCAGCTCTCTACCTGTAGTACTTGGATGATGTTTTGAATAGAATTGAATCAGCCCTGGCCAGCTCCAGAAATGTTTATTAGATTTGGGCAGCCCTAGGCCATAATGCCTATCTTCTCACTGACACCCATGACTTCAAGGAACTCATCACATGCTGATATTACCCAAATGTGGGTGGCCCTTTCAACTCAGGTCACAGAGGACAAACCCCAACACGTGTTCTAAGCATACCTCCTAAAACAGCTGGAGGATAATTGTCTCTTAGGATCCATTGCTAACATAATGAGACAGGTTGTGTTTCCATCATCACTGTCCCTGGTGGATGGGGTCCTATGAGTCAGGTGGAATGGACCTCAGAAAATGATAGTAAGGCAATATGACCTCTCCTCAAGGTCTGGGATGGGCCCATTCATGACCCTCTTTCCATGTCTTGATGCCAGTTCACAAAACTGCAGCTTCTGATTAAACCGTGTTTAACCCCTCTACTTTAGTGTGTCTAGTTCATAGGAAGAGAAGAGATGTTTATTAATATACTGCTATATGCCAGGCAGAGTGCTATGTGCTTTACAAATATTACCTCATTTGATACTCACAACAACTTTGTGAAGTAGGTGCTATCATGATTTCCATCTTACAGCTGAGGAAACAGAGGCAGACAGAAGTTAAGCCACTTGCCCAGGGTCACAAAGCTAGCAAATGTTGGAGATGGATTTGAATTTAGGTCTTTCTGACTCCAGACCTGACATTCTGGTGCCCTGTTCCCAATGGATATGGTCTTGACCTATGGTGACTTCTTTTTAGCAGAATTGGTCCAGATCTCTTCAGTAAGGTTTAAATAGAGTTATTCTTTCTGATCTCAGTGGTTCAAACCTCATGAGACTAGGGCTATGTAGGATCAACTTTTGTTACCTCTGAATTCTCTCTTTCTTCTTGATCAGGTTCATTTCTGCCTCCTTGATCAATCAGAACAACTCTGAGTAACTGGGAGGATGTTCTTACTACTCTTACAGCATTAAGGACAACCATATTGCTTTGTCACATGAAGCAGTTATGTAGCCCAGTGAGTAAAGCACTGGACTTGGAGTCAGCAAGATGTGAGTTCAAATCCAGTCTTAGATGCTAACTGGCTGTGTGATCCTGGACAAGTCACTGAACCTCTCTCAGCATCTTTCCTCATGCAAAAAATAGTAATAATAGCAACTCACCTTACAGAATTGTTGTGAGGCTCAAATGAGAGAATGTAATCAAATGCTTTACAAACCTTAAAATGCCATATTAGTGTTAGACGCTATTAGTGTCAGCCTACTGAATTCTACAATCACTGCCCCATTTTGCTTGTTGTTTTTTGAAATGGTTTTTCCAATCCTAGCAAAAAGTTAGAAGCTTTCTCTTCCTCCTTTTTGAAGTTAGGAACTTCATGTACTTGTCCTCTATACTCTCAGTGCTACCAAACTGATTATCCAGTTCCTGAAAACATTTGGGGACAGTAATCTTATGATCCTGCATCTTTAGGTTTCTATGGTGGCTAAGATGGTTTCTCCACCTAAGGCTCTCTACAATCTACTTTTCTCCACAGCAGTTCCCTGCAAATAAAAGTAAAACCTGAATTCAAAACCAGCCTCCAAAGCTGATTGGCTCAGAAAGCAAGATGGGGCCAGGTGCTGCGGCCAGTGCAGTCCAGCAGGTCTGGGGCAGTTACGGGGCTCACAGAGTGAGGATGAAAAGACAGGCAGGACACAGCAGTCTGAACAAGCTGAGTTTATTCTGGGCATCCTGAGCCAATAAATTAGGGGGTCAGGGTAAAAAACTACAGGGGTAGCAATTGAGGCATGAAACAGAACAGATTGTGGTAAGTAGAAGGGGAGGCTTCAAGGCCTCTTTATTGAATGTTATCCTGTATAGCAGGGGCCCTGATTCCTGGAACTTCAACACCCGAATTCAAGGATGTGCACCTGAGAACAATATATCACTTAACTTCTCAAGTCAGCTACTCTCCCTTAGAGGAGGGGAACTCTTGATAAGGGGCTCTTTCAAATCCCTCAAGGTTCTCTACAGCTAGGCTGCTGATATCATTTCCTGGTAAACTGAATACAAAAAATCTAAAAGGCTCTCCAAGTAGTTTCAGATGCTTGGCTGATAGACCAAGGGGCAACTCAGACAGGCTGACTATAATCAGCTGGATCAAGTTGGAACATCCTTAATGTATATCATCTTTGTTGAATATTCTTCTCTTATTATGACTAAATAACACCTCCCCTCCCACCCCACCCCCAATTGCATCACCTTTGTTAAAGATCCGTTTTCCCCAATTAAGCATTGTTGTCTGCGTATGAAACTTCACAAGAAATATAGTCTTTGCTTTTGTCCAATGAACACTTGTGCCCTGGGTCCAAGCGTCCCGAGAAATGGAAAGTCTTTCATTAGTAGTCATGCCTCTGATGCGTTTTTTTTTGACCCTTGGAACTAAATGAACTAGTGTCTTCTAATTCTTCTTCCCCTCCTGCCCCATTCCCAAGGTATAAAGTATAATGCTTCTAACGATACAATTAAACTAAGAACTTGTGGTATCATCCAGGTCACTTTAACTAGATCATTTCAAACCCTTTAGTTCAGATGACCCAAATGTATGAGCAGTAGGCGTTTTAGGTCCCATATAAAGCATTATCTATACTTTGAATTTAAACTCTTTTGTGTGCTGTACATTTCTGACGCCATCCTTTTCATGGTGCTGTGACTGATGTTAGGAAAAGCAGTCATAACTAAGGGATTGAAAAAGATTGTATTCAGAGATGCAGAATAAATTGAAATGTGTCTAAGGGGAAATTTCAAGTTTCAGAAAAGGGGATGCAGACTGAAAAACAAAGTGACACAAAAAGCACAGAGATAATGTATTCCAAAAACCCAGTATATGATGTGATGACCTAACCTAGTTTGACAAGTCACCACTTTTTTTTTCCTCAGCAAAAATTAGTTGGTAGAACAAACAGGTGTGGTGTTTGCAAAATGTCAAAACATTCTTATGCATTAGTTGAAAAGTGAGTCTTTAGTGTGTCACAGCATTCTCAGTGTTTATTTCCTTCTGCCACTTGGGTTGTTGGTTTTTTTTTTGTGTCAGAGTCATTTACTTTTAAAAAATATTTTATTAAAGCCCTTTGTCTTTACATCACCTCATTTCTGGACAAGAAAAGACCCCTTCATTTCCTTTTAAACTGGTCTCTCCTCTTTGATTAGAGGTATGGAAGGGCATTGATTAGAAGTAGGGTTAGCTGTGTTGGGAAAGGAGAGGGAGGATGGCTGCTGTGTGTGTGTGTGAGTGTGTGTGTGTAGATGTATAGACACAGTAAACTAACTTGTTTGGGCCTCTGGTTCTTCAAATATGCAAAATGAAGAGAATGAAAAGAGTAGGTGCTTACTAAATGCTTACTCAGTCAGTTGACTGTGTAACAAAAGGTACTTCTTGTCACAGATCTTTCTAGCAGGAATTATTTCTCACTTCACATCTCTGATGCCACTTTGCACTTCTCTTCTACATTTAGTGTTCCAATCTATATACAATATATGTACCTGATTTTATTTCTTCTACTCCATTATAAGCTCTCTGAGGCCAGATATGTGGTCTTATCTCTTAATAATCTTTGTGTCTGCCTAGCATGTCTTAAAAAATGATTTTTTCTTAAATGTTTGTAGAAATGAATTTAGTTAAATAATAAATAATTATCCTAATTGAGCAACCATAAATACAAACCACCAGATTTCAGACTGGAAGGGAACTTAGAGGTCATCTAGTCGAATGACCTCATTCTCCAAATCAGGAAACTGTAGCATGAAGAAGGTTCAGTGATTGGTTCAGGGTCACCCAGATAAATAGAAGAACTGGGATGTGAACATAGGCTTTCTAGTTCTAAGTCTAGTGCTTTTTTTTGCATGCCATGTAAACTTTTTACCCCAAGTCAGCTGTCCTATTTGTATTGATTGCTATCAGTGAATTTTTGTGACCGTTATCAACTATATAACAATCAAACATTGTCAAACATATCTCAAGTATTAAATAATTGTCAGTAGTATTGCATTGGCTTAGTGTGACAAGTACTTTACATCTGAAGTAATTAGAATGCTTTAGTATATATTGACTTGACATTTTATATTATCATTATGAATTTTAGGGTTATCTCCATTTCACAGATTAGCACTTGGGGGTGATGGGAGAAAGAGGAGGATTTTGTGGTTGTTGTTCAGTTGTTTCAGTTAAGTCTGACTCTGTGACCCCATTCAGGTTTTTCTTGGCAAAAATACTGGAATAGTTGGCCATTTCCTTCTCCAGATCATTTTACAGATGAGGAAACTGAGGCAAACAGGGTTAAGTGACTTGTCCAGGATCACACAGCTAGTAAACGTCTGAGGCCGAATTTGAACTCAGAATTTATAAGGTGACTCTTATGGGTCAGGCACCGTCCTTATTATCCCCATTGTACAGCTGAGGCAAACAGAAGTTAATAGACTTGCCTAGGATCACATAGTAAGTATCTAAGATCAGATTTGAACTTTGGTCTCAATATGCCCCAGAAGTTAAATGTCTTGCCCAAAATTACATGAGATAGAGGTTGAGTTCTGAATGACCCCGGTGAGGCATCTGAAAGGCCAGCTACCCACACACAGATCTAGCATTTATTTTTAAAATGACAAAACTTGTCTTTGGAAAAAGTTATATTCTAAGATGAAATAAAGTAGTTCTTTCCCTTTAGAAGAGTACCAGCACCTTCAGACCTGTATTCTGAAATCCGGGTCTACGTTTTGCCAGATTTGGATTGCCAGGGGATCTGACATAGACATGCTAGACAAGGTCAGGCCCAAGTGCACACAGTGAGGTATTTGATCTTGGAGAATTTCCTCAAGGAATGATTTCCACAAGGAATATAAGCCACAAAAGATTAAAGGCTTTTCCTACAGTGGGTTGCTGCCATTTAAGGGAGGAGAGTCCATTTTTTTTGGTAATCTTAGAATGTAATTTTGTCAATAGCCACATTATATTAAATAACTAAAAATAATGCCAGAGAAAGTATAGACCAGCCCTCTGCACTGTTTTACTGTTTTGTATATTAATTTCATTGATGCAAGTTAATGAGGCATCTTAGTATAATGGATAGTGTGTTGCACTAGAAGTCAGAAAAACCTGAGTTCATGTTGTGCCTCTGACATTTACTGAGCGATCCTTGTTAAAATATGTAATTCTCTGAGCCACAGGGAACCTTCTAAGACTAAATATTGTAAAGAAATTTTGAACTATGTCAGTGGAAAGTGTCTTTGCATTAGTGAAAATACAAGTCTTTGACGTATTTATGAATTAACATAGAGGCAGCTAGGTCAGGCAGTGGATGGAGCAGTGGAACTGAAGTCAGAAAGACCTGAGTTCAAATCCAGCCTCAGATGCTTAACTAACTGTGTAGCTCTTGGCAAGTCACTGAACCTCCTCTGTCTCAATTTCTTCAATCATAAAATGGAGATGACAATAGCATATCTCTCCCATGGTTGTTGTGAGCATCAAATGAGATAATGTTTGTAAAGTGTTTAATGATAACTGGCACATAATAGGCACTATAGAAATTATCATTATTTATATAATATATAATTTTATATCATTTATGATGATTCTATTATTTATCATTATCTAGTATTATTAGCTATTATTATTATTTATTACATTAGGTACTTATGTGTCAGGCATTGTGCGGCTCACTAGGAATGGAAAAGACAACAATTCAACATTAGATTTAGAGCGGGAAGCATCCTAAGAAGCTCTTGAGTCTAACTACCTCATTTTATAGAGGAGAAAGTTGAAACAGAGACTTTAATAGACTTTCCCAGAATTACACAGACAATTAGGGTTTGAGGTAGGATTTGCAACCTTATCCAAGTGCAGTGACTCTCCATTACACAATGTATGTGGTTCCAGGAGACCACAAAAACTTATAGCCAAATTGTGTGCAGAGGAGCACCGTAAACACTTCATTCCCTGACATCAAGAAGCTTATATTCTATTGTGTAGGGGTGTGGGGAGGAGAAAGACAGAATGTACAAAGAAAATTAAATATAAAATGTAGGTACAATCTATAGATTGATAAACACTTCTTAAATACCTACTACGTGCTAAATACTGCTAAGTACTGGGGATACAAAAAAAAGGCAAAAAATGATCCTTGTCTGCAGTAAATAAAAAGTAAATTTAAGAATGGAAGGGGGAGTCACTAAAACAGGGAGCATCAGAATATGCTTCCTTTCTTATAGGAGGTGGTGCTTTACCTGGGCTCTGAAAGGAGTCAAGAATTCCATGATGAAGAGGGGGGAAGGAAGAGCTTTTGCAATAAAGGGGACAGCCTGTGGAAAGGCACAGATACATAAGACAGAATTTGCAAGTAGACCAGTTTTAGTTAGAATATATCATGTGGGGAATGTGCAGTGTCTGGAACTTACCACAACTGTGGTACCAAATGTGAAGGAACCAAACTGTGAGGGAATATAAGCACCAAATATAAGTTTATATTTTATATAACGCAGTGGTTCTTGACCTAGGATGCATGGGCCCCATAGAGAGGTTTCAGGGAGTCTTATGTATTTGGACAGGAAAAAGAAATTACAGCTTAATATCAATGTAATTTTTTAAACTATGTATTTTATTTTTTGTATTTTAATGGGAAGGCATATGGAAACTTCCCCAGACTGTCAAAGGGGTCCATGATACACAAAAAGGTTAAGAGTCCCTATCTTGGGGCAAGAGGGAGTCCCTAAAGCTTCTTGAGGTGTGGTATAACATGGTCAGAACCACTCATTAGGAATATCAAATTAGAAGCTGTATGGAAGCTAAATTAGAGAAGGGGAAGCTGAATGCAGAGAGGTCAGAAGCTGATTAGGAGGCAATATTGTGATGAAGAAAAAGGTAACAAGGCCCCAAACTAGTATGGTGGCCATGTTACTGAAGAGACAGGAGGTCTCTTTTTTTGTGGAGGTAATTTCTACCAGAGGTGGCACCTGACAGGAAAAGATGAGAATTTCTTCTAGATTTCAAAGCCAAATTAAAAAAGATGGTAGATGGAAGCATCATTTCCCCTTTTCCTCTACCTCCAACAAAGTTTTTAGTCAAAGTTCTGCTTTGGACCATGTTGAGCTTGATATGCCTATAGAATGAGCAGTTCATGATGTTGGGTGGTATAGGGTGACAAATTCATTTTTATTGTTGAAATTTATTTTTATTGTTGAAACTCACAAAAAACATCTATCAGTAAGCAGAGTTCCTAGAGTTGGAATCAACATTGGAAAGACTCACACTAAAGAAATCATAAATTTTTGATATATTGAAATATGCTAGACAAAATATTTGTTACCTCTAGAACGTCCTTGTGATAATGTGACCAAGGAACTACGGATGGGTGAAGAAGATAAACATTTCTTGCAGTGTCTCATGTGCTTGTGAGTATAATGACTTTATTAAATTTCCTAATTATCATCTGGAAGGCAGGGAAACCTTGACCCAGAGGAAATGAAGTATGGGGCAGGAGGAGGAAGAGATAGGAAAAAAGAGAGGAGTAGGGAAACATGGCAACAAATGAACTCTAGAGATATTGTGTAATTACTGAGAACAAGGACGGGACAATGATAAAGTAGAAAGGAGGATCTGCACTTTGAGCAGCAGCTAGGTGAGTAGAGCACCAGGAAGACTCATCTTTCGGAGTTCAAATCTCGCCTCAAACACTTACTAGTTGTATGACTAGTACAAGCAAGCATAAGCAAGTCACTTAACCCTGTTTGCCTCAGTTTCCTCATCTATGAGATGAGCTGGAGAAAAAATGCACCCACTCTAGTGTCTACCGCCTGGTAGTCCCACTCACTCTCCCTGCAGTTTTGTGGACCAGAGTGCCTTTCACTAGCCACCATTATTCTATGTGTATTGTTTATCCAAGGCAGCTAAGTGGTGCAGTGGATGGAGTGTCAGCCCTGGAGTCAGGAAGACTCACCTTTCTAAGTTCAAATCCAGCCTCAGATGCCCACTAGCTAGGTGACCCTAGGCAAGTCACCTAACCCTGTTTGCCTCAGTTTCCTCATCTGTAAAATGAGCTGGAGAAGGAAATGGAAAACCTCTCCAGTGTCTCTGATGAGAAAACCTCAAATGAGGTCATGAAGCATTGGATTTGACTGAGACTACTCAACAACATCAACACCAGAAACAAAAAGAAGAGCTCTGGGTTTGGAGTCAGAGAACCTGAGTTTGAATCCTGGCTCTGATACAATTGGCTGACCTTAGGCAAGTCATTTCTCTGTGGACCTCAGTTTCCTAAATTGCAAAATGAGAAGATGGGACCTAATAACCTCTAGAACCCCATCTAGCCCCCAATCCTAGGATATAATATATATGTATATATATAATACATATATATGCACACACACATATACATACATTTATGTATACATGTATAAATGTATAAAATTGGGTGTGAGAAAGGATGAAATTGCTTAATGATTCATTGTGCATAGTAAGCGTTGTAACATGTGTTTACCTGCTAATGAGATAATAACACAAATACAGACTCATTGAATTTAGCTGAAAGAACAAGTAGACGTGCTTAAAGGACCACACATCTTGCTTTACCACTGCTTGATGATCCTTATCTTAGAAAACCTTAGTTATGAATCTCTTACCCCCAAATGTCTTCATGACCTCTATTTTTCCCTATTCTTTTTTCTCCCTTTTATTTCATGAGTAGACATTTGTTTCTTTTGTAAGCCATCTATTTTGTTTTATGCATTTTAAAACATTATTTTGAGAAGTCTACCAAAGGTTTCCATGACATAAAATGTTAAGAATCCCTGTCTGAGGGGCAAGAGAGAGTCACTGAAGCTTCTTGAGATGGGGTTTAACATAGTCAGACCCATGCATTAGGAGTATCAATTTGGAAGCTGCATGAAAGGGAATAGGAGAAGGAAAGACTGGATGCAGAGAGGCCAGAAGCTAATTAGGTTGCTTAATAACAATAGTGCAAGAAAGGGGTAGTGAGGACCAGGGGTAGTGGGGTAGTGGTCATGCCATTTCACGCTTGGAAGTGTTTCTCTTACTAGGTATGAGTTTTGAAAGGAGTGAGTCAAACTACCTGGCCCTGTCCTATGCCACTTGCTTTTTAAATCCTTGCAGAAGAACAGATTGTACTAATGTCTAACCTAATACCCTCTGAAGTATAAGAGGCAGACTGTAGTGGGTGTTTTGGTGTCCCACAAATCCTGTCACTTAGCCTGTGTGTTGAAGTCATTTATGCATCATTTTCCTCCCCCTTTCCTATGGAGAAATAGGAATAAAAGTAACAAGAATTACAGTCTTAAAGTCATCTAATAAAACAGCCCTTTTAGTTTTATTTCAGGGTGATAGACTTCTTAATAGTTCCAAGATATTAAGAGAGGCAGGGAAATCACCCTTACTCACTCATCCTTTTTCAGTCCATGATGCTTCATGAACTTGCTGCAAGATACAAGCCATATATGATTCACTTGATTGTTCAGTCTAGTGAGCTTCAAAATTCTCTACTGCAAACTCCAATTTTAAAATTTAGCCTCATAATCTATTAATGTTGAAGTATCCAAAGGGCATAGAGCAGTGTCTAAAGGGGCTTGTTGCCAGGGTGACACTTGAACACGCATATTCTCTCTCTCTCTCTTTCTCTCTCTCACACACACACATCTACAGAGAATACATTTCAAAATGAGATCTTTTGCCTTTTTGCCTTCTGCTTCTCCAGTATTACATCTCTAGCCATGCCCAGACTCTGGGTTTAGGTTCTTTCAAAGGTACTGAAGACTAACACAGTGCCTAATACATTTCTGGGTACCTGGTGAGCAGGCATTGAATGAGTGGAAAGAACAGGCATTGGGACTCAGTAGACATGGCTCCAAGGGACCTTTCTAGCTCTAACATTTTATGATGATTGTGGTGTTCCTTGTTATTAGTACTAGATGTAAGGGTGCCTGGCACAGAATAGGTGCTTAATACATATTAAATTTTTATTGTGAATGCATTTACCTTAATTGGCGAAATGCTACAAATCAGGGCTTGATTTATAGTTTTGTGGATTTTCTAGACTTAAGAAAGTAATGTAGAGAATGTTAGTAATGCAAATTAAACTGAGTATTTTTTCAAACTGAGTATTTAACAACCACCCGTCTGACTAGACAGGTGGTTGTTAAACATTTACCAACACACTCCTGTCTAGATCCCAATTTTCTTAAATTCAATTTTATATAGTCTAAAGCCTTCTACAAAATCACAAGCTTCTTGAGAGGAAGGATTTTTATCCTCTACATGGGGGGAAGGAGCGTCAAAATTAAACCCTCAGCTTTTCCAAATCACAGAACATTCTATGCAGGTACTTCAATAATATATTTTTCATAAAATTTCATGAAAAAAGTTTATTAGATGTCTGGGAAATGTTAATTGATGTGTCATAAATTCCCTCTGGAAGATTTAAAATGCTTGTCTCAGATATTATGTTACTATTACTTGTGAGACTCTTGATGGTCATGCTATCACATTCCATAAGCCTCCATTTTTCTAATAGCCAATATCTATTTCATGGTGGGCAACTACTCTGTCCAGCAGTTCTCCTATGTATAGTGTATGTATATTGAAATGTATGTTTGTATATTGAAATCCTTTTGCCTTATTTGGGTGGACAGAATTTCTGAATACAAAATTTTGGGAAAACTTTTCTTAAACAGCTCTAGTAACATTGAAATTTCTACCTGATATGTTGACTGCACTGTTAACCTATGATTTTTCCAGTAGCTTTCAGTTTGCCAGGTGTCCTGTAGTTTTTGTTGTTGCTGATTTTGAAGTCTTTTCTCTGTTATCTGAAAAATATTTAATTTTCTAACATAGCTAAAGCATTCCACATCAAATACTTTCCATTTTAAAGACTTGGTGGCTTTGTAAGGATTAATATATTTAATATTAATTAATTAATTAATATATTTAAAATTTGTGAATATGTTGAATTGGATACCTATCCATAGAGTTCTGCCAAACAAAATAATGAACATCTAGACTCCTTTAGAAAGAAACCTTGCTTGGAATTTTAAAACTGGTTCAGCAAACGAAAGCCTGAATATTATTAGGTAACACATGAGTAGAAAAGCTGGCCATCTGATTAGGACCAATGTACAGTTGTGGAGTTGTGTGGGAGTGGGGGTGGGCAGGTCTCTGTATTGGGGGTGATTGGGTCAGCAAGTCCAGAAGCACTTATTACGAGTTGCTCTGTGCTAGGTACTGTGGAAATACAAATACAAGCAGAAAAAAAACTCCAGTCCTTGTCCTCAAGGATATTATAGTCTAATAGGAAAGACAACACATAAAAGGAAGCTTAGGGGAAGCTAAGGTCTGAGGATGTGGTAGAGAAAGTCCAGGAGAATCAGAATGCAACCTGGAGAGAAATGGAGATGTAATTGTCCTTGAGGACCATCCGCTTTCAAAGTTCATTCTAGAGGAACCATCCAACTAGAGTGAGAGGTGCCACCAGTGCATGAATTCCAAAACTTCAGTGAGCTTTCATGTTGAAGATACTTTAGAAGCATGGTAGATAAAGCCCTAGAGCAGGGGTGGGGAACCTGCTGCCTCAAGGCCACATGTGGCCCTCTAGGTCCCCAAGTGTGTCCCTTTGAATGAATCCGAACTTCACAGAATGAATCCCCTTAATAAAAGGTTTTGTTCTGTAAAACTTGAACTCAGTCAAAAGGTTGCACCCAAGGACCTAGAAGGCCACATGTGACTTTGAGGCTGCAGGTTCCCCACCTCTGTCCTAGAGAATCAGAAGTGCAACTTGGATAGGAACAGAAGTTCTACTCTGTTCACAAAC
>CM053771.1:250234771-250264282 GCA_028658325.1 Potorous gilbertii | reverse complement strand
TAACACCTTTACTTACATTTACTTTGTGAAATGCTTGTTTCCAGTTTTCCTTAAACCCACCTAAGTGGATCCACCATGACATAACCTACTTATGCTTATTATGTGTCATTACTGCCCTTTGAGTTATTGGTCATTCTGATTCTGGATATTGGTGTTCCATGGTACACAGATATATAGTTTCATCAGAAGAATATTGTTAAAGAGATGGGTTTTTATAGCAGCAAGATCTCTGATATCATTAAGGCACTGAAAAGTTTCTTAAATATTTTCCCCAAAATTGGCAGACCAATCAGTGCCCTACTTCTATACAATTCTGGGATCATCTTATTATCTCTCTTCAACATCTGTCCAAGATCTACGTAAGCCCCAGGAGGACAAGGACTTATCTTCCCTAAACTTTTTATTTCTGTGTGTTTTAGCACTGTGTTCTGCACATGGTAGGAACTAAGTGTTTCTTAAATTAATGAATTAATTCAGGCTACCTATTCAGTTAGCTGTCATAGAAATGTGCATTTTTCATACAAGTCAAGTGGATAGCATTTACTAAGTACCTCCTGTATGCTGTTCACTGTGCTAAGCATTTACATTACCGCCCCCCAAAAAAAGCAAAAAATTGTCCTTCCCTTATGGAGTTTGTAGTCTAATTAGGGGGACAACACACAAACAGCTATATGGGATAAATCAGAGAAAAACAACAGAGGAAAATCACTAAACTTAAGAGGGATTGAGAAAGATGTCCTATAGAAGCAAACAATTTTTCTACTGTCTCAAGGTTTCCAGAATGCTTTACTCAAAAAAATTCTATAAAGAAAGTAGTGAAAGTATTAGTATTCAAGCTTTTTACAGAAAAGGAAACAGGTTCATAAAAGTGACTTATCCATAGTCACACAGCTAGTAATTATTGGTCAAAATCATAGGATCATCTAGTCAGAACTCCAAGAGACTTTTGTCTGACTCTTGATTTTTATAGATGAGGAATCTTAAAGCTAGAGAAGTTGTGACCTTGACAGGCTTACACAGATATTAAGTTGACTCAAACCTCAGTCCTCAGTCTCCAAATCTTGCACTCTTACTAACACACAGCACTGATTCAGTAAGTAACATTTTTGTTTGGACTCTGTACAGAACAATTTCCAAACCACTGGCTTAGCTTTGCAAACTTTATGGGTTCATAGAAATGTGAGGGTTTTGATACTACTGTTATTAAAGTGGTTGCCTGCTTTACAATCCCCTTGATGTCAGTAGTCTAGGGAATCTTGAAAAGAGTTATCTCTGTAGTCTTTCTGCAAAAAGGGTATTGTATGCTTTTAATAAGCATGAGAGACATCATATTTGAGGAGAATTTTCAAGGTTAGCTTTTGTTCTCCCAAGTCATATTTTTTTTAGAAAATCAATTGACGAACTTAGAAGAGGTAGTAGTCATACCTGGAACCTGTGAGGTTCCATAGCTGCCCTTAGTAGTTATAAAGTACATTCTCCCGATGTTGGCGAGAGTATGCAGGAGAGGAAATCAGAGGAGGACTTAGTATGTAAAGGACTGACTGTAACTAGAGCGTGAGGGTCAGGTCTGGAATGATTTGTGTTGTCAGAGATAAAAAGAAATTAGTAATTCAGAGAGTGTGAATCAGTGGTATGTATTTGAATGTGACTCCTTGGCTTTTGAGAGTATATATTGAACTGTCTAATTGGAGTACTCTGGGAAGTCTGGGAAAGTAGAAAAAGGAGGTACTTGGACTAGGTGGAGGCTGCCATGTTCTGCAGATACTTTCAGCCCTAAGTCTGAAGGCATAGATACTTTAAGGAAGGATTCATCCTCATGGATTAATTCTAGCATTTTAGGACCTGTAATGGTCAAGACCTAATTGATATAGATATGGATTGGCATCATTCTGAGCTCTCCAATAGTCTCTCCATAGGGGTTGGAGGGGTTGAGTCTGGATGTGAGGTTTAATGACAAGCAGGCTGTAATTAGGAGCATGTGAGAGTGTGTCCATGACCTCAACAAACAATAAACACAATGGGTCTTCAATTCCCTATACCTCTCGGCCAGTTGTGTGACCATGAGGATGTGGTCTGGTGTGGAAAAGAGTCTATGAAAAGCTAAACATTTCCTTCTCATGTTTTCATCAAAGAAACCAACCTTTGATGTGTAAAATAATTTGGTTTCTGTTCCCAACATTCAACTGAAACCACTCCCTCAAAGGTTGCTAATGATCCCTTTCTTGCTAAATACAATTATTTTTTCCTCAATCTCTATCCTTCTCAACTCCTCTGCAGCACTGATGCTGTTTCTTTACTGTTGCTCTCAAGTTTTCATGACACTTCTTGGTAATGACTCTGACAATTCCTTCTCAAGTCTTTACACAACTGTTGCCCATGTCCTGCCCCCATGACTGTATATACTCCAGGTCTCCTCTCTCCATTCTCTGTCTCTGTCTCTCTGTTTCTCTCTGTGTGTCTTCTCTGTCTCTCTCTCTCTGTCTGTCTCTGTCTCCCCCTCTCTCTCTCCCTCCACCCCTCTCCCTCTCCCTCTCTGTAAACTCCCATGAAAATTTGCACCTCTATGGAGATCACCCTCAGATCTATATATCTAGTACTCATCTCTCTCACCAGCATCTCCAACTCCCTGCTTAAATAGAACCATTCGAGTATTCCATAGGCATTTCAAACACAACATATCCAAAACAGAACACAACCTTTGCCTCTAAACCTACCTGTCCTCCAAACTTCCCTACGTCTATTAAAGATACCACCATTCTTCTAGTCACCCAGGTTCCCAACCTAGCAGTCATCCTCAATTCTTCTGTCTTCACACTCTTTTTCAGTTGGTTATTAAATCTTATATATTCTACCACCCTAACATCCCTCGCTTCTATCTCCTTCTATTTACATAAACCACAACCACCCTAGTTCAGACCCTCATTATCCCTCACTTGGACAGTCCATCTTCCATATTACTTACAAATTGATATTCCTAAAATTCAGTTCTATTCCTTTCAGTGAATTCTTATTCTCTTTATGAAAAAATAGAAATTCTTCTCTATCACTTTCCAATTAGTCTCTAGCCTGTCTTCCTAGGCTGTTTACATGTTACCCCCTGCTCATACTCAGCTCATGTATCTTATAACCCTAATATCTATGAAAAGTAGATGACTACTAAGTATTTGATTAAGTGACATGATGTGTTATATGAAGCTTTAATATATAGATAATAAAACAGACATACAGCATCAGTAACAGATTATCTTCTGTTGTAGTAAAAGCTTTGTTTAGCATATGTTCCATTCCCGTGACCTTCCAAACTTTAAGACACCTTGATATCAATTTCTGAGTGTCAGCAAGGTGACACAGTGAATTGAGCTTCAAATCCAATCTCTGACACTTACTAGCTGTGTGATCCTGAGCAACTCAGCCTCTGTTTGCCTCTATTTCTCCGTCACAAAAACAGAAAAACCATCCAACATTGAGGTTAATTTGAAATAATCATAAAGTACTTAACCTGGTTTCTAGCACATAGTAAGTATCACATAAATGTTGGCTACTATTATTGAATAGTATGGTAGTCTTTGAAGTAATTTTTGTGTTTTTTTCAGATTTGGATGTTTTCATCTTTTTTTCTTCATTGCCTTTGCCTCTTCTTCCTCCATTATATCCAATACTGAGGTGACTCAAATGTGAGAGTTCCACTTTAATCACTAAAATTTCTGGTTATGTTGAGTTTGAGGTGCCAATTGAAATATCCAGATGTGGATGCCCTAAAGACTTTTAGCAGTTTGAGTCTGGAATTTATAAGAGCTATCATGACTGCAAGTGTAGATCTACATGTCATCTATATAGAGGTGATTGAAGCCCTGGGAATGAATGAAAATTCTGTATTTCAGGAGAGAATATATAAAGGAGAATCAAGATAAGACCAGATCCTTAGAGAATATCCATATTAAATGATGAGAAGAGCATAAGGAGCCAGAAGAAATATGAAAGAAGTGGTTGCAAACAAAGGAAGAAAGCAAAGAGAGTAATATTTCTGAAACTGAGGAGGAGGAAGTAGCCAATAAAATAGGGTAATCAACAGTGTTTGAAATGGCAGTGTGGTCAGTGAAAATGAGGACTGAAAAAAGAAAGTCATTAGACTTGGTAATTAGGAGGCAACCCTAGAAAGAGCAACAGAGAGTAGTAGAGGGGTGAGAAAGGAAATCCGATTAAAGGAAGCTAAAGACTGAATAACAAAGAATTGAAACATTTTCAAGAAGTTTAGGAGACAAAGAAAAAAGATGGTAGTCAAATATCTAGAAGAGCCAAGGGAAGAGATTGAGGTGGGAGAGGAGGTGGATTGGAAAGATCTGACCGTGTTTGTAGCCAGTTGGAAAGAAGTCAATTATAAAGATTATATATATTATATAAAGATTAAATTATATTTATTATATTATTATTATATATTATATAAAGATTAAATTATAAAGAAATGGCGGCAGATGCAGGAGAAAGGACAGCAAGGACCGTGGAGGTTACAGCAGGGAATGAGATCAAGTACACAGGTAAAAAGGTTAGCCTTAGTGAAGAATAAAAATTTATCTTCTACTATGCCTAATGGAATACAAGAGAGAGAGGATAAAAATGCTGAGATTTGAAGACTGGAGAGAGGAGGACAGAATTCCAACTTTAGACACCTTCCAACTTCCATTGCTACTGCTATGCCATTTGATCATTCAAAGCACACCTCTGGGCCTAGAAAAGTATATGGAGATTACAGGACTTTGCAAATAACTGCCAGAAAATGAGCTGAAGAGATTATGTGACTATTTTTATTGCTTGCTGTCAAGAAGGCAAATGCTCAGTCAGTATCTACACCTGTTATAGTCTATGGAGATATAAACGGACAGTTACAGAACCGCAGAATCTCAGGTACAAGGGGCCCAAGAGGCCATCTAGCCCAATCTGAATCTAAACAAGAATCCTCCCTATAACATGCATAACAAGTAGCCATCCAGACTTTGCCTAAAGACTTTTATTCTCAAGACAGTCCCTCCAACTTTGAGTAACTGTTAAGATTATTTCCCCTTATTCAGTACTCCTTTGGGGCTTCCTCCCCAAGTCAGCACCCATAGGTTTACAGGTCAGGTCCCCAAAGGGGTGCCTGTTCTGATAGGTTCAAAGTGGTCCCACACTTCTAAAACAATAACCCTTGAGCCTCCATCGATGTGCTTAACTAATGGACAGTAGGCACAACTAATTCAAAATATAGGCATTTACTAAGATGATATAGCAGGAAGAGGAATTATAAAACATTCCCTTATAATTCCATAAATACAAACAACAGCAGTTGAAGACTAGGCACAGACTACGAGTAAGTGAGACACACATGTAGGGAACTTATGCAACCAAAGCAGTTCACCTCTCTGTGACTTCAGGCTATTAGTATCTTCCCCTTTCATGGAGTCTTCATATTGCTTCTTTCTAAGTGCAGCATTTCTGCTGATGTCTCTTGGCCTATTTCTCTGCACCTCTTGACTCTTAGCTGCCAAGGCTAGTTTTCTTTGGAATCCAAAGTCAGGAGATATACTCCTTCATACTGTTTTTTGCCTTGCATGCTGTTGCTTTCTGTATGTCTCCTTGGAGATAGTGTTTCTTTGCTCTCCGCCAGATACAATTTACTTATGCCTGGATTTCTGAACTGTGTCTGAGGCTTGATGGGCTTAGCTCTTTAAAGACCTCCATTGACATAGTCAGTCTTCAGCCAGTCAATGCCAAGATCTTCTTTCAATTCAGAGTAACTTTTCTATACTTTGTAAAAGAATAATAGGGTATAGACACATTCGTTAACAAAGGAATACCTTGTTATCATACTTAACTGCTCCTTACTTTCCAGAATTGGATCAATTAGACAGGTGAGGAAAGAAATTCCCCTAACAACTACATTTAAGGGGAAAGAAATACCCCACCAATAACTACATTTACATCACGCCTAAATTTTTGCCTCTTCAATTACATATTACTGCCTCTAGTTCTCTACTCTCATCTTTCTTCCATATGCCAGCCTTTCAAATCTATAGAAGATTTAGAAGATATCTAAGTCTTTTCTTTTAGAACCTAAATACCCTCAGGTATTTCAACTATAACATTATTTCAAGACCCTTCACCAATCTGGCTGCCTCCCTCTGGAATTCTCTAACTCATCAATGCCCTTCTTAAAATATGGTAGTTCAGGACTGACCACAATATCCCAGGTATTGTCCCACCAAGGTAGAATACCATAAGACCAACGTCTCCCTAGCCTTGGATATAGTGTTTTTCTCAGTGTAGGCTAAGATAGCATTAGCTTTTTTTTGGTTGCCTTATCATACTCTTGATGCATATTGAAATGGCTATCCATTAAAATCCTCAGATCTTTTTCAAGCAAACTGTCTAGCTACATTTCCTTCATTTGTGAAGTACATTTTTTCTTTTTTTTTTTTATATTAGATTCATATATATTTTACATATATTAGATTCATCCTCCTGACCAACGTATTCTTCCCAACTTTATATCATCTGCTACTTGAAAAATAGTCCATCCATGCCACTATCTAAGTCATCAATAAAAATGTTAAACGGCACAGGGTAAAGCATAAATCCTTGAGATATTCTACTAGTGATCTCATTCCAAGTTGACTTCAAATCACAAATGACTATTCTTTAGGTCCACTCATTCAACCAATTCCTAATTCAATTCTCTGTACATCTCTCCATCTTCACATGGATGTTATGAGAAATTTTATCAAATGCTTTATTAAAATCATGATAAACTATACATTCTCCTGATCTACCATCCTGTCAAAAAAAGACATGAGGTTTGTCTGGCATGTGCTCTTCTCCCTGAACCACTTTACTTTCTAGATGTTTAGAAAACAAGCTATCATAGGTTAACCATCTCCACAATATATATTCAAGATTTTGCTGGTAATCAAAGTAACATTTCTTGACTATTGTTCTATAGACTCCATACTCTTTCCTCTTTTCCAAACCTGTGAGAGCTCTCCCATTCTTTCATTCTTAATTCAACAAATGTAGTGCCTACTATGTGCAAAGCATTGTGCTAAGCCTTAAGGGGAAACCAAAACCAAAAAGAGAAATGGTCCCCAACCTCAAGTATATATTTCAAAGACCAATGACAGTAGCTCAGCAACTATATCTACCTCAGTTTCCTCAATTATAAAACTGGTGGGAATAATACCATGTACCTTTCAAGGTTGTTGAAGGAATAAGACAATATTTCTAAAGCTCTTAGTACAGTGCCTTCGAAATAGTAGTTATTTAATAAATTGCTTGTTCTCCTCCCCCTTTCCTTTCCTTCTTTCAATACTTGAGTATGTGGGGCAACTAGGTAGTGCAGTGGATAGAACACTAGTGCAGGACCTGAGTTCAAATCTCATCTCAGACATTTGACTCTCACTAGTTGTGTTACCTTTGGCAAGTCATTTAACTA
The DNA here is from genome assembly GCA_028658325.1 of Potorous gilbertii. Taxonomy (NCBI): domain Eukaryota; kingdom Metazoa; phylum Chordata; class Mammalia; order Diprotodontia; family Potoroidae; genus Potorous; species Potorous gilbertii. The sequence continues at coordinate 250,256,820 of CM053771.1, read as the reverse complement.
CAATTGCCTCATCCTGGGTCACCTCCAGTCATCCTGATGAATCTGGTCACTGAATTCAGATGGTTCTGGAGGAGAAGTGAGGCTGGTGACCTGTACAGCTCTCCCTCACTCAAAACAAAGTCAAGTGCAAGTCATGTCATTATTCCTCTGATGGCATGGTCTTCTTCAGCAACAAAGGATGAACACACTTGATTATGTATTTCCTCTGGATTTGGTAACTTGAACCAATTAAAGTCAATTAGGCAATCTTTTACTATGTTATTTATCTTGGTCAGGGGGTATGGAGTGTTCAAGGAGGCCTAGCACCTCTCATGTGAGGGCTTGCCAAGCTGCTCATCAGGGCTGCTCATCCACCTTCAGTGTCCGCCTGATTCACCCAACTCTTCACCTGTGGCTTCAAGAAGCTGTAGTATACACAGTGGCTACACTCAGTAACACTGCCTTGGCAGACAGGCTAAACCAGGTTGAGGGTAACTGATGGGCCTCACATCCATAGATGAGTTAGGGGATGTCTACCCCAAACATATGAAGATTTCTTCCAATGGAATTAGCAAATAAGAACAATTTGCTCCTATGGTCATAAAAGTAGAGGAACCTGGTACTGTGGAGTACTTAGAGCTTGATCAGACATTGTAGATGTCAAGGTCATCCATTATATCACAGGCCATCTCCAGTCCTCTTGACTTTTGTCCTGCTATTGGACTTTAATAACTCTGGGAGAGTGAGACTGATGACTTTGTGCAACTGTTTCATTTAAATCCAATTTATGGACAAGTCAAATGAAGGATCAACACCAACATTTATCTTGAGCAGCAACTTCCTTTACTCATTGTTCTGTTCTCTGCAGTCCAAAGACTATTGTCGTTGTTAGAGAAAAGAGAAGCAAAAATAGGAGTTGAGAGCCTCTTAAATCTCTCCATCATCCACTATTATTCTCCCATCAATAATGAGCACCAGTCTCTCCTTCAACCATCATCTTTCCCTCAATATGGCTTAAAAATAGGAAATTTTTTTCACAATTCTGTCTCCAATCTCGATCATTTTTACAAGACTATAGCATCTTGTATTTATTCTCTTTGACTCATCCTCAATTTCATCTTCTATCCATATCTGTTTAAAATTTGCATAATTTTAAAGATTTGTACAAACTTTGAAATTGTTAAATTTAAAATTTGATGAGTTTACAATGCAGCCAAACCAATCTCTTTAAATTCTTTTCTGTTTCCTCAGAATTGTTTTTCTTTCTGTCTTTAGAATTTCATTCATAGAAACTTCTGTTTTTTCTCTGGGTTCATGTCTCTTGCAGAATTTTAGCCTATTGGGATCCTGCTTCTTCTAAATTCATTGAAATATACCCCTCCAAAATCTAAGGTGAATGTCCAGTTATGCCTGGTTTCTCTCTCTTTTATCACAATTTATAACTGGTCACTTCTCACAAAGATTCCCATCTTTCTACCTCAGCAATCAGTTCTCAATTTGGGGTAAAAATCATATTAAAGATAGAAGATGACCTCTATGAACCTGGAGCACTGTACAAAACTAAAGAGTAATTTCCTAGTTTTAGCTATGTATTTGTGGGCGATTTTGTAATCAGTATTTACTATAATCTGAAGACTTTTGCTTACCTTGATTCGCTAAAGGATAAATGGTATAATCACATTGTATTCTTGCAAAGAAATCAAGAAAATCAGGCCTATGGATTCTTTAATGAGTGCCAAACCCAACATGAAAATTCTAATGCATGAAGATTCTGTGCTTAAGATATTTGATATACTCACAAGTAGCACCTTTAAGAGATAAGCAAATTTTATATGACCACAATGGTCTTTTTCCAGACATTGAAACACTGAATAAAATCCAAACCACTCAATAGAGTCAGTAAATTCCTTACAAAGTAGGATTTTGTAATTTAGCAGGGTCAGATTCTGAAGATTAGATTCTTGGGCAATAAATCCATGAAGTCCAACCACAAACTAATCAATGTAGCTAAAATGAGAAGGGAATGAGTTTAACCGCAGAGAAATAAAAATCTTAGTAGAAAGTTTCTCTGTTAAAGGTCTAATGAAGTTGGTTTTTATAGCAAAGGTCACAAATGAGCTTATTCGCAGCGACAACTCAAAATACATTTGCAGAACATGTCAGTACATAAAGAGTATAAATACATGTTTGGCGAAAAGGTTGATAATGGTAAGACTAACTCTCAACCACTGTTACCATTATGGAAACATTGCCGCAGTTGTGGTCTTCAAAGATACTAACACAAGGAAACAAAAGTTACTCTAGGTAGTTTCAGATTCACAATATATAATACTTCTCAAAAATACCAAATTGACTTTCAGACCTTCAACCAGTCCCCAACCCCTTTCTTTTTCTTCTTTTATCTTTTTTCCTCATATTTACTCCCCTCCCACAAACTTTTTAATGATTTTTTTGCTGTAGTTCTGCTTTTTGACACCTCCATCTTTTTTTATATTTCAAATAATCTAAATTTATTGTATATTATGGTGACCACAGCAATATTTCTCTACCGATTTCTCTCCCAGTCCTATCCCATCACTTTCTCCCTCTTTCCTCTGTAGTATATTTCTTTCTCCTTTTAAGATAATTAGAAAATAATGAAGTTGCTCCCAAGCCTACTGTCTTAATTATTACCTCTAGGACTCCTGAAGGCACTAGATCCCTGAGGGAGCTCTCGTTTCTTTTCTCCTGTTCAAATCTAGGTATTTTAATTAGTATATAGTCTCTTCCAGTTGCTCAAATATACCTCCCTTTCTAGGTTTCTCTTTGATTTCTTTGTTTGCATTTCAAAGTATCTCCTTAGCTCCAGTTCCTAAGCTTCCCTAGCTTGCCTTTAGACCTGGAGCTCAAAGGCACCAGTGCCCTACACCAGGAGTCCTCAGGCTTGTGCTATCTCTTTGTGTGGACCTGGACTGGAAAAAATACACTTACTGCAATTTATTCTTGAATTTCTTGGTTGGTGGTTGGTAATAGTGGTTGTTCTTTTAAAGTTCTTCCTAGAGTAGTGGTTAGAGAGCCGGCCTACTGCCACTCATTTTGCCTTCTTGAGCAAAGCCCCTACAGTAGGGGAGGAGAACCACGTGACCTAAGGACACATGTGACCCTCTAGTTCTTCAAATGTGGCCCTTTGACCAAATCCAAATTTCACAGAATAAATTTGTTGTGAGGTGTGGATTTGGTCAAAGAGAGCCCCATGTGGCCCTGAGGCCACAAGTTCCCCACTCCTGCTCTCGAGGAAGGGTTCTGAACTTTTTTTCATCATGGAACCCTTTGGTAATCTGGTGAATCCTACAGATGCCTGTTCAGAATAATTATTCTAATGGATAATTGAATGAAATGATAGTTTTCATTTAGAAATTAGTAAAAATAACGATGTAATTTTTTTTCCCATCCAAGTTCGTGAGTCACCTGAAATCTATCCTCAAACTTTTTGGGGGCCCAAGGTTAAGAGCTCTTTCCCTAGAAGACTAAACTGAGGTTAATTCAGTTTACAAACCCTTCACAAGGATCTTTAAATAAAGTCATTGTTTCTCTTGCTATAGCACTTGCATTTCACCTTGAAAGCATGATTTATTTTTGGTTGCAACATGAAAAGTCAAAAGAATCAGACATTTTTGTACATCTGAAACATAAAGTCCTTTGAAGTGAAGTCAAGGTAGAGCTTTCTGTAAAACTATTCCTTGTCATGTTTTTAGGAAATGAATGGAGAAACAGTATAAAAGATATCATCAAAGACATGTATGGTTGAAGGAAAAAAAAAAGATGGACCAGTCTTTTAGCAAAAGCAAGGAAAAAAGACAGCCCACACATGTTCTCATCATGTGAAAAGAAATCTGAGGAGGGTCAAACAGGAGAATGTGACCAAGAGTCCCACAGATCACACAAGTGTAGATGGATTACCATTTACGTTGCTGGAAGGTTCAACATCATTGATACCACAGGTTCATTTCACCATTAAAGATGTGTTTTAGGGTTTGCGCAAGGGTTTGCTGGTGCCAGCTCAGACTGTTCACCAGAATATATTGTTAAAATTCAAATGTTAGCATTTACATCTCAGAAATCAGCAATCACTTGATTTATAAATCAAGAAATAAAACCAAGAACTTGATTTATTGTTTTAGTTGTTCAGACTTAAGAGAGTGATGAAAAAATTTTAATGAAGCATATTAAACTTAAAAGTATGTCATATATACATTTTTTTGAGATCCAGTTGTTAAATATTTATCAACACAGCATTAGCTTGGGGAAAGCAGTCAGAACACTCAACACATTAAAGACCTAAAGAGCACATCTAAGATCACTTAGTTCATTATATTTCAGGTCTACTTATAAAGGTCAAATGCACTTAGTGTACAATCAGAGATAAGGCTGACTTTTAACTGTTTTGTGTACTATGTGGTATAATACCCTAACTTCAGTTCATTTTTGTCTTTTCGAGAATCTTGTAGTCAGTTCATCTGAATGAAGCATTTTAGCATCTGTTCAGGCAGTTTTGAAAATCAAATTTTTCCCACTGAGTAAATAACCTCCCAGTTACCCTGAAAAGCAATTTTTAAATTTCCATGTCAAAAGCTCTCCTTGGCATATTGTTCTTAGTTGGGGGGAGGAGCAAAAAGGTGTACATGTGTGGACACTTTTAGTATGGTCTTGTATTTGGGGAAATGAAGAGGACGACTTCCTTTAGAACTAGTGATTCCATGTTTCCTTCCCCTTCCAAACCTACCCTTTTCCAAATGGAATCACCAGAATGTCCAGGTTAAAAGGGACCTCAGAGATCACCTAACCCAACCTGTATCTGAGCAAGAATTCTCTCTAAAATATACCCAACAAAAAGTTAGCCACTTTGCTTGAAAATCTCCAACATGCTGGTAAATATTTAACAACCTGCCTTCTGAAAAAGTAGGACACAGTTTTAAGTGTAGTCTAAATTATTAACACTTCCTCCATCACTTTCTTGTCTAGATAATAAACAAAACAACAATTCAAGCCCCTTGATTTGTTTAGTTATGTCCAACTTTTTGCAATCTCATGCGGACTTTTCTTGGCAAAGATATTGGAGTGATTTGTCATTTCCTTCAACACCTCATTTTACAGATGAGGAAACTGAAGTAAACAAGGTTATCTGCCCAGGGTCACACATCTGGTGTCTATGACTGGATTTGGACTCATGTCTTCCTGACTCCAGTCCCACTGCTCTAATCACTGGGCCACCTAGCTGCCCTCATTTGTAGCTTTTATTCATTTCTGAGGTATCAGTGTTCACACTGAAAACTTAACAACTGGCCTACAAGCCAGTATGAGCTGGCTCTAGCACCCCCTTCTTGGGAACCCCCTGCATATCAAGGCAGCCCATTCCATTCTATATAGTTCTAATTGTGAATTTTTTTTTGTTGTTTAAATCAATCCTAAGTCTGTTTCTCTGCAATTTCTTCCTGCCCCTCACAGATCTGTTCTCTGAAGCCAGGTAGAATAAACCTAATCAGTCTTCTACATGTTTGAAGACATGGATACTGTCTTTAAATGTTTGAATTGAAATGAAATGAAAATTTACCCTTTAAATGTTTGAAGACAAGGATACTGTCCGCTTTAAGTCTTCTCTTCTTTACCTTGAACATCTCCATTTCCTTTAACCAATGCTTGTATGGCATGAATTCAAAGTCCTTCACCCTCCTGGTTGCCCTATAGATTATCACTGCTTTGGGTAAAATGGAAAAATTTGTTATAAAAAAAAAACTAGCACCAAATCTACTGCTCCAGATATATGCAGCTTTTAATTATAAAGCTATGATGAATGAAAACACATATATTAAACACCTACTATGTGCAAAGCACTGGGCTAAGTAAGTGCTTTGGATGCAAAGAGAAAAGTAAGACAGTCCTTGCTCTCTAAGAGCTCAGAGAGATAGCCTCAATAAAGTGACTCAGACAATTGGAACTAATAATTGTGGGTTAGGGGCTTTTCATCCCTGATCTAACTCTCAAAGAGGGAAAAATGCTTTTGTATGGTGGGACTATATATTTTACTAGTTGTGGAAAATGGGAAATTGGTTATCTTTTAATATACAATGTAAATAAATGCTTTCTTACAACATATGTACGCATATACAATATGTACATGTACGTTATGTATATATACACATATATATTGATTACCATAAACTATATTGAATTGTTTCACCTCTGCTACTCTTAAATTTAGCCAATAAAACCATTTAGAGCTAGTCCTTCCCTGAGATATTTCTAGTTCTATATGAATGTTTGTATTGCCTCTTCAAGGTGATTTCTTTATGGGACTTTGCCTATCCAGCATTGGTTAAGGAGATACTAAGTAGCCTCCATCCATTGTTCACCTATGTGGACTTGCCTGATTTCTTGTCAACATAAGGGAAGTAGTGTGGTACAGTAGAAAAAAACCCACTGAACTGGGAGTGACAGCATATGAGATTAAATCCCAGCTTTACCACCGATTTACTCTGTGACTTTAGGCAAGTCATTTAACTTCTCTGGGACTCAGTTTTCTCTCATATAAAATGAAAGGGTGGAATTGAATGATCTTCCTAAAGCAGCTGATGTGACTGTGTTACTCCCCTACTCAAACTCTAGCAACCCCTGATTTCTTACAGGGTCAAATATAAAATTCTCTGATTTTTGAAGCACTTTTCAACCTGCCCCCTTCCTACCTTTCCAGTCTTTACTTTACTTTATTCTTTACTCCTCTCTACATATTCTGGGTAGGTAGGTGGAGGCAAGCCTGGAATCAGGGGGAGTTGAGTTCAAACCCAGCCTCAGATACTTCCTAGCTCTATGACACTTATTAGCTCACTTACTCTATAGACACTAGTTCTATGATTATGGGCAAGTCACCTAACCCTGGTTGCCTCAGTTTCCTCATATGTCAAAATGAGTTGGAGAAGGAAATGGCAAATCACTAGTATCTTTGCAAAGAAAACCCCCAAAAGGGTCACAAAGAGTCAGACACAACTGAGATGACTGAACAGCAACAAAAGCATATTCTGTGACCTAGCACCCTGGACTCCCAACTCTGCATTTTCACTGGCCCCTATATGTGAAATGATTCCCCTCCTTGTCTGCCCCTCCTGACTTCCCTGGCTGTCTTCAGGACAGCTCAGTTTCTAACTAATCCGTTATCAGTCCACCTAAATCTTAATTCCTCATCTCTTGAGATTACCTCCAATTTTCCCTCTATGAATTTATCTATAGAGTGTTCATATGCTGCCTCCCCCATTACAACGTGAGTTTCTTAAGTTCAGAAACTGCTTTTACTTTTCTTTGTATCTTTTCCCTATGCTTAGCACAAAGCCTGGAAGATAAAAAACACTTTTTGACTTGTCTCTAATGGTGCTTCCAGTTCTAAATCCATGATCTTATACCACTAAAAACTTTTTTTAGTGCAAAGAAAAGGGAACTTATATTCTGTCACAAGTATAGAATTATATGAATCAGACTGAGAGATGGAAGGGATTTTAGAGGTCATCTAATACTATGTCCCTTATTTTACAAACAAGGAAATTCATTTGCAGGAAGACCTTACAGATGTTAACTGGCTTGTGTAAGGTGACATAGGTATTAAGTGAAAGAGAAGGCTTCAAACTCAGTAGAAGTGTAACTAGGGAGGTATCACAAAAGCTTTGTCCCAGAGCAGAAAATTTAGAGGCCACCTTAAGTACTTTCTTTGAAGAACACTTCCTTTTTACCCAGCTCAGGCAAAGGAACATGTCTTCCCTCTTCAGCAATATAGAACATTTTTTTATACCCCAGAGTATGCTTCCTTACCCCAGTAGCTATATAACTGCCATTGGGCATACCAGTCCACATCCACCAATGTAGAAACCCCATGTTGTATGGAGTTAGTTTTTCTATTGCTAGACTACAACACAGATGAACCTCCCTTCTCTTAACAAGCATCCTTCTACCAGAATAGAAATGATGGTGGTATACCTGGTAGGACAGGGAGGGTAAGAGGAGAAAAAGGAAAATATTCTCTTCTATATTCCACCCAGTCCTATTTGTCTTAGGCTCTGAAATCTAAGTCTTCTGACTCAAAACCAGCACACTTTCTACCTTTTACTATACCTTATAAAAACTTAAAGTAATAATAGAATTTCAACTCATTAAAAGTGACTATGTACTATACAGGACAATCAGTGCCACGAAGTGGAGGAAACGGTAGAATTGATCATCTTAACATGCTTGAAAACAAGGAAATGTGTTACTCCCTCCATGTAGATTATATATGAAATCCCTTGTATTATGTTAACAGGTATCACTATTACCTTTCTATCTTTACAAGATACTTAGTTTCTGATAAAATAGCAGTAGTGAGAAAAATAACTGTCTTGACTTCTTATTGATATAAGATGTACTGATGTGTTGAATTTGTTCAACTTTATGATTTGCACAAGAAAAACTTGTTTTTTCTTTTACTAAAATTATATGCTTATATGCATGTGTGTTTTCAATCAGCAAAATCTGTCTTCTCACATTCCCCACCATGAAAATAAGATAAAAATGAAACCCATGTAATATCTGTGTATTGAAGCAAATAAAATTTCTACATTGGCGATTTTAAAAAACGGATGCCTCATTGTGAACCCTGCGTCCTTCACCTCTCAGTGTTGCATTAATAGTTCTCTGGAATTGTGGTTGGTGATCGCACTCATCAGAGTTTTAAATTCTTCCAAAGTTGCTTGTCTTTAAGATATTATTGCTGTTTTTGTCTCGGTTGTGCTCTTTTGTTCATATTGATTCCCACAAACTATATTGAATTGTTTCATCTCTACAGGTCTCTCTGAAAAGGTCTCTCTTAAACCATCACTGTGATTTCTTAGAGCACAACAATATTTCATCACATCCACATCCCACAGCTTGCTCAGTCATTCCCCAATTGACGAGTATTCCCTCAGATTTCCATTTTTTGCTATTTAAAAAGCAGCTAGAAATATCTTTGTGTTGCCTCCCTAGTTGAACTTCACAAATTCCTGATGTGAGTTTGGTTCTGAGCAACAGGAGAATGCCATTGGATTCAATAACTATCAATCCGCCAGGAAACAGCTGGTTCAGAGCAACAGAATGGCAAACTCCTCTTTGGTCTGGGATTGCTGCCCTAGTGATTCCTTTGAAGGTTTCAGACTGGGTTAGAAGCTGGAACTGATACTCTGCTCTGTTACTGGGATCTGACTCACATGGCTGCTGCCTCTGACCCTGATCCTCTTTCAATACATATTCCAGGGTTTGTATTTGAGGTGGGGTTGGGGAAAATGGGAACAGCATAAGTGTCTTCTTCCCTCAGTGTCGCCTGTTTCTATGATCTGAAACTTGGTAGTATGTGACAAAGCTGCTGGATGGTGCCTAATCTCATCAAGGTGCCCTGATATAGGTCTGAATGTGACCTGTAAGCTTCTGGGACCTCCAATTTCCCTGTCACACAGTCTCTTCCTGAGTGTTGGAGTGCTTCATGCAGTGGGTTCTTGCTCAGACTCATTCCCATAGTCCACAGACTCTCCATCTATCTCTCTGTGCTAACCCAGTCCAGAAAATATGACTCACTATGACTTTCCCTTCAATTGCCCTGTCAGGACTCAGGCTGGTGCATTCTCCAAATCTATTTGGAAGAGTTTGAGTAGGGGAGGGCTTGATGGACAATTTCCTGACATTCTGTCATCTTTGTTTTTCCTCCCCAAACATGACATTTTTCAAAAGAAAATCCCACCCACTATTTTATTTAAATAAATTAAGCTGGGTAGACAAGGAATTTAGATTTAGAAGATTGTTATTATGGAAACTGAATCATTCCCTTCAGTAACAATGATAACAACTAATACCTACATAGAACTTGAAAGGTTACAAGGCACTTTACAAATATTATCTCCAGTTATTCTCACAAAAATCCTGGCAAATAGGTGATGTGATTATCCTTATTTTTCGGATGAGGAAACCGAGATAGACATAGATCAAGGGATGTGCCAAGGTCATTTGGCTATTAAGTATATGAGACTAGAATTAAATACAGGTCATGTTGACTCTTTTATCTAAATATCTAGAAGAAGTGGAAGATTCCAGCTTCTGGAAGACACCTTACACCGGAGACTATTCTGAGCACTTGAGAGAGACTGTGTATGTAAAACTGACTTGGAGTTGAAAAGGGGGTTCAAATTCTACCTCTGCCTCGACCATGATTGTGGGCAAGTTTCTTAATTCTGCCAGTCTCAGTTTCCTCATCTGGAACCATCTGAAACCATCTAGATGATTTCTTAAGTCTCTTTTTATTCTTAATTTATGTTTCTGTGATCTTGGACTTGTGAATTGTGTTCCTGAAATAGTGTTGACAGCCTTGTGAGGGGCATTCAGGTAGTGACAACCCTGTGAAGTTCTCCACTTCTCTGCGGCTTACCCAAGTCTGTATGTATTCTCCTCTAACGTTAGAAAAAAAAGGGTGCCTATAGTATTATAGCAAATTAGAACTTCAGGCAATTAAATTGGAGAGTTTTTTCCTAAAATTCAATCTGAAATCCATAAAAAGGAGTTGGGTCCTGAATCATCGCTAGCAGGACTGTTGTTCTCACAGTTTCCAGTGCACTTTGAATCAAAGGCTGCCTGCAAAAATCCTTGTTCAAATAAAGATTGTTTTAAAGTGTTGACATTTCTGAAATATCTTCAGCTTTTCAGGTAAAAGGTGCTGATATGGGTAAATTAAGAAGAAAAAGCCCATAGGAAATTCATCAAGTAGAAGGGGGAAAAAATGAAGGGAGAGGAGGTGAGGGTATTGACGTCAGATAGTTCTCACTCAGACAGGGGGAAGGCAAGCTCATCTACTGTCAGGGCAGGTGGTTAATAGTGAAAAAATATAATAAAATTCTGGGAACAGTGGCTGTGGGGATAAAATAAGAAATTGGTAAAAAGTAGAGCTAAAGTGGTCTTGTTCCTCGCACAAGACACCATATCTTCTTTCTCATTGCTTGTGCACCGCTGTCCCCAATGTGTGAAAGTCATTTCTTCCTCACCTCTTTGTCTTTGAATCCTTTCTTTCCTTCATAACTCTGTACACATGCCTCCTTCTACATAAAGATCATATTGATCCCTTATATGGCAAGCAAAGTAGGATCTTTGTTTTTGTTTTAGTGTAATCAAGTGCCCCTGTTTGAATCTTGCCTTATCAACCAAGAGTCTTTACTAGGAGTAAAGTACAGAAATAAGAGTTTCTTTAATTAGAAACAGTATATGTATTTGTATTGTTAATTATTTTAATGTGATTAAAGATCTTCCTCACCCATTGGCTGGTTGGTTGTTGCCCTTCATCACCGAGTCACTGGGAGATGGGCAACAATAGGGAATAGGAAGTGACCAAACAAATTCAATTAACTGAACAGCATGCTGCCATGAATATAATACCTATTTAGAACCAAAGAAATCCAAGTTCCTAAGTCCGAAATTCTGCCTGTGTGACTCTGGGTAGATCAAAAATTAAATTAAAATTACTGTATAATAATATTTTTAAAACTCTTTCTGAATATCAAAATGAAATAGCTATTGGCCAGAAACCAGAGTCTTTCTCACAAGAGGTTAGAATATGGAGGTCCAAGTGAAGGGTGGCAAGATGGTATTTCTTCTCAGGAAGTCGCCTGGAGGTGGGGCTTGTAAGAATGATTTTTTCCAACAAGTGGCTAAAGCAGGGGCTATGGAGCATTTAGAGCTTGGTCAGGCACTGAAAATGCCAGTGTCCATGGCACCCTGGGTCATCTCTGGTCACCTTGACTTTGGTTCAGTCACTGGACTTGGATGATTCAGGGAAGAGAGAGTGAAGCTGACAGTTTTGAGCATTTCCACCTCACTGAAATCCAATTCACATGCAAGTCAAGACATCACCTGTGATTTCACAGTTCCTCTTCAAAAACAAAGGATGAACAAAAACAAGGGAAATTTTTTTCAATGATTCTGGTCTCAATATGAGATCCAGAACAGGAGTGAACAAGAATAATATTGACAAGTACAGGTTGAGGTATCCAAGAGTTCTGACAACTGAGGGGACTAGCTAACCAGGGTGCTGAGAGTCACCAGAGCTGGATTCTAATGTGGCTGAAATGAGTGGTTTATGTTGCTGGCCTGAGTGACCATGACCTCTAGATTTTATTTATCTATCCTCCTTTGGAAAGTTAAATAAACATGGGCACTACTGTGCTCCCCTAGGCTTAATGCTCATTTGACCTAAAATTCAGTTCCTCCAACTCAGTTATCCCCTTGAGGCCACATCTCCACCAGCGGCTTTTCAAGATCTACATCCAGAAATAGGAAAGCCACAAGTTGCATCTAACTTCCTACGACTTGTCTACTTGAGTGAAATGTTATATACTCCTTGAAAGATGACAAGGGGATTTTCCGACATTGATGTTACTGCAGACCCTTTTGTGTATTCATGTACTACTAGCCTGAAGACCACCATTTCTTAAACTGTATTTTGGTTTTCAGTTTCTACTCATTCACCCGCTCTCCTTGACACAAATTCCTTCTGCCAAAAAAAAAAAAAATACTCCCAAGTTGGATAAGACATACAATGCCAGGAAAGGATGTCATTTCTTGAGGAAATCATTGATATGAGATAACCTCACTTCATGAGGGAGTACTTTTTAGCTATGGCAGGTTGGCTCCATCAATGAAATGATCCATCAATCAGTAAGCATTTATTAGGTGCCTACCATCTACCAACCACTGCAATAGGTGCTGATACAAAAAAATTAAGTAGTCCCTGCCCTCAAGGAACTTTACATTCTAGCAGCGGAAACAATGCACACATCATCCATGTGATTCTCCTGCACATTCTTCTAGGACTGAGCCCTCATTGGCCAATCCTCTATTACATAGGCATAAACAAAAAGAATACAAGGTAGATTGGTGGGGAACACTAGTAGCTGGGGGTATTGGTGCAAATTCTGCCTCCTGCCTTTCCATCTAACGTAGAGCTATATCTTTCCCGTTTGAAATTTCACTTGACATAAAAATGGATAGATAGTCTGAGTGTTTTACTAGTATCCTTGAAATACTAAAATACGAAGGGGAAGTTCTCCAGCATATTTGATAGATCCTATATGACAAACTTGGATGGGGACATAGAATAAGAACTACACAAGATAAATGTCATAGATTTATGAGAGAATCCCCACTCCAATGAGATTGTGGGTCCTTTTGAGTATTGAAATACATTAGGGCAGAGGTGTCAATTATAAACTTTTTATCTGCCTTAATGCTTAGTAAAATGCTCTTTATATTTGCTTCAGAAATGTTTATTGAAATGAGTTGAATTTGTTATTGGAGATTATAGATATATTTAAGTTTTGGTCTTGATTTTCCCTCCCAGTTGGGTGTGACTTGAATAAAATCCCTTGTCTATAGATCACTTACATTCCTGATCCCTTAGTAGTTACATCTCTACAATAGAAATAATATTACTCACTCTATCTTATCCATAGAAGGCCTGCAAAAACTAATAAGATTATATTTGTGGAGTTCTATATATGCCTTGAAAGAAAAGAAATAGATGTATAAATAGAAGATAGCATGTGTAGTTATTGAGACATTTTTTCATAGTCAAATATTCAGTTGCAGGATTATCATTTTTCTTGGGAACCTCTCCATTTCTGTTCCAGAGGAAAAACAAGACAAAACAGAACAAAATTCCAAAAGGAAATAAAATGTTAGTTTCATGAATTTTTAAAAGTCATTTAAATTTATAATATTTGGAATTAAGTGACATATATAATTTCTTTCATTTATTTATTTGATGATATTTATAAAACTCATCACAAAGGCCTATTTTAACATGTGGGAAGGAAATTCTGACAGACCTGATTTCAGGGACTTCATCTTCTACCCACCTTAAAATAGATACTATTTCATCTCTTCCTCTTTAGCTTCTCTTTTTTTTCCTGCCATAGGAAAAAAGAAAAAAGAACTCAACACTCCATGTTAATTTCCCTTTCCCAGATGTTTAGCTGGGAAACAAAATTCTTTTAAAGCCTGAGTAGACTAACACATGAATGCAGAAGTGTTGGTAACACTGAGGGTGTGACTGACACAGACAACTCCTACTCACTGAATTTTAATTATGTAAGTTCGATTGTCACTTCTGTCTCCCTTTGTTAAATTCATAGTCATCACAAGGTATGTACCTGTGAGAATGTCTGCAATTAACAAACTCCCAAAAAGCAAAATGAATGAAGATGGCATTTAGGTTTTGAGCCAAAACTAAATTCAGATTGGGAAAAGGTTGGTCAGCTGTGAAATGAAAATGTTGTTTTTACCTCATGTTAATGACTACTGCATCAAGACAGTTTATTTCTAGAAGTCACAAATAATTTGAGTTTCAGATTTGGGTTTTTTTTTTAAAGGGTAGTTCCTATAGACCCTTTTCCCAATTTTAGGCACATGTATAATTAGTATAGTAAGTAGAAAAAGTTCTTAGAAAATAGGCCGGGCTTTGAGTAGGAAACCTGGGTTTAAATCTTTCCTCCACCTTTTGTTGGTTATAGAATTGGGCAAGTAACAACCTCTCTGAAATTTTGAATTTTTCCATCTGTAGAATAAGGATGTTCTTTTGGATAAAGGGTCTTGGGGCCTCTGAACTTGTTTTGAAAATATTTTGCTAACTGAACATGGCATGTGGCCTCACCCACCCTTGATCTATAAGATGACATAGATAACCACCTTCCTTGGACTTGAAAGATTTACTGTAGTTGAAAAACACATCATTCTTTGGCCATCCCAATGATGAATTCCCACAATTTATTCTATTCCATTCTGGGGCTAGGACAAATAACAGTCCAGTCCTAATCTGAACAATCAAAGTTTTTCCAGTCTGGTGGGACCTAAAAGAGCTTGTGGTCCTTTGGCAAAACTTTTTAGGGTCCAGGGTCATCTCCATGCCATAATAATTTTTAAAGTCCCAAAATAAATTACACAGTGTTCCAGTTAATGAGCCAACCATACTAAAATATATTATATTAACATGTTTATTTTATTTTCAAGGATGCTACCCCAGAGGACTCTCAATTCAACAAAACAGGTGAAATACAATTTTTTTTAAATCACAAATTTTACTTCCTATCTGAAGGATTGATTGAGAGGCAGCATAGTGTAGTGGGTTGAGAGATGGTCTCAGATTCAGGAAAACCTAAATTCAAGACCCATCTCTATTAATATGATACGTGGCTCAGAACAAGTTATTTAAAGTCTCAATGCTCTTAGCAACTCTCTAAGTTGCAGAGAAAGTATTTACCTGCATTGGTAGAGGAAGTGTCCTCATTGAGAGTTCCCTATATTGATAAAATCAAAGGTTCAATATGTCTCCTCATCTAAGTAAAAAATTCAAGAGTAGAATGGATTAGAGTGAGAGTTTTGATTCTCAGTCTAATACACTTGAAAATCTTTACAAAGTTCTCAAGATTGTCTTTAAGTGGAGAGGTTGAAGTTAAAATGTTTCATGCCCCTCCCTTTAATTATAATGAAGTATGAAAATTTTCATGCATCTGATTAATTAACTCAGACAAATACAAGTGGACCCTTGGATTTTCCACTAAATGGCAATTTTCATTAATAGCAAAATCAGTTTTAACTCAATAAATATGGGCTTTGGTTAAAATTGTAAAGATTAAATAATTTACTGTTTCCATGGCTTTGCTGTTGCTATGCATACTTATTCACTGTCATCAAAATTTGGTCAAATTACACTACCTTATTCAGTGATTTGTCAAGAGAACCAGTGGTTCAATAGAGAAGCCCTAGGTTATGTGTTACTGTATGCATAATATAGATCATTTGTAAGTTGTCAAGTACAGACAAAGGTAGAATCCAGGCTTTAAAATCAAGTCTATTTTTTTTAAAATAAAAGACCAAAAAAAATCATAATTGAGTTTTTAAAAAGTAAATTAAAACAATTAGCTGTGAAAAGGACTTTTTAATTTTTCAGTTGAAACAACTTCATTTAAAAACCTTAATTTCAAAGAGCAGAACATTTTACTGATTTACTAATTTGTAGACTCTTCTAACTCAATAAAAGTTGTTTGAGATTTTTTTTTAATTGTCTTTATTCTTTTTCAAGGGATTGAGTCAAGCATTTATCTATACTTGAGCATATCCTCATCCCTTCCTTGCTACCTGCTACTTTTTTTCCTATATTCTTATAAAGTTCATAAAGTGGTAGAATTCACTCAATAGTATATTTTTCAATCAAATTTCTCATTGAAAAAAAAGATGAGATAAAACCAGATAATGGCTTTCTTTTCTGTCTCTTCTCTCTCTTCGCCTCTCACCAAGTTTCCACACCTCTATAATCTATCTATTTCTAGTTTTTCCTGTTTCCTCCCCCTCTCCTCTAGGCCTCTCAAGTCCTACTCCATTTTTCCAGACCCAGATAAAAATTGTGCCTCCTCCAAAACATTTTCCTTGATCACAGTGATTTTGTTCCCTTTTCAATTCCAATAGCATTTATACATGATTGCGATTTAACTTTTCAATTGTTGGATTAGATTCAATTGTTTAATACATATGTATCCAATACCTATGCTGGGTGCTAGAGATACATTTCTTTTGATCGCCCCCATCCCCATTTCCAGTTTCATATGCGTATGTGTGTATAGATAGATAGATAGATATAGATATAGATATATGTATAGTACAACAAATGTAGCAATATAAGATTTGTGTCTTCCCTTGTAACATACGCATGCTGTCTAATTGAGAGTAATGGGTGTCAAGAACATATACCTCTGGAATCTGGACCAATCCTCCCCAAAAGAGACTGCAGTTTCTGCCTTGAGGTAAACCTTGAGGGAAGGGCCAAGGCCAGGCATTTATTCCTTCCCCCACTTTTCTCTATGAGGATTATCAGACTATAATTACATCTATCTGCTCCCTTTAAATACTGCTGTCTAGAGAGATGAGTCTGAATGATAGAGCAATAACCTGGATGCTTGCCCTTAGCTTATATCTACTCATCTAATTTTCCCACAAACTCCTTCCTATGTAAAAGACTATGTAAAATTGACAATTGATTTTTAATTCTGTTTTGTTAAGACTTAAGCTCCTTCACAGTATCTCAAAATTCCTTACTCTTGAAAATTCACTCAGGTAACCCCTTGGGTTCATTGTAACTACCTTTACTTACACTGTGGCTTGTGTCAATATCCTTGGGACTTTACTTACCAACTACATTCTGGAAAAAACTTACTAAAGATCAAGCTGATTCAATCTAAGTTGCTGTAGCTGCTCCCAAATATTCCAGATAACATGTTTTGTGTATGGTTAAGAGGGCTTCAGAAAGAGAGGTTCAAAAGATGTAATATCAAGCTGATGTCAAAGGTTTTTTCTTTCTGGTCAATCAGAAGAAGACATACCTATGTTGCTTGAGCTTTTGCTCTGTCATCTTGTTAATTACTATAAAAGATCTTATCATTCCTAAATTGGGGTCTTGGATCATTGAGAGATCACTGATCCATTTTGTTGGAAATTGCTAGCCTTGCCAATAGATAGATTGTGCTTGGAACTTTGTGTTTCCAAATTCCTCTCTCAGCATCAGAAATACTGAGTAGTGAGTAAATCCATTTATCTAAACAAATAGCAAACAGAAGCCAGAGAAGTTATACAGAATAGAATATACTAGAAAATGCCCCAGAGTGATTGAGCTTTGTAGATGGGAGTAAAATAAAATCTCAGCTTAACCAAAAGAGAGAGCCTAATCTTACCCACAAGAAAGTCTCTGAAATCTTTAGGGAGGCAAACTAGAAATCAGGGGTGTATTAAGGAGCTGAATTCCTCTACATGTCTATAGCTTCTAAGGTGTTTTTCTGTCTCTCAAGCTCTTTACTAGAGTCTTGCAAAGAAGCACATGTCTCTTGCATCAAATCTATCCATTACACAGGTACTGTACATCACATCTTGCTCAGCCTTTCCTCATTATTCCAGAGTCCTATCTCCTTCTGTAAACACAGTAGTATGCAAAATGTCCTACGCCTTGGGTAAAGGCTCAGTTAATACCTGAAAAACAAAGAACATTATAAATAATTATAATAGTTTCTAATTCTTAAGTTTTTAGATATATAAAGTTTACATTGTTTGATATTATAGTCATAATTTTAAGGCTCCAACATAGAGTCACTTGGGCTAATTGGTCCTAATGTCCATAAAAGTATATAGACAAAAAGAGAAGTTTATATTTTTGCCCTGTTCTGATCTATGTTAATTCTTTATCAGGAAGATCCTGCTTTCAGTTTTTGATTGGATGAAACTCTTGACTAGTTGCAGCCAGAATCATTCTCCTGATGCCTTAAACAGTTAACTTAGTCTGTAGTCCTGTTAAAGAAACTCTGCCTATCCAACCTTCATCCAAGCCTGGTATTGATAAGTGACCACAAGAACTTTTCTACCACAGCTAGATTTGACAAAGAACACCCCCTCTCACATCTGACACCAATTATCTGTGCTTAACCAAGTCCATTTTTCCAGGATATAATTTCACTACCCAAACCTCAACTCTGAGCATGTTGACTCCCCAACACATCTCCCTCACTCTCACATTGGAATGAAATTCTTGAATCCTGAGGGATGAACCTGTGTGTGTGCATGCATGCGTGCATGTGCGTGTGTGTGTGCGCACACATGCCTTTGTTTGCCTGCTTGCTGCACAACACCATAATAAAGCCACAGTAACAATTTCCTGAAAATTCCTGAACCCAGGTCTTTGCTTTAATCTGAGCCATGAGACCAAATAAATCTCATACAAATGAGAGATCCAGACAAAGTGCTACAGGACATTTGAGAAAGAGATCATTTTAAGCTTGGAAGACCAAGTAAGGCTTCATGAAATGGCCTTAAAAGAATTTGAAAAGCCAGAAATGCTATGGAGGGTGAGGTGGGGGTAGAGCAGGGAGGATGCTCTCCTTGAAGAGGTGAGAGTCAAGGTTAGCACAAGATAGAATAGATGAAGGGAAGCATTATAAAAGCATCATCTCTCCAATGAGATTATAAATTCCTTGAGTTTTATATGTCTTTGTATCCCTCAAAGAACTTAACACAGTGCTTTGCGTTTAGTAGGATTGAACCAGAAGTATGATTTCACTGAAACAGGGAACTCCCAAATGTGCAAATTCCTTCTACCAATGCATGTCAGCACCTTCTCTGTCTCTGTCTCTGTCAGCACCATACAGTCTTAGAGAGATGCCTAGAATATTTAGAAGTTACATGTCTTGACCAGGGTCATACAACCACTATGTGTCAAGTCTTTCTGTTTCCAAGGCTTACTCTTTTACATTTGGTGGATGTTCAATGAATATTTGCTCCCTTGATTTAACATTCTTTATTTGTTCCTTTGGCTTCACCTGGCAATAGCTATACAAGCTATACAAGACTTCTCTGGATGACTCAATAGATCCAATACTGGTCCATCTGAAGGACTGGGGTCGTAACTCAAAGTCTCCTTTTTTCTTTGTTTCCACATATGACTGACACTCTGTTCCCTTGTGTGGACATGGGACTGGTCAGGAAGTTATATGAACCCCAATAAGAACAGTGAATGACTTGAGAATAAAGTGATACAAAGAAGGGAAGAAACCTCCCTGTGGTCTAGAGAAAAATAATCATGATGATGAAAGGGCAAAGCAAGGGCACTCCAGCTTCCATTTCAATTAACTGCATTACATTGGTCATGTACCCATGATTTTAACAGAAAAACACTTTGATTTTGAAATGGTCTTGGAAATGCATAGCCTACCATCATGGAGTGTTGGGAAAGGGGGAGTATCTGATCCTTGTCCCATAAGTTATAGAGGATGTGGAAGTGGATATCATGAGACAAGACCCTGATGTAGACATGCCATGTGGATGCATGGGCAAAAAAAAAATGGTGGCCTCCCCTCCTGGGGAGGAGACTGTGCTCCTTACCCTCTACTACCTCACATCCCCTCCCCTATCCCACTCCCACCATGAAGCAAAGCCTCATTTGCCATGTGCCAGTGCTTTGGTAAACTGACCTGACAAGTGTTTTAAGACTAATACAACACCGTTGATGTATGTGTATAACACAGAGGAAGGAAGAAATCATAGAATGATGTGATCTTAGTAGGTCATCTACTATGATTTCCCACACAATACAGGATTTCCTAATATAGTACCTCTGATGAACCAACTAAGAATTTTAGAATGCAACCCATAGATATTAATCACCATAATTGTCAGCCTATTACAGAGATTAATAACCCAAAGTGTATTTTAATAACATCATTAGTATACCTCATTATAAATATACATTAGTTAAGCACCTGGCAACTGGTACTTGTAGGAAACATACAACTCATGTCAGGGGAAAGTTCCCTGGGCTCTGTGAGCCTACAATCTAAAAGAGACAGCACTGACTAGTACAAATGTGTAAAGGATATACAAATACTAATCAATGAATAAAAACATTACTAGGTACACATGGAGGATGTGATCTTTTTACCATCATAATTGGATGCTGAAAGTAGATACCAACAGTTTCTCTTTTCTCTCCTGTGCTTTTAGTGCCTTCTTGAGGCACTTCTTGAGATTCCCTGAATCTCAGGGTAATTGAATAGTGCTTGCCATTGAAAAGGATGCCAGGAGTTGAAAAGACCAATAGAAAAGGTCACCCAAAAAGATTCAGTAGAAGATGCTAGCCTCACTGGGGGAAGGGGGAGGGATTATGGCACTAACAAAGAGGTGAATGAAATTCAGAAAACTTAAACTGGCTAATGGTGAGAACTGTTGACCAATAGTCAAGAAGAACAAATTAATAGATCTTCAGAGACGACTGCCTGTTCCTCTATGTGTACGCAGACCTTACTAACAAAAAAACTGGAAATATGTTGACTATCCCCTGAGATATGTTAGATAGGGCTGGATCATTCCCAAAAAGTGGTTTTTGTTGTTTGCAAAATTACATGTTTGAATGGCAGCACTGGTGGGAACGCAACAGTAAAAAAGTAAGTAGGTGACAGTAGGTGCCAAGGAGAGCAGCAGTAGCAGAGAGGCAAATTACTCATAGGCAAGCTGATTCTGGACCAACACAAATGGTCTGTTAGTCAAGTCAGTAGTTGTAACAATATGAGCTAGGCATAACAGACCAGCAATGGAAGTAATTCCAGGATTAAATCAAAGAATTCCTGACTCAAATTGGAAGTTACAGGAATCAGCACCATGGAGACAAAAAAGGCAGAGAGCCACTATATGGAAGAGCAAACCTGGAGCTTTATCGTAAACTAGTCCTATGAGTCATGTGAATTGGAAAGATGGAAGGGAGGGCATTGATTCTTTTTTAACCCAGAATTTTGTCTACATTTGGAGAAGGGGGGTCATACATCCATAGGGATACTATGAATCTGGAGAAACTGTATAAGTTACTGAAGAAGATTGGATCACCCTTGGGAAAAGTCTTCTTAATAATCTATGGGCTTAGATATGGGCTTAAATTCTTTGTTGCATGAAATAAAAGTAATATAAATAAATTTGTTCTATGGCTCATTCACATGGGTTTCTTGCAAGAAAACTGACACACAGACAAGAGTTGAAGTTTATCATCCCAGTGGAAACCTTGAATGGTGGCATGAGCCAAAATTAAGTTGAGAAATTAAAAAAAAAAAGATCATAGCCCTTAAGAGGCCAAGTTCTCGAGTTACTACTGGTCACAGGCTTCAGGTAAAACTAAATAGTTAGAAAGGGGAGGAGCCAAGATGGCGGAGTAGAAAGACACACATATGCTAGCTCCGAAACCACAGCCTATAAAATATCTGTAAAGAAGAACTCCTAACGAATTCTGGAGTGGTGGAAGCCACAGAACAGTGGAGTGGAGGAGATTTCTGTTCCAGAAAGACCTGAAAAACCTTCACCAAAGGTCTGTCGCACAAAGGACCAGAGCAGAACCTAGCCCTACCTTGGTCGTGCGGCACCAAGAGGAGCAGATTCGAGCAGGCTTCAGGGACAGAATCTCCGGAGACCACGAAGGTCCCTCCACC
>CM053771.1:250168318-250234271 GCA_028658325.1 Potorous gilbertii | reverse complement strand
AGGCAAAATGCCTTCCACACTCAGAGAAAGAAATATGGAAGTCATTCACAAAATGTAGCCGATCATGTTTGTATGTGTGTGGGTTTTAGTGTATTATGTTTTGATTTGTTATATGAGTTTTTCCACTTATGTCAGTGTGACTACATAACATCACTATAGTGAAAATATGCTCAATAGGAAAGTATATGTAGAACCTATACAGAATTGTATGCTGTCATGGGGAGGGAGGGGGGTAGGGGGGGAAGGTGTTGGGGGTATAAAATCTTAATTTTAAGGAAGTGATTGTAGAACATTTATAAAAAAATAAAATTAAAAAAAATATGAGTGTCATCAGAGTAACTATTCTCTACTACTTGTGCTAATTTTGGTCTAACAGTTAACTCCAAGAAAACAGAGTTCTCCACCGGCCAGCACTACACCATTCATCAATGGAATCATCTGCTACAGCAAATGGAGAAATTTTGAATGCTGTGGATAAGTTCATTTACCCAGAGAGTATACTTTCCAGGGATGTACACATAGATGATGAAAATATAGCTCTGAAGTAAATGTGAAGGAGAAGAGGCTGTAGGCTGCCTACTAAACTGGAGGTCTACAGAGCCATTGTGCTGACCTCATGCCAGTATATCTGTGAAACCTGGACAGTATAATAGCACCATGCCAAGAAATGGAATCGTTTCCATTTGAATCATCTTAGGAAGATTCTGAAGATCTTATCAAAATAAGGTGCTAGACACTGAGGTCCTTTCTTGTTCTGAACTGCCAACCATTCAGACTCCACTGCAGAAGGTGCAACTCCAATGGGCCAAGTTGTTTGAATGCCAAATGTGTGTTTGCCTAAAAGAATATTTTACAGAGAACTCACGCAAGGCAATCACTTATACAGAGGTCAGAAGAAGTAATACACGGACACTCTCAATATCTCTCCAAAGAACTTTGGAATCTATTATAAGATATGGGAGACACAGGCAAAGCATGCCTAGCGTTGCATGCCAGCATCAAAGAAGGCACTGGTGCTCTATGAGGAAAACAAAATTGGGGTAGCTCAAAAGAAACAAGAGATGTGCAAATTTAGAGATATCTTCAATCCAGAAGTTCATATTAACTATTTATGCCTGAGCTATGGTAGAGCCTTCTGAGCCCTTATTGGTCTGATCGGTCACACCTGTACACATTGTACATTCACCCCAACATTGTAAGGTTATTTTGGTCCTCTTTGAGCATGAAGAATAAAAACATCATTCACCCAGGTGGAATCTGGGCCTTTTGGTATCTGGCATATCTTTAAATGTAATTCCCAGTTCTCCTTAATAGTTAGGGAACTAGATGTTTTAGTTCAGTACACTGGACTTGGGGTTAGGAAGACCTGAGTTCAAATGTGACCTCAGACACTTGTAACTATGTGACCCTGAGCATGTCTTAAGAGGCACTTAGCCTCTTTTAACTGCGAGAGCTCAGTTTCTTCATCTATTACACATTTTTGTCATTTAGTCTTTTCAGTCATATCCAACTCTTTGTGATCCCATTTGGGCTTTTCTTGACCAGAGTGTTTCACCACTTCCTTCTCTAGCTCATATTACAGATGAGGAAATTGAGGCAAATAGGGTTAAGTGACTTACCCAGGATTATACAGTTATTAAGTGAGTCCAGATTTGAACTCAGGAAGATGAGTATTCCTGACTCATGGCACTCGGTCCACTATAGCTACTCCCTACCTCACAAGATAAAATTAGATAATATTTATCATATAATACAATATAATGCAATGTAATATAGTATATGTAAATATAAGATATATTTATAATGTTTTATATACCTTAAAATTCTATATAAATGCTACCTACAACAAACCCCCAGGATCATAATACTTCAAAAGAGGACAATTTTATTACAAAATAAAAGACCTGTGTCTGAGTCCATGAAGACTTGAATCTACACCCCACTCCCTGCTGCCATGAGTCTACCTCCCCCAGAAACCTAGTCAATCTTCATGACTTTCAGTACTGGAGCCTGAACAAGAATTAATTCTAACAAATTGTAGTATCTGATTATGATAGAATATTATTTGTGCTATAAGAAATGACAAGCAGGATGATTTCAGAAAAACCTGGTAAGACTTACATGAACTGATGCAAAGTGAGATGAGCAGAACGTTGTACACACAGCAACAGCAATATTGTATGATGAAGAATGGTGAATAGTTTAGCCATTCTCAGTAATATAGTGATCCAAGACATTCCCAAAGGACTCATGATGAAGGCTATCTGCCTCCAGAGAAAGAACTGATGCCATTCCAATACAGATTGAAGCATTCTATCTTTTCTCTTTTTCTTTTTCTTCTCTTTTCCTTCCTTCCTTCTTTCCTTCATCTTCTTGTATAAAATGACTATTATGGAAATGTTTTAAATGATTGTGCATGTATAAATTACATTGAATTGCTTACCATCTCAGGGAGTAAGAAGGGGAGAAAGGGAAGGATAGAATTTTGAACTCAAAACTTTAAAAAAGTGTTAAAAATTGCTTAACATAATTGAGGAAAAATAAAATATTACTAAAAATGTAGAAAAAGGAATTCACTCTTCTACATCTTCACTGTACATTTTTGTACTTTCACTGTAACATTTTGTTCTTTTGCCAGTTGCTGATTGTTTGTTATCTGATTGTTTGTTACTATTGGTAATTCAGTTCCACCTCAGTTTTCAGCCAGGTGTTCTGGGTCCTTTCATCCTCACTCCTATTGCTGTAGCTATATAGCTCTCCTCCGGTAGAGGGGGGCACACTGTTCCATCTCCCTGGAATTAGATCTTAAAAGCTGCTCCATGGAGAGTTTACTCTGATGCCTCCTCGGTAACAGTGACACAGATCTTGCCTTTCAAATCAGGTGACTTAAGGAAATTCCTTCTTGGATTGCATGGACAAGTTTCTATTTCATACACACACACACATATTTATATGTATAAATTACATATATATTTATACCTATATATTTATATTTATTATATATACATATTTGTATATTATATATATTTATACATATATAAAATGCTTCTGTTCATTGCTCATGAGCAGTTAGTATTTTTTACCTCTTCCGTCCCTAGTACCTGGAGGGTATGCCTCCTATTAGCACCTTTCACTGAGTCTTTCTGCTTCTTACCTTCTTCCAGAGAACCTTGACTAGGTTATGCACACTACCCAGGCCACTCCTTAAAAACTCTCCACAAGGCATAGAGAGAGCTTCAGTATCTATCTAGCATTCAGACCTGTGAGTCAAAGGAAGAGGGGCAAACATGATCTGAGGGTAACAATTTGTGTCTTTAAAACAGTATTATTAGAAAGATGGCTTGTGAACACTTAGGTACTGACCACTAATATTGATTACTAAGAGCCTGTCTGGTTTCATCATGACCAGATCTTGCCAGACTAACCTTATTCCCTTCTTTGACAGGGGTATTAGATTGGAAAGTCAAAGGAATGACACAGACATAGTGCTTTTTGATTTCAGCAAAGGATTAGGTAATATCTCTTGGAACGTACTTGTGAATAAGATAAAGCAATATGAGGTAGAGAAATGATTATCGACTAAATGACTTGATCTAAAGGTTAGCGACAGATGAAGGTCAATCTGGGTGAATGTGACCAAGACCTAGCATTAGTGCTCTTCTGTTCAGTATTTTCATTGATGACTTTGATGAAGGATGGATCAAATGCTTATCAAATTTATGAATGACATAACTGCAAGAAATAGGTAATATGTTGGACTATAAAACTGAAGATCCAAAATATCTTTACAGGCTACAAGTTCTATAGCATAAATGTAAACTATATCTGGGTTCAAAAATTGAATTGTGCAAATATGGGATGGGGGATGTATAGACAACAGCTGATGTGAAAATGGTCTAAGAATTTTGGTTTTCAGCCAGAAAAAGATGGTGCAATCTTAGGTAGACATATACTACCAAATATAGCACCAAATAAGAGGGAGAATAATCCTCTCTGTTTTCTGATTTGGTTGGACCATGCCTGTAGTGTTGGTTGCTGGGTGCCACATTTTAGGGAGGTCATTGATTAACCAGTGCATATCCAGAAGAGAGTGACCAGGCTGGTGAGGGTTTTAAAATTATGCAAAGTAAGAATTGGTTGAAGGCGCTAGGAGAGTTATGGGAGATGTGATAATTGTATACCAATATTTTAAAAGTCATGTAGAAAGGAGATTAGATTTGTTTTCTTGACCTCAAAGGGCAAAACTAGGATCAATGAATGAAAGTTGCAGAGGCAAATTTCATCTGAATAAAAGAAAAATCTTGCCAACCATTAGGATTATCTCAATGTAGAAGAAACTGTCTTAGGAGATGGCAAAGTTCTCATCACTGGAAATCTGCTGGATGACCACTTGCTAAATTGTTGAAGAGGGAATTCATTTATGTAGGTTGAGCTTGGTGATCACTGAAGTTTCTTCTAACTGAGATTATAGGTCTAACAAATGTGAAAAGGCTTTAAACCTGACCCTAGTCATGGATTATGTGTGTATTTTTCAAGGACTGGCTAGCCTAAATTTGGAGAGTCTCATGACCAGAACATTGGTCTCCAGGTGATAAATATTGTTGGGCCACAAGATCTCATGAAGACCATCTACTAAGAAGAAAGAGGCCTTGGGATCTGTGTCAGTGAAGGACATACCCACACTGATGAAATGACAGCTGTTTTGAAGCATAGGAAAGAAAACAAATACCTACTACATTCCAGGTGCTATGCTAAGCACTTTAGAAATATTATCTCATTTGAGATTCACAACACATGATCTCATTTTCTTCTCATAACCTAGGTAGAGGTAATCATATTATTTTCATGTCCATTTTACAGTTGAGGAAACTGAGGCAAATAGAAATTTAAACGACTTGCCCAGGTTTATACAGCTTATTAGCATTTTAGGCTAAATTTGAACTCAGATCTTCCTGATTCCAGGCTGGCACTCTATCCACCATGTCACCTAGCTGTCTGCAAGTCAAATATTTAAGTACTGTGGTCTCAGATACCACTATAACAAAAAATTAGTGAGATTTTACAGTTTATCTTAGCAGGGATACCATGCATATATATCTATATCTATATCTATATATATATATATATTTACTGTATATCACAATAATAGCAAGTAGATTTGGGGTGGGGAACCTGTGGCCTCAAGTTCACATGTGACCTTCTAGGTCCTTAAGTGTGACTGAAGTTTGGATTCAGTCCAAAGGTTGCCCTTGAGGACCTAAAGGTCCACATTTGACCTCGAGGCTGCAGGTTCCCCATCCCTGAACTTGATAGTAGAAATTTCAGGCTATTCATGATTTCTGTTTTGTATAAGGAAGTGTGAAACAGATATGGACAAATATTCAATATAAAGGATCCAGAGCATCACAAATCTCTCTTTTCTCTTTTTGTGATTGAACCTAAGCTGTAGGATCAGGCATTTCTTTGCTTTCTAAGCTAATACCTGCTTTTAAGGCTTAAAGGTAAATTATTTCCTTCTGTCAAAAGAAGCAAATGAGCTAAGATTCTTTTCCCTTCTTACTTTGTCAGGATTTAACTTTAATGATAATAACCAAAGGAGATATGGATGAAAGTTAACTGTACTTTCATTTTGAAGCAGTTGAATGTTTCAGTAGAAAGTGAGTTGCAACATTCCATGGGAGAGTTACTGGTCAGCTTTCCTCATTCCTCATTTCCTCATTCTCCTGCCCACTCCCCCTATGTTTAGTTTCCAACTCCAAAGACAGGTGAATATAGAGCCATCAAACATTAGAGTTGGAAGAAAATTTAGATATTATTTGGTGTGATCCCCTTATTTTATAAATGAGATGCAAGGTCTGATATAGGTAAGTGATTAGCCAAGGCAACATAAATAGCCAGGGACTCAATCCAGTGTCTTTTTTAATACTCTTTCTAGAAATGATAGACTGGCCTTCCCCTCTAAGTAGTCCAAAGTTCAGAAGTTTTTATTGCCAGCACCAGTGGACATTTATCAGAACTGTGTGGATAAGGTGAGATTGCATAGTCAATTGCCTATAGTAGTCTGTAAGCAAACAAAATATGTTTGCATGCTCTACAAAATCTTTTCTGGCATCATTCAATTGTACATACTTTCTGAACCCAGGCTTAACAAATTGGTTGATATCCCAGGTCTGATTTCCTCAGTACCTTTTATCTCTTTTCTCTCCTGTGCTATATGAACAGATTTGTAGGCAAAAGACTATGGCATAGACTTAGTGGACATTCAGTTCTGCTCTGTCCTTATCACTGTGCTAAGTAGTAAGGCATAAAAAGAAAGGCAAGAGAAGGAAGGTAAAGAAAGAGAATTTCTATTCTCGAAAAACTCACATTCTAATGAGAAACCATATACAAATAACCACATAAAAATAAGACATATATATAATAAATTTGAGGTAATCTCAGAGGTAAAGCATTAAGGAAGCATAAAAAGAATTTATAGTCTAATGGGGAGAAAAATGTACATACAATATACATAAAGGGTAGATGGAAGGTAACCTTAATGGAGAAGGCACTGGAAGGTGGGATAACTGGCCTCCTACAGAAGATGAAGTTCAAGGGAAAACTTGAAGGAAGCCAAGGATTTAAAGAGGCAGAAGTGAGTTGAGAGTGTATTCCAGGGTTGGAGGATAGCCAGTGCAAGACGGGTGTGTGTGTGTGTGTGTGGCATGTGTGTGGGGTGTGTGTGTGTGTGTGTATCTCCCATTGGGACCGAGTATGACCTGACAACAACATATAACCAATGGTGAACTTAGGAGAAGAACAGGGATAAAAGATATCAACCAGTAATTGTATGATAGGAAGAAAAGATAAGCTGGTCACATGATGAGGGCAAGTAATAAAAAAAAAAAAAGAAAGCCAGAGTACAATAGTAGAAGAAAGCGAGAAAGGCATCTAGCATAATGGGTGGACCTCTACAGCCAATTTATGGGAAGGCATGGACAAGAGTTGCATATAAATACATTGTGATATTTATTGTTAGAGAGACCTCTTAATCAATGAGATAATGGATCAATTTAGTTATTCCACTGTCATCTCAAATTCAGCATACCCAAAATTAATTCATTGTTTTTCTCTCCCAAACTATTATTTCATTTCCTCATTTCTGTCAACAGAATAATTATTCATCCAATCATTCTTATTCAAACCTTAGTGTTGCCTTTGACACTTCCTTCTCATTTCTCAAATGTAACTTCTTACACCAAGTTAATCTATTTATAAACTATCTCTTGAATCAGTTCATTGCTCATGACTACTCCTATCATCCCAGCACTGGGTGCATTACAATCTGATTGAAGTATATAACAACAATTTCTCAAGTTAGTTTCCCCCTTCCCATTGTTCCTTCACATGTTGCCAGATTAAGCTTCCTTATGAACAGATCTGATCTCAGCTCAAGTCCCTTTAATGGCTCTATATTGCTTATTAAATAACATCCATATTGCTTTTGTTGGAATTCAAGGACCTACACCTCTCCATGTTCCCAGTTGGATGCACAGAATTGGAGAACCATCAAGTTTCAAAATTAGAAGACACTTGAGAGCCCATCTAGTTCAAACTATACCTGAATAAGATTTTCTCTGTAACACAACTTGGTAAGTGGTTGCCCAGCATTTGCTTGAAAATCTCTAGTAAGGAGGAACCCATTATATCCTGAGGCAGTCCAGTCTGCTTTTGGATAGTTCAAATTGTTGTCAAGTTTTTCCTTATATCACATCTAACTCTGTCTCCGACACTTCCGCTTCTTGCTCTTAACTCCGTCTTCTAAAGCCAAGCAGAATAAGTTAAACAAACTGGTTATTGATATTTCTTTCTTACATCAGTGTTACTTTTCAGTGATGCATCCTCCATGTTCCTCCTTAATGGCCCCTCTCAAGAACTTGCTTTTGTAACAAAGAATTACCAAGCAAAACAAACATGTTGGCCTTATCTGACAAAGGATGCTTCAGTGGGCAGCTATCATCTTATTACTTCTTTGTCAAGAAGAGATAGAGTACATTTGAGTACCAGTTAGATTGGTTGCTGCCTTGATGAGAACTCTGATGTCTTTTATTTCATCAGTCTGATGATACTGGTTTCCTTCTATCATTGTGCAGATTGTTTTCCTGGTTCTACTTACTTTGCTCTGTAACAGTACAGAGAAGTCTTCCCAATTTTCTCAGAATGCTTTGTTATTCCAATAATTCCTTAATTCTAATAGTATTTTACTAGTCCACATTTATTACATTCCACCTTTGTTTAGATTTTTCTTTTCCCTCTTTCACATGACAGTCCTTCAAATACTTGGACAGCTATCATGTCTTTCCTAAGTCTTCTCTTCTCCAAGTTAAACATCCCTAGCTCCTTCAAACAATCATTAAATACATATGTATATATGATCTTAAGATCTTTTAACAACCTGATCACCCTCCTGTGGATATTCTCCAGCTTATCAGTGTCCTTCCTAAAATCTGATGCCAAGAATTGAACTCAATATTCCAGATATAATCTTGTCTGGCCAGAGTTTTTTAATGGAATTAATATCACCCCCTAGTCATGGATATGGTGCCTCTCATTGAAGCTAGATGCTACTATTTTTGTACTCATTTGGGGGTTTTAATTCCTTGCTGTCTAATTTTTTTCTTTCCTTCCTACTCCAAAGTTAATTTTTCTTGGTAGGAAAAATGGAAACGAGTATTGAGGAGTTTGGTCTTGTTTCTACAATTCATTGTCACCTTGTCCCTGCAGCATCCATATCCCTTCTTTGATCCTCCTTTTTCCCTAACGTAGAATACAACAGCCCTTCTTTGGTTATCCTTCACTTTTCTTAGCAGACTTAGTTCATTCTGACACTATTCCTACAAGATCATATTGATTGAATGTTGTTGAATGCCATGTATTTGTGCCCATCCTTTATTATTTGCCCTCATTTGATCTTTTGTACATAGGTTTTTAAAATCCAAATTGGTCAGTGAGTTTCCTGTACATCCACATTGTTCTTTTTAAGCAGTACTTTTTTTTGTACCTCATCAGAGGTTCCTCTCATGGTTGAGAACTCCCCATCTCTCCTGATTTGACTTTCCCTGAATGACTGTAGTGCATTTAAACCTACCTACCTTTTCTCTCAACTCTCTGAAATTTGTTCTTTACAATCTAAGTTTGTGCCATATCATAAAGTTTTCTCTCCCATTCTAGCACAAATTCTAGGATAGAATGATCATTTCTTTCCAGAGTTCCCTTCATTTCTATTTCTTTCCTTTCCGGAATTAGTAAGATGCAGAATAAAAGTTGCTTTTGTTGCTTCCTTCACCTTTTGAAAGATGTAAACATCAAGGCAAGCCAAAAAATAATTAGCTCCTCTGCTTTTGGCAGAAAGAGAATACCAATAGATATCTGGATAATTAAAGTCCTGTATCATTACTATATTCTGCATTTGTGTCAAGTTTTCTAGGTTTCTCTAACTCTTCATTTATTTTCTTAGTCTGTCCAGGTGGTCTATAATATAATCAAATGATAATATTGCTTCTGTCTCTAACTCTATAGGACTTCACCTAGTACTCTCCGTGTTCCTCTCGCTCTGGTTTCTGGGGTTCCATACATGAGTTTACGTTTTAACTATCCACCACTATTCTCCTCCTCCTACTTTACAACATGTTTTACCTTTCTAGACCCTTCTGAATATACTTCCAAAATCATATTCCAATTATAAGTTACATTGGTCAAGTTTCAGTGATACCTGTGATATCAAATTTACCTCCTTGAATAAAGATTTCTGGTTCACCTTGGTTATAACCTATACTTTGCGTAGTTGTATATAGATATTGGAGGCCAAGGGTTTTATTGCTGGCTCCTTTCTTGGAATCTATCTCCTGTGAATTTCTGGGCATCTCTACTGTTTTTCTTCTTCATACGCTGTACCTACTATTTATAGTATCTAATTTGGTAGAAATTTATAAGCAGTCTTTACCCTACACCTTCCTTTTCAGGTTAAAGCCTCCCACTCTGCTTTAGGGATAAAACCCCCACTAGATTTGCAAGACTTAAGGCAAATCCATTTTTTATGAGCCCTTACTGGGTACACTTCATCCCTGGCCCAAAAGTCCATCATTCCTATATTTTAAGACATGGTTCACCAATTCCAAACCAGTTGTTTTCACATACCATCTTATTAACTGA
Source organism: Potorous gilbertii (assembly GCA_028658325.1). Taxonomy (NCBI): domain Eukaryota; kingdom Metazoa; phylum Chordata; class Mammalia; order Diprotodontia; family Potoroidae; genus Potorous; species Potorous gilbertii. The sequence continues at coordinate 250,224,080 of CM053771.1, read as the reverse complement.
ATTCACTTCCCATTAATGTCATTCCAAAATACAGAACTGATCTTTCCTTTTTCTGCCTTTATATAGCACTTTACATACTTGCCTTGTCTCTGTCTCTCTCTGTTTCTATATCCTATATTCTAGTCTTCCCTTTAGTTATTGTGTAGTATAATATATTTGTGTATGTGTCATACATCCTCTCCCAACAGTATAGGGAAATATCTAAATTATTGTTTTGTCTCCCTCAGTGCCTAGTATATTGCCCACAAGATCATATATCTAGAGTGGAAAGAGACCTTAGAAATCATCTAATTTAGCCATCTTATTATTTATTATTATTAGTATTTTTACAAATGAGGAAACAAGTGCAGAGAGATTAAGTAACATGCGTAAGGTCACAAAACTAATTACAGTTGGGACTAAGAACCAAGATTCTTTTCCCCTATTCTTGTGTTCTTTCTGTCCTACTTCTTTAGCTTCTGCTTGGGAAGAGAGGCTAGGGAAGTGGAAATATAGAGCTGATTAAACCCTCCATACATGAGATTATGTTTTAATTCCAAGGTAAAAATATTGGGTCCCAAGAATTCTCCTTGTGTAGTAAGCCTGCCCAGAAAGTCTGGACACTCAATTACGTACGTAGGTGACAAAGAAATACAGAGTTCTTATCTGCCTTCTTTTCCTTTTCCTTTCATTCACACTTCTTGTTTATTTTGTAGGAAATAGAGAAAAAAACAAATTTATTCAGCTTCTTCTTCCCTTACTTCCTCCCCAACAGCAAATCTCAAGAGGATGTCAGCTTACCTTTCCTACAACATCTGTCAGCAGCTTCAGGGCTAGAGGATCATGAACCAGGGAGTCCGTATAAAAAGAACCAAGGTATTTCCGTGGGTCAATTGGGTTGTCTTGGGCACACAGATCAGGGCGCACATTGAATCCATGAGATATTCTCCCCACTGTGAATGGAAAAGCACCACCTACAAAGAAGGTTTCTTATTGAGGGAGCTATTTGTTGATCAGAAAAATACATGGCAAAGCAGAGACATCATTGTCATCGTTGACAATTATGTATTGCGTATTAAACTTATAAGAAATGCAGGATCACAAACCTAGAACTATAAGGGATCTTAGAGGCCACCTAGTTGAACCCCTTTGTTTCACTAATGAGGAAACTAAGTCCTAGTTACTTGCCTAAGGGCACATTAGAGGCAGGATTTGAACATAGATCTTCTAGCTCCAGAGACTGTGCCTTTCTTATTTGACACAGGAAATGAAAAATAGACAAGTCTGTTTGAGGATCTGAGATTCTAATGGAGGAAAAGTGACAGATTAGCCATTATATGAAGTATTGTAGGAACACTTAGGAAGAAAATATGCAAACAAGCATAACAGTGATGAATAGCTAGTTTTCTAAGTACAATCATGGTGTTTATATTACTTGTAGGATCTATTACCAGAAGAAGTCATAAAAAACATATAGCCCCTCCCACACTCCACACCTCATTTTTCAAAGGAGGAAATTATATCTCCAAGGTGTCATAGGTAAAAATCAGCAGTGATCTGTAGTGAGCTCTTCTCTAAGACTTCCCTTAGTTTATTCATGTATCTAAGCACATAGAGTCAGTATATTCGACTTCTCCTCAGGGATAAACAATGACACCTGGAATACAAACCTACGGTAGCACAATGATAGAGACAAAATATAGACATGTCCGTATTCCCATCTTCATCTGGGAGACTTTAAGGCTTTTCCTCTTTTACTTAGAAATGTGCTAAGATATCCTCCCTGTTGCAATGTGGAGGTAAGAGGATTATAGGCTAAAGTAGTAGAGTTTCCTGCTTGAGAGGCCACACAGTTAGTGACCAGACTGGGAGTACTGAATCTCAGTGAGATAGAGTAGTGCTGTACAGGTCATCTGCTGCACTCCTCAGTATAGGAAGGAGGCTGCTATTGCGTAATATGACCAACCTCTGGATTGACTTCATATATTTACTTTATATCTACAGGGTGTCCCCAAAAGTCCTAGTGTGTTTTTTTGCTATTAAAGATTGATGATGATGATGGTAACAGTAATCATAGCCTACTTATACGCATGCATGTTGTTTTGCTTGATAGAGTGCACATTCCTTGGAAGCAGGAATTCTTTCAGCTTTTTAAAAAATTAATTAATTTGTTTTCAGTTTTCCACAATCACTTTCATAAGTCTTAGATTTTCTCCCCCTTCCTCTCTCTTCCCTCCCTGAGATGGCATGCAGTCTTATCTGGGTTCCACACATACATTCTTATCAAACACATTTTCACATTAGTCATGTTGCAAGGAAAAATTAAAATGAATAGAAGAAACCATGAGAGAAAGGAGCAGAATGAAATCATTGCACACAGTAACAACCATAGTGTGTGAGGCATCTTTCTGGTAGACTTAGCCCTTCACAGCAATGCAAGGACCTAAAACATTCCCAAAGGACTCCTGAGGCAAAATGTCACCCATATCCAGAGAAAGAACTATGAAACTGGAATGCAGAATGAAGCAGAATATTTTCTCTTATGTTTTGTTTTTGTATTCCTTAGTACCTAATGTAGTGTTTGGCAAATAATAGGTTCTTAATAAATGATTATAATATAAATGAATTTTCACTAAGCATAATGAATAAGCTCCTTTTACTCTTATGTTTCCTCCCCCCAAATCTATCAGTTAAATGAGTCCATTGAACAATGGCACCAAAAGTTACAAGAAATCATAAATTTGACATCAGTTAACTCAATTGTCATTTAATGTGTTAACCTTTCCATCAGTTCCTTTTGGTAGTTACTGTAGTGAGGTATTTCTTTGTCTGCTTGTCTTCTATAGCCTTGTTAGAGAATGAGCCACTTTTAATCAAGGGCTGTTATTTCAGAAAGAAAATTCCTTCTGATGGTAATGCTAAGACCAACCCCCACTCCCCCAAATCCAAAACTTCCTTTCCCTCCCCATGATTCCTCTATCCACTTCCCAACAATTTTCCTGAAATAATGTGCAGTTGATTTTCCAGTCTGTTGGGGTTAATAATCTTGGAAACAGACTTTTCAGAGCTTTAGGGGATCTCAGCAGCCATCTAGTCTAACCCAGACTCACAATGAATTCCCACTACAACATACTAAGTAAGTGATCAGCCAGCTTCTGCTTACAGAACTCTGATGAAGGAGAACTACTTATCAAAATAACCCATTTCCCTTATGGATCACTCTAGTAATTAGGAAAAATTTCCTGACATTAAGCCTAAATTGGTTTCTATGCAACTTCCAATCATTGTTCTTGGTTCTCCCCTTTGGGGCCAAACACAATCAATCTCTTACTTCCACCTGACAGCCTTGGACAGCCTTCCACCTTCTTATACTTGGAATAATTATCACCTATCCTTGAAGTCTTTACTTTTTCAGGATAAAAATATCCAATACTTCAACCAATCCTCACATGACATGGACTCAAAGGTCTTGCTATACAGATTGCTCTTTTCTGGCCCTTCTCCAGCTTATCACTGTCTTTCCTAAATGGTGGCAGTTACAACTGAATGTCAGTTGATTTTTATAGTCATGTATTTTAGAGTTGGAAGGGATCTTAAGAGTTCATTTGGTTCAGCCACCTACCCTTGCAGATAAAATATTTCTTATGCCCATTTTATAAATGAGACAAGTAGGTGCCAAAGATCAAGTTATCTGTTCAAGGCTGTAATCATACAGCATGAGAGAAGATCATAGATCTAGAGCCTGAAGGAATGATCTAGTCCAACCTCCTCACTTTACAGATATGGAAACAGGCCCAGGGAGATCTGATGAGTTGCCCAAAGGCACACAGATAGTGTTAGAGGTGGGACTGGAAATGAATGGTTACAAGGAGAACAAACAGGAGTAGCAATGTTTAATGGAAAAAGCATAGGACCTGAAATCAAGATACTTTGGTTTGTGTACTGACTCTTGACTCTGACACATTTTATGTGACCTTAGATAAACACAAAATTTCTGAGTCTTAGGTTCCTCATTTGCGAGTTGATATAATACCCTACCTCATGCACTAGTGAAGAAAGACTGTGTAAACTTTAAAGTTCTATGTAAATAAAAGATATTGTTATTAACCTGAGAGGAGCCTTGTTGAGGAAATAAAAAGAAAAGAAGCAAAGTAGCATTGGACCAGGAATCAAGAGAATTGAGTCCTAGTCTGTACTTTCAACAGACAGTTGAGAGATGTGGAGAGATGCGTAGGAGGAATCACCTAACCTTTCTGAGATCTATTTCTTTGCTTTATCTGCAAAAAAAAATTTAGAAGGTTGAACTTGATTGTCATATACAACTCTAAAATTCTATTGTACCTTGAATGTATAAGGAAGGTCCATTTGATAAAAGACCTTGAAGTGTGGGTTTTGGATTTTGAATTTATTCCAATAGGAAGCCAGTTTCCAATTCTCTAGAAGGAGAATCATACCATGTATTGGATTTTGTTTTTCACACTGAACTACAAGCTTCTCCAGGGCAGAGACTATGTTTTCTATTCCCTGATTACAGCACTGAATCCATAGTGTGCTCTGTCCATGGTGCTAACGAAATGTAACTGGTTCTACAGGTTGCTACTCTGTGCTACTTGGGCCAACTGGCATGTCCATTTAAGTCCAGTGACCTTAAAATGAGAGAAAACATTTCAAAGCTTGACAGATTCGAGGCACAAATCATGGTTGGTGATGGTGAGATCAAGGAGATCAACGATTGGGCATCACTTTTTCTGATGTGGAGGCAAATTTTCAGTATAACCAAAGTATGTAGAAGAAAGGGAACAAGAGAAAGGAATAAGCATTCATATAGCCCCTACTATGAGTCAGGCACTGTCATGTGTGCTTGTTTTTTTTTTTAAACAAATATTATCTCATTTACTTCTAACCACAACCCTTTGAGGTAGGTGCTCTTACTCTTATTTTACAGTTGAGGAAACTGAGGCTTAAGGTTAAGTGGTTAAGTGACTTACTCAAGGTTATACAGCTAGAAAATTTTCCCAGTCTGGATTTGAATTCAGGTCTTCCTGACTCAAGGCCCAGTGCTCTCTATCCACTGAACCACTGGCTACCTTCTTGCTCTAGATCCTAGGAATACAATTATTTGTTAAATGAAGCCTCCTAGGTGCTTACCTCCATGTGCGAAACACACTTTAAGTTTAGGAAACTTCTTAAAGACTCCTCCCATAATCATGGAACAAATGGCTGTGGTAGTTTCTGCTGGCATGCCTGAAAATAACAAGCAAGATGCAGAGCTTGTTAGATTGAATCAAAGCTGTTGCAGGGGGATTGTAGATTTTTTTCTTTCATGTTCTTCAACTCAATAATCTCTTAAGTTTTATGCTCCCATGACTTGATAAATATAGATCTTAAAAATGCCATTACTTTGGAGATAATGTAAACTTACTATTTTTAACTTTTAAGTTGGGTTGGTTAGGGATTTAAACTAGTTTTGAGTCAGAAGACCTAGTTTGAGTTCCTGGGTCATTTGATGATTTATGAACATGAATGGCAAGTTGCTTTTCATCTGCCTGTCTCCAAAATGGAAACAACAACATTTGGTTCCCTTTTTCCCTTTTTTGTCCATTCCCCTGTCCTGTCTGCCCCCAAGGGATAAGGTCAAGGCCAACCAGTGTAGATTAATATGAAATCTATGAAGTTCTTTAGGATTCTTGTTGTAGTTACTCCATACCAAATGCATTGATTAACTTCCCTTCTCTTAGACTGACATCACAAACCTTGTTGAGAAGACCTTCAGAAGAGTTCAACTTCATAACGGGCACATTTCTGAGTTGTCAGATCATTAGAGTATAATTCTGGGGTGGGGTGGTAGTGTTGGTGGCAGGAAGCTTCATCATCTGATATTAAAAAAAATGCAGGCTGCCCTACAGCCCTCAGAAGAATCTAATTCAACTACTCTGAAATCTTTTCTTATTGGATTCCCCTTTATAAGAAGGCAGAGAGATAGGGGAGAGATTTCTGTTCACCTTAAAGGAAACCATATTGTCTCTATTCCTAGAGATCTTTGAAAACTCTATGGATATTCATTAAGACTGTTGACAGCTTTGAGTTTCAACCATTTTCCTTTTATTACCAGGGATAATAACAAGTAACCAAAGAAGCCAAATGTGAATTACTTCCCTTTCCTTCTATGGAATCTAGTAGAGTCATAGCTAGAAGTGATGTGACTGAAAATGTGTGGAGGAAGAGAACCAAGGTTCTGAGTAATTTATTACAGAGTGGATAATCAGCCTATTGAAATTTGGTTGCCTGGTTTATTTACTTGTGGGATCTCACTACATTACATTGAGGATCTCAGTTTTAGGAACAGAATCTCCAAGATTATTGGAATGGACATCTTCCATCTCCACTCGATAGAATTTCTAAGTCTCCTTCAAGATTCAGCTGAAGTTCCACCTTCTACATAGACTTTCATGAACTCACAGCTTCAAGTACCTTTCTCCTCCAAATTATAAATTATAAATTTTGTAAAAATCTATATACGTACATGTCATCCTGACAGAATATAAATTTCTTGAGGTCAAGGTATTGTTTTATTTTTTTTCTTTGTATTCTCTGTACCCAGAACAATGCCTGGTATCTAGTAGACATTTAGTAAATGCACTTTGATTGATGCTGTTATTAGATTATAAAACAATCCAAGAGCCACTAGTTGAACCTAATAGAGGAATCTGGTCCTTAGGCTCTATTCTATATTCCCATTAAGGATTTAAATTTGATATCCTCTGTTTTAGCTGATGATTGGGAACATATGAAGCTGTTGCTATATTCCCAGCCTCCAAAACCAATACAAACCCACTAGCCAGGGAAGCCAGTACTTGGCCATCCTTCCATCCATCTGCATGTCCCAGGGGTGTACAAACAAGGAGCAGTTTAGCTGTTCTGCAGCCTTCAAAGAAGCAAGCAACACAAAAAAGGTTATTTTAGATTGAGGAGAAGCAAAATATCAGTTAAGTTTACATTTGCCTGCAGTGTATTACTCTGGGGAAATGACCATTCTTGGGTTCTGAATACAATAGTGAACTGAACAAATAAATCCAAGGAATTAGGATGTCACCTCTTGACCTAGAGGATACATTCATTGATAAGTTTTGCTCCTGCAAATAACACAAGTTGAAGAAAAGAAGAGAAGATGGGGATAAAATTGATTTATATTGGCAAAATAATCCATCAAATACATATTCAAAAGTTTTGGTTGATGGTTAGAGAGATTTTATCTAATAGACCCAGTAGGGGAAAGAGATACAATCTTATAGCCTAGGTATGAGCAGAATTTTCCCTGCTTTCTCCTATATGTCTCATGGGGTAGGGAGTTCTATCAGTTCTCAGAGAAGCCTCCTTAGCTTCTCCTTCTCTACTCTTTCAACATGCCAGATACAGAAATGGGAATACATTGTAGGAGAACTAAGGGGATTATGGGGCATGCTACTTTGGAGGTGAAATCAGAGTAGTTTGATCCAAGTCAACTGGGAGCCAAAAAAATCACAGGGAAATTGTTATTTTTCCCTTAGTTGCTAGGGCATCTCCACAGCCATAGGTGAGTCTCTGAATCCACATGGTAGAAAGGGAAAACCTTGGTGTGTAGGCTGCTCTGCTTAGCTCATTGTAAATAAATTCAGTGTCAATGGCAAGTTCAAACCATTTCAGGAAATGACATACCTATTAAGAGAGAATACCATTTACAAGTATTTACCAGGCAAAATGTTTGTATTAAAAAAAAAATTCTTAACAAAAGTCAATGAATACTGGAAGTTATAAGTCTGCCCTACTTAGTATCATTAGTTGGGTCCACAAACACTTGAAGTTTCATTAGTTATGCATTTAACTAGAATTTATTAAGTTCCTACTATGTGCCAGGCACTATACTAAACACAGGGGATACACAAGAAGGCAAAAAACAAGTAACCCTTGCTCTCACAGTCTAATGTGAGAATCTAATGCTTTGTAAAAACAATGTTATAAACAGCAGTTAGTTCCACAGGAACAATGATAAAAAGATTATAAATGAGAGGCATATCAGTCAAAGTTATACCAGGGTTCATGACTTTAAGTGGAGTTTGGTTAGCAAGTATAATGTGGAGGGGCAGAGTAAAGATGACTGAGAATTACAAAGCAGTGCTATGAGCTCCAAATCATAAATTCCTTCAAACAGATCTAAAAAAATGCACTAGATCAAATCCTGAAGGGGAAATAAAAAAAAAAAAATGACAGTGTGTCCTTTGTCCAGCTCAGGTCAGTATAAGGACATAGACATGGACCTTGAAGAGAGAGGTTGGCTCAGAAGCATGTCAAACACAGAGCATTCTAGTGCCTAGGGCAAGACCATACTAGAGCTAGAGGAGGCTCCAGACCCAGACCAGGCCACCCCCAGACCCATGCCAGTGTTCTGCAACTGGGACAAGTACGAATTGGCAGCCTTTTTGCTTATTAACCTGTTCCGGGTCTCAGATCCTGGGCAGACTGATAATATCATCTCTGCCAAGGAGTAGCACTCTGCTGGGTATAGTGTCCCAGTTCAGCTCAGAAGCAGCCAGCAGTAGCAGTGTGGCCCAGACCTCAGGCTCAAATCAGGGTCTCACTTTGAGCACCTAGCCCAGATTATGAGAAATAATCAGGGCAGGAATCCTAGACCAAAGCGGAGACAACAATTCTGCTGCTCTAAGCCAATAGAGCTTTCCAGTTGATTGACAGGGCTAAATATAATAGCATTCTACTCTTACTCAGACCTAAACCCAGGTCAGTAACTTGCAGAGCTCAAACTAGGGAGTCAGTAATTATACTTTGCCCTGGATCAGACCACTGGGAACACTAAAGTTGTGTAAGTTCTAAGCCTATTCCTGAGATCCTAGAATAGCACAACATTCAGTGCCCAAAGAAAGCATCAATAGGACCACCCGAGATCTTCCCTCCAGAAGTGCCTTGGAGCCTTGCCCTAAAATCAAGTCTGAAGTCAGGAAGTAGGTTAAAAGAATGGGAAAAAAAATAAAAGAATCACAACCATAATGAGTTATTGTGCTGGAAGGAGTGCTCAAAACACAAATGCAGAAGAAAATGACTCAGAATATCTACAAACAATGCTTCAGAGAAAAATACAGGTTGGACACAAACTTAATGAGAATTACTGGAAGTGATAAAGCAAGCTTTTTAACTAGAAGAGTTACAAGAATATGAATAACAAGAGCACTTGAGGAAAAAATGGAAAACAAATTAAATCTGTGGAGGAAAGAAGTGGAAAGAGAATTGAAATCTTGGTATAAGTTGTATAAATACTTAACCCAAGCAGCTCCCTAAAAATTCAAATGGACCAAATAGAAGTCAATGATTCCATGTAGCAACAATAAATATTAAAACAAAGCCAAATGACTGAGAAAAAAAAATAGAAAATGTAAAGTATCTCAAAGCAAAAACAACTTAACAGAAAATTAGATTAAGGAGAAAAAAAACTGAAGAATCATTGGATTATTTGAATACCATGATCAGATAGAGAACCTAGGCACATTTCAAGAAATCTTAAAGGAGAACCACTTAGATCTCTGAATACCAGAGGGCAAAGTAGAAAGAGAAAGAATCCACCAATCACCTCCTGAAAGAAACAAATGAAAGCAAATGAAAACTCCAAGAAATATCATAGTCAAAATCCAGAGCTCCAGGTCACAGGACAAAAAATAGAATGCATAGTATAATTACAACATGACTTTGGCTATGGCAACCTTATGCAAGGTACATTTGGATCTTGAAAGTATAGAATTATAGATTTAGAGTTGGAAGGGACATCAGAGGCCATCTAGGCAATGACTCTCATTTTACCAATGAGGAAACTGAAACCTGAGAGGGTTTAGTGATTTGTCCATGGTCCTAAAAATAGTAAACATGAGAGATGGGATTTAAATCCAGGGCTTTTGACTCCCAAGTGAGTGCTCTTTTCCCAGTATCTTATATGAAAGAAATGTTTTTCTTTCTTGTCTCTTTAGAAGGTTTAATGGTCTCATTGAACAGGTGACATAGTAGATGAAACTCTGGGCCTGTCTTCAGGATGACCTGAATTCAGAGAGGTCTTCAGATACCCACTAGCTGTCAAGTCTTCTAATCTCTGTTTACCTTCATTTCCTCAACTGTAAAATGGGAATGATAACAGCACCTACCTCTCAGGTTGTGAGCATCAAATGAGATAATATCTGTGAAGTACTTAGCACAGTGCCTGGTACATGCTCATTCTCTTTCACATTTTCACCACTATATTGGGACTATATAAAAATGTGTATCTCAAATAGTCTATGTAGCCATTTAGTAAATGCTAATTTAGAAAGACTATTTTCTTTTGATTTAGAAATTTTTAGCATTGTGATGAAGTCTTAGGAACTAAATTGTGTACAGTGTCTTGAATGATTTTTTTTCCCTCTAGGGCATGGGGTGGGGTTGGGTGCTTCATAGAAAGCTCCCTTTCAGTTAACTCGGTCTACCAATGTAAATCAACAGCCTGTCGTCCTGTAAGTGTTGGCTAGAGGACACTGCTAGGTTATGGAACTTGCCTAGAGTTACATGATCGTTATGTGTTGGAAATCTTCCCAACTCTGAGGCTGGCCCTCTATCTGCTACACTATATTGCTTCTCTCCTAGAGCACAGTAAAAACTTAACAAATGCAAAGGAATTGAAAAGAGATAAAAAGAGGCCATGATCATTAATATTCATCTTGTAGTGGATAGAACACTGGTTACAGCGTCAGAGGAGCAGGGTCAGATAGCACCTCTCCTACATACTACCTGTGTGACCTTGGACAAGACATTTTCTGTCTGTACCTGTAAAATGAGGTGATTAAATGAAGTTCCTCAGGTTCTTTTCATCTCCAACCACCTATAATCCTGAGGTATCATCTTTTGGTAATTAACTTTTACAAACTGTAATGAATCATCTTTCTTTTTCAACTACTTTAAATATCCTTGGAGTAATCAGGCTGATGACTCATGTTTATCTACAAATAGTCAATGAATGAATAAGAGATATCCCTAGAGTTCCTCTCCAAAATATCTCCAGGGAGCCCCAAATGACTCTAGGTTTAGAAAATAGAAAGATTCAAAGGGAACCTAGGTGTCTGAATGGGACACACAGGATACTTAGAAAAAGAGAAAAGGGTTTTAGTTTAATCAAGGTTCGGATTAGAAAAAGGCATATTGCTTGAGAAATGAGGAGAGAGCAGTTAGGCCTCGACTGGAAAAAAGTAGATCAGAGAAAGGATAAATGTGAGGAACTAGGCAGGAGGACCTTGACTTCTAAGTAGATTAGGCTTACGTGTTGGAACAAAAATACCCAGATAGCAATGGTCTCCTAGGATTTAAAGTTAGAAAAAAATAATCTTAGAGATCATCTAGTCCAACAAACTCATTCTATAAACAAGGAAACTAAGGTCCCTAGAGGCTAAGTTATTTGCCCAGGGTTACACAGGAAGTAAATAACGGCAGAGGCTATTAGTGGGAGACTTAATTCACTGATACTATATAGAAGCAAGCTCCAGCCTAGGGAAGGGTTGATTCCAAGTTTGATTTATTGTAAATTGTGTGGAATTTTGGATGCCAGTTCCTATGAAAAGAGTTTTAGAAGAGCTAGTCATATTTCTTCTAAAGCCTGTTTAATCCCAAGCTAAAACACAGGTTATAATAGTAGCCCAAAATATAGCTGCATTTTTTATGGCCTTTACAAAAATATATCAGCAGCAGACGTAATACCTACTGACAAGAAGAAAGTTACATGGTGCAGTAGATAGAACGTTAGACTTGGAGTCAGAAAGACCTGAGCTGGAATCTTACCTCAGACATTTGTAAGTAATTTTCTCCTAGCCTCAGTTTCCTCATTTGTAAAATGGTAATAGCAATAATATATATTTTACAGGATTATGAGGATCAAATGAGATAGTATGTCTGCTTTGCAAATCTTAACAAGCTATATCAATGCTTGCTGTTGTTAAAACCCTTGGGCGATACAAATTTCTTTCCCTAATGATGTGGAAAAACTTAAGTAACCTTGGGCTATCAGTCACATGCAGAATTACTTAAGACCATCACAACAGGCAGACACCATACAAATGAATATATTGCCAAACCCATTTTGAGTAAAGGACGCTCAACTTGGAACATGGGAATGAAAAATTATCTTCCTTTTAATGGAGAAATTTTACAAACAAGGGTAGGCAAACACAAATCTCTTGCCCATTTCCTCCAAAAGTCATCAAGTAGCCCCATATACATCTGGCAAAACCTCTCAAAGCTCTTCTGAACTCTGTGACCTGAGGAAGGTGTTCTTTTACCTTCTCATTTGAGCAGTAGAGTTAAACCAAGAATGAATGACAAAGAAGTCAATTATGGGTGGGCTAGATGATTTCTGCTACTCCTTCTGAAGTTGTTCTTCTGTAATAGTGTGCTTATAATTAAAATGGTTTAGAATTATGTAGTCATACTGCTTCTAAATAAAGTGTAAAAACAAAGCATTTAAATATGAAATTGCTTTTTAGAATTGGTGCTTTAGGAAAAGTTGGTTTAACTGGAGAGGAATGAGAAAGTTGATGAAGTTTTCTGGAGCTAATGAGAGGTCAACAGTAATTTTATGTCAAATTTATGATTTTTCTTTTTCTTGACATATTGTTGCATGTTGTTGATTTTGTCCTTCATTCTCAAAGAGGACCATGACATCAAGATGATGACATGACTTGCAGTTGACTTTGATTTGAGTGAGGGAGGGCTGTACAAGGTCACCAGCTTCACTTTCTCCTCCAGAGCAATCTGGGTCCAGTCATCAGGATGACTGGAGAAGGCCCAGGATGCAATGTGGGACCCTGGCTATTTTAAGCTAAGGTCTTATCAGATTCTCACATTGAGTGAGATAGACCCATTCAATGAATGTGCCTCTTTAAATAGTTACTCAAGGCCCCTTTTAATAAAAAAAGAAAAAAAAGAAAAAAATCAAACTGGGAAGGGAAGACTCTTAGGGTTCCTGGGTAAAAGAGAAAAAAGAAATACTAAAATTTAGTATTCACTAGATAAATAAATAAATTCTTGCCATATTAGATAACTAATAAGATAGGGTCTTTCTCTGTAAGTTAATCTGCCTATCTGTGTGCCTTTCTGCCTGTCTCTCTAACTCCAAATGGGGCAAAGGAAAAAGAGAAAGTGGAAAAAAGAAAGAGGAGAAAGGAGGTTAAAGGGGATTATGAACAGACAAGAAAGTAATTTCTGGAGATAGAATTAGTTGAACTATGACCAATTCCACAATCCATTCAAAAACATACTTATACAAAATGTACTTGAAGGAGAAGAAAGGAAATGGTGGTGAAAATTCACACGGTTGGATAGTTCCCCCACTCTGAGCACCAAGAAAGCTTGATTGCTAGCCAGAGTGAATGAGTCATGGCAGAAAGCTCCCTGGAGTGGGTAGAAGAAAGGGTGGGAATATTTAAATGGCTACCTACATGTAGGGGACATTGGCATATTTGATGTTCAAGACATGGGAACTGTCTTTTGTGAGCTTTTAATATATGAAGATGATGCTACTGATCTACCTTTAGAAGAAATGCTCTGACTTGTTCTAATTGCATTTATACTCTTCTAGTCACAGTCTCTGGTCTGCTTCCCCATCAGATCAAAGAGGAATATTTACAGCAGTTGATTAGAAGTAAGGATGTAGTCTGTTCTTGTAGAATATAATGGAGCTTACTGGTCTATTTGGGTATTAAAACCTTGATCTTAGATTCATAAGCTTACTTCTCTAAACATTTGGTTAATTATAAGATAAATTATCAATTTATCATTATGTAATAGGAACATTAAATCATGTGTTAATAATCAGAGGGTAGCAAGTGAGACAAGTCTATTTACTACCAAAGAAGGCCATAGGACCTGGAGAGATTTGAGCCCAACGTGAATAGGATAAAGATGGTCTATGGTTTATGTTCGTGGACTTGACTAGATATAGTACAGTAATCTCAAAATTCAGGCCTCTGTTTGGTGACTTTGTCAAAGTTATTGCTTGAGGTGGTGGCTTGTCCTCCCATTGGTGTACATTCTGGTTGCCAGGTTCTGCCAAAGCCAAAGTTCTGCCAAGAAGTAGCTGATGTAGCCGCTATAGCTTGTAGCCTTTTAAACTGGCATGACTGTCATTACCCCTCTTCTCTCTTCTATGTTGGCTATACCTAATTCTTCCTTACCAGTGGTTCTTTGGAAAGTGAAAGTTGGGAAACCAATACCCTACAGTTATGCCAGTTCTGGGACTAGAAAATAATAGTAGCTTACATTATAATTAAAGTTTGTGAAGTAAACATTTACGTAGATCACATCTATTGATCCTCCCAACTTTGAACAAGTGCTATTATTTCTGTTCCATGAGGAAATTGGAGGTGAGAAGTTAAATGACTTGATTAGAGGCACACAGCTTGTAGGTGAACCTAGGTCTTCCTAACTATAAGTTCAGTGCTTTTTTCACCAAAGTCAGGCAGTCTTACTAGATAAAACTATGGAACTGACAACCAAATCATACTCAGTTATCCCATTCCTTTAACTGGTTTAGACTATCTTGTGTCACATTTCTCCTGAAATGGTATTAAGATTAACTAGGATCTTAAGTTATAATTAAGGTGGTAACTGATAATTGAAGTGTTAAATGACAAGTATATTTGCATTTTAATAAAGTAGTTTTTAAGACCAAAAGGTTCTAAAATTTTAAAATATACTGTTTTCAGGATACTACGGAAAGGATGGCATGGCAATACTTGTGGACTCAAACTTGACTTAAGACAATCCCTACCCTCAAGGATCCTTGCTATAATTAATCATAGGATCATAGAGTTAGGGAAGCCATTGACCCTACTTCTCCCTCCATTTTACAGAGGAGGAAGCAGACTTAGGTGAAGTGATGCTGGTATAACAAGTATTAAAGTAGAGTAGGAGGTCCTCCCCATTTGCTAGAATTGCACCATTGGTATATCACAAGCCCAGATTGAGTGGAAGTACATTCTGTTTGCCTGAGGAAGATTCTGCCTTTGTTTAATACAGGGTCTAGAAAAAATGTGTATTTAAGTGTCTCTCTGCTTCTGGGCATACCCCTTGACTGTGCTTAGGGGAGAGGGAGTTATTAAAAAAAAAAAAAAAAAAAGATCTCAGGCACTCCTAAGCACATAAATTGCCCTGAAAACCTCTGGGGATTGGAGTGGATATCTGGAAATAATGCCCTCTCTCCACCACCCTCAGGCTATGTGTTGTCATTCTGTGGCACCTCTCCTCCCCCTTCTTTGACCTTTTAAGTCTACCTTAGGTGTTCATTTTTAAGTCAAGTTTACTTGTTTAAAAATGTTAGGGGTGTTTATTGAGTGGTGGAGAGGGCAAAGATTTACACAATGGATCACTCCTGTACCTCTCACGTTGACAGACGAAACTGAAACCAATCTTTTCTGGGTCTGAGTTTCCTCCATCTGTAAATTGAGGGGATTTGTCTTAATGAGAGCTAATGTCCCTTCTGGCGCTAAATCTAGGATCCTTTGATGTAGTGACACCAACTTTTAGATAAGTTGGGATCCTACAGCTGAAAAAAAGAATATAGTATACCTATAGCAGAGGTGTCAAACTTTCCGCTAAGGGCTTCAAGCACCTGCAAAACTTTGGAGCACAACCTGAACCAGATTGAAATGCAGTTGGAAAATGTTTAAAAAATAAAAGTACAACTCAAAATGGATAATGTTAATTTGTGATTTTTTAGGATAATGTGAGGGTCCAAAGATCCATTTCTATTTGAGTTTGACTCCAGTGACTTACAGCATAGACAGGGAAGAGCTCCTTGGAGTTCAGGTCCCACTCATTGATGTGAGATCCAATCTGTATCCCAGGAAAACCCAGCTCCTTCACACATCGCTGCATCTCTTTTACTGCCAGGTCTGGAGCCTGCATTGGCAATGTTCCCAAGCCAACAAACCTCTTTGGGTACTTTGCAACGGTTGCAGCTAAGTCGTTATTTAAAATCTGGCACAGGTCTAAGGTATCATGAGGTTTGGCCTGGTAAGAAACAAAAAGGGATGAATGAACTAGTTGTATCTCTCTATAGCTCTAGACATGTGTGACTTCATCAGTGAGGGGGATGAAAAGGAGGGAACTAGCATTTATAGCATGCCTACTATGTGCCAGGTACTGTGCTAAGCACTTTATAAATATTATCTCATTGGTGTAGGATCTCCTGATATGGAAGCTGCTTCCACTCATTCTATTTGTCTGAAACTCACTGTTTTAGACCAATGTCTAGAGCACTGAGATATTAGGTGATTCACCCATAGCTAGAATGTGTCAGAAGTAGAATTTGAACTCAGATCTTTCTGAGGGTTGACCCTTTAAACACCTTGCCAAATTGCTTCTTACCCTGTAGTGAAAATTTAATAAACGTTTCTTTAAGCCAGTTGGAATGTCTTACCCAGTCTACCAGCACTGGCATCTGATCTATTTACATATCCTGAGGATATGGAAATTCCAGAGGAATTTCCTATTCCTGAGTTTTGCCATTTGCCTCATGGAAACAATCTTGCAACTTTGGAGCTTCTCCATTTACTCTCCAGCAGAACTTTCTTTCATGTGTTGTTGTCTCCCCCTAATTAGAGTGGGAGCTCCTAGAGAGCAGGGACTACCTCAGTTTTTCTGTTTGTATTTTTAATGCTTAGAACAGTGTTTGACACATAGTCACTATTTAAATACTTTTTCATGCATGTATAAATTCATTCATGTTTTCTAAAGTTCTCAACATTAGACATTGTTTTTTTTTCAGTTAAAGCTTTCCAATTCCAGGAAACCTCCCTTTCAAATGTACATTTTCCTAGAAAGGGTAATGCTAATGCATTTAATAATCATTTTGCTCTCTAACATGAATGAATTTGTTAGTTTAGATTAGCAAATCTAGAACTGAAACCTAGGACTGGTAAATTTTGATGGAAAGAGAGAGGGAAGGGTTAACCCTACCAAACACTGCTTGCTTCTAAAATGTTACTCATTCTGTTCCTGGTTCTGTGAGTACAGGAGCAGCCATAAAGGGAGAGGGTAGATGAAGGGAAGGAGGTTTGTGGGAAAAGGGCTGTTAGTACTGAAGTCTCTAATTGTGCTATCTACCAAGTGGTAAGCTTTTAGCCTTTCAAATGGACAGTTCAAAGCTTTACACTTACCCAATAACTAAACATAACAGGGACTGTAGAAAGGGCTTGGACAGTTACTCCTAATCAAGAAAACAGACCAAACCAGAGAAAATGTCAGCTCTTTATATTTCTTTGTATGTCATCCGTTCCCCAAAGCCTTACCTCCCTTTGAATTCCTATTAGAATTGTGACTAGCAATATTTGCACCTTAGTTGAATAGCACCTGGGGCAAGCAGCATGAAATCTATCAGCACTTCAAATCTATAATTCAAAATTTTAAATAGTACAAACTGGGGGATGAGTGGAATATAAGGTAGGAGAGACTCCAGGATTCTACCTTGTGGGAGAGAGGCAGAGCCCCTGGGTTATTGGCTTCCACTGGGGACCCATACAAATATTAAGACCCTTGCTGGTGAAAGGTCATTCAAATTTGGGAGAGGGGAACAGTGTAGAGGTAGACAGGAAGGAGTTTACCTGGTGTATAGCCAGGGCAGGAAGATGTCTGCTTCCTAATAGCTTCCTATTTTAAATTATCATTCTATTTCTCACTAGGTGCTAAATTAATTGTTCTATGTTGCTGAAGTAGTGTGAATGTTGTCAAAATGTAAATGTAATAAATTGATCAAGTGTACAAACTTTAGTCAAATTAACCAATAACTCATCTATATTATTCACTCCCCCATCAAACTAGCTTCTACTTTTATTTATTCAATTTTTTAAATTTCCAATTTTATTAATCTCTTCTTTGAGTTTCAGGATTTCCATTTTGGTATTTAATTGGGAATTTTAAATTTGTTATTTCTCTATTTTTTTAGTTGCATGCCCACTTTATTGATCTGCTCTACTAAATGCTTTCTTTACTCCACTTTACTGCCCACCTTGCACAAACTTTAAAAATCATTGTTTTAAAATTTTGGGCCCTCTAAATTTTCGTGTCCCAAGGAAAAGATTTAGTCACCCTTCCTTAGTTACAGTTCTGGTTTCTTCTTTTCCCTACTCTCACATGAACCCAGATTCCTTTATATTAGATTTAAAGGGAACCCCTCTAAGCAGTCAAAAGTGAACTCAGTGCAGACTGCCATTTCATCAGGAAAAGCTTATGAGTAAGGCCAAGCCTGCTAGGTCGGGCTTGAAACTCCCGGTTTGTGTTCAGTCACATCCTACGATGACATGTTAAATACAACTTCCATGCCTCAAATTGTGCCAAGACTGGTGGTGGACAGGGGGTTCCTCACTCTTAAAGGGGAAATGAATTAGCTCTATTTTTTACTCACTCAGACTCCTGGAAACAGTCAATACAGGCAGAAGGTATTGTGTCTAGAGTCACTTTTAAAGGGGCTCACCAATCACTACTGATTTTCTTGTTAGTATAGTGAAAAGGGTACTAGATTTGGAGGTGGAAACTGTCATTAATATCTATGTGGCTTTGGGCAAGTCACTACACAATACTTCTCTGGAGTATGTCCTTTTCCTTCAGTGATGTCCTAGGGTTTGCTTCTTTCTTCCACACATGTCCTTCCCCAACCCTCAGCAGCTAGTTCTTTAGCATATACTGTACCAAGTCAGGCTTCTTCCTCCCCTAGGATTATATACCAGGCAAACCACCTTTTCTACTCTTCCAGCAAAACTGCATCTGGCTCTGTTAGATGATAAACCTGCTGCTTCCTTTCTGCTGTCGTAACCTTCCTTCTCCCTCCCCATGCCACACAGGGCTTAGATGGGTTTACCATTCCTGATACTGTTCCTTGGGCCTAATTCAGACACCAGCTCCATCCTTTTACAGCTTTGCTTTGGGGCAGGTGGTAGAGTGACCTCTGAGGGCACTAATTAAATTTCTTTTCCTCCATGAATATGACACAGATGATTTGAAACTCCTTTCCTTAGAGCTTACCATTTTATCTCTTTGTCCCAAGGACAAAGGAACAAAGAGTGATGAGATGAAATGGAAACAGAAAGGGGGAGAAAGGGAAAAAAGCAAGCAGCACATTTTAAATTTAAGTTTAGTCTTCAACAGCTGGTTTATGACACCAGTTACTCAGTCCTGTCTTCTTGAGGTTTCCCCTTGGAGAGGAAGAGATTCTAAGTAGCTTCACTTGAGATCCAGTCTTTCTCCCCACCTCCCAGGACAGGCTTTCTGTTTTCTCTCTAGGTAGGCTTCTAAAGCCCTTTCTCCAGAACCCATCGCTAGATATTTTCTGCTGTTCATTGATTTTAAACAATTAGGTTAGCACAGAGAGGGCCTGAGGAGACTATCTCCTCAACGTGTCTTGTAACCCTGAAAACCAATGGAAATGTGGAGTTGGCAATATTATTATTTGATGTAGGGCTCCCCCCAGAGGCAGGAGGGGACTCCAAATGAGTCCTATTAGCCCTGTGTTCAGGTTTGTCTCACTTCCTCAAGGTTAGTATAATTGAAGGTGTTCTGAGATTTACTCACCCCATTTAGGAACTTGCTCATTTTGTCTTTACTCATATGAATCCACAATCCCTACATTCCCCTATAGAAAGCCTTTTGATCTGAGTTCAGTTACTGGGATTTTAATATTAACAATAATAAATATAGCTAATATTTATATAGCTCTTTAAGTTTTATGAATCTTTACATGTGCGATCTCATTTTATTGTCACAAAAGGACAACTATCACAATACTATGAAGTAGGTACTGTTGTTATCTTTGATTTACAGATAAGGAAACTAAAGCTTATGTTAAGGGATTTGTCCAGAGTCATAACAGCTTGTTAATATCTGAAGTAGGATTTAAATTCGGGTCTTTCTCATCTCAAGGACAACACTCAGCATATATGCAGCCTTACTTCACTGAATTAGGCCAAAGCAGGGACTTGTAACGGGGATAAAAGATGGGAGATGTACATATTTTCTTGCACTTTTCCTGTATTAATCGCCTCTAGAGTATAGTTTGCTTCATTTATGTCTTTGAATTCCCATTGCCAAGTATAGTGCCTGAAATATAGTAGCCACTTAATAAATGCCTATCAAGAATATGTCAACATAATAATCTTGCAGTTAGCTTGAAAAGCGTGTGGCCAAGTCTCTGTTCCATGAAATTCTAAACTATTATTCTTGTTATATGCCATCTCAATCAATAAACTTCTAGAGGATAGCTGTAGTTAATCACAAAATAGTAACCTACCTGTTTGATCCATTTCTCTAAGGCGAACTATTGGATCCCAGCAGTTTTCTTGGACAATTCGAAAGACTTTTCCATCTTTCATCATTTTGGCTTCTCCCTAAGGTGAAAACTTTTGGTCAGTAGAAAGTGAATCAAAGTGGTTGATGTGCCTTTGGAATCAAATTAAAAGACTACAGCTGTAAGTGTTTAGCAAGGATTTTCCCCTTAAAAATTGTAGATGTTTTTAATCTTCAATTTTGCTTCCCCTTAGGGGTGGAAATGTATTTACCTACCGTAAACTTCCTGACTACATAGTTGCTTGGAAATGGACATATGCTTTTAAATTCTATAGTTAAGTTTGGGACAAATAACCCATTTGATTAAAGTCAGGTGGCAATAAGGCCAAAGTTAATCTTGAAGGGGTTCAGAAAGCTTCCCTGTGTTTCTATGACTAAATATGGTTAATCATAGGATCATTAATTTAAAGTTGGAAGGGACCTTAGAGGACATCTAGTTTAACCTCCTCATTTTTTTAAAGTAAAGAAACGGAAGGATTGAGAAACTAAGTGACTTGTCCAAAGTCACCAAGCATGACTTAGAAGAACAATAACTAGCATTTATAGGATGCTTTTTGAGTTTTGCAAAGTTCTCCATCAGTATTATCCCATTTTATCCTCAAAGCAACCCTGGGAAATAATATTAGCCCCATTTTACAAACGAGGAAACTGAGGCAGACAGAAATGACTCACTTGAGGTCACATAGCTAGCAAGTGTATGAGGCAGAATTTGAATTCAAGTCTTAATGATTCCAAGTTTAGGGCTCTGTCTAGTATGCCAAACTACTTTTCTCTTGTTAGGGGCAGCTAGATGGTGCAGTGGGTAGGCTGCTGTCTCCAGAGGGCTATGAAAATGCTAACTAGCTATTATTAGTGTCACAGTCATTTTGCAAATGTCAGCTTTGTCATAGGAAAAAATTAGGCAAGGATGCGAATGGATCACTTTGGAGATGGGAGATACCCTACAGTTCAAGCCTCTTATTTTATACTCGAGGAACATGAGAACCAGAGGAATCACAGGATTGGAGATTTAGAATTGTAAGGGAACTTAGAGTCCGTTGAGTTTAACTCTCTCACTTTACAGATGAGAAAGCACCAAGGCACAGAAGGATTAAGCAATTTTCCCAGGGTCCCACGGTAACAAAATATCTGAAATCGGATTTGAGTTCAGGTCTTCCTGCCTCCAGTGTCCTCTACACTTTTCCAGGCTGTCTCTCATGGTGAGGACTTTCACACTGCTAGTTAATAGAAGGGCTAGCATCTTTTCATGTTTCCCTTTTCCTTCTGGGCATAGTGCCTTTTGAAAGTTATTTCTACCTCAAAGAGTAAAGAATGACCTTCGAATCCCTAGTGGGAGAGCAAAATGCATGTGAGCAGTTAAAAAAAAACAACATACACACACCACTGTCCTCTGATTGGCTGTTTCCTCCCCTCCCCTCTATCTCCTTTCCTCAACCAAGTCTTAATCTTGAGCTCTATTCATACCCAACTTACTCTATAACTCTTTGCTTTTTCCTTCTCTCTTTATGTACTTGTTCTGCCCCAGCTCCTTCATCTAAAGCCCAGACTACATTTCACTCACAGAGTGAATTCAGGTCTCTTTAACAACATTTGCATTTTTCCGTGACCAATAACCCTTCAGAGTCATTGAACAAGTGACTTGTGAAATCATGTCAGAGAGAACAAACAAAACAATTATTTCTATCTCAGAATGCCTGTGTCCTGGTCATTAGCACCAGTATGCTGGTGGAATTGATCCGATTTCAGCTGTGAAGTCATGAGTGAGTTATAAGCATTTTTAGAGAGAGGAGAAGAGGTAAAATGAAGAGATGGCATTGAAGAAAAAAATCTGGAAAATGTATTTCATTTGTCATATGAAGGATTCTCCCCTCCTCCTCCTCCTCCTTGCTTAGTATTAGAATTCTGTTCAGTATAAAGTTATTCTTTCAAAGGAGGAAATGATTTATATGGAAAATGTATTTATCATTGTATGTGCCCAAGGAATGTTAAAGCTGAAAGGAATCTTAGAGATCATCTAATTCTCTGCTTCTTCTACAGATTTTCAGAGTTGGAAGGGAGAGAGGAGTGATTTGTCGATCAATTAACCAACAAACATTTTATTAAATACTTAGTATGTACTAGGCATGGTGGTAAACACCAAAGATACAAAGACAAAAATGAAACATTCTCCACATTGAGACTTAAATTCTTCAGGACGGAGACAACCTATACACATAAACAATGTAAATATAAGGTAATTTCAGGAAAAAGAGACTAGCAGCTGAAAGAGGAAGAACTAGGAAGGTCTTATAAAAAGAATTGATATTTGAACTATTGTGAATCAATCAGTCAATAATATTTTTATAGTTTGTATAATAATTAAAAAGTATTTATTAAGATCTTACTATGTGCAGGAGGCATCATGCTAAACGTTGAGCATAAAAAGAAAAAACAATGCTTGTCTATAAAGAGCTTATACTCTAATGGGGGAGAGAATATTTACATAAAGAAGGTATATAAAAGATATAGATAAAGTAGAAGGGAAGTGAAGTGGTATTTGAACTGATTTTTGAATAATTAGGTATTTTACAAGGTAGAGGCGAGGAGGTAGAGAGTTCCAGACAAGAGGGACAGCAGACAGGGCAAAAACAGAGGTATATTCTGTGTGAGGCTCAATAAGTAAGTCAGTATGGCTGGACCCTAGAGTATATAGGAGAACACTATTTTAGCCTCCCTGTTTCCTGGGGTCCCTGTCTCTCTCTCCTACCAAATGTATTTTTCTTAAAAAGTTGATGATGACTCATTGCTCTAGTGAATTTTGTGAAATTTGCTTCAGGAAAGTTATGAAAATGCTAGTTATCATTCTGAAGTCATGAAGCCTGGATTTTAGTCTGGGTCTTCTCAATAATTTGCTTTGTGAATCAATCGAGTTATTTCTTCTCTCTATGCCTTGGTATCCTTATCTGTAATGAGTAGGGGATGGACAAGATAATTCTGAGGTTTGATTGTATTCTAACATGCTATGAAAAGCAATCAAAACTGAATGTAATCTAATTTGCCGGTATTCTATTCAGTTTAAATACCTGATACTGATTTATTATCCAGAAATTTATTGCTGTCCTTGATATTTCACAGTCCCATTGACCGTATCACAAGGCAAACAGCTGCGATGACTAGACTGAAGAAGTTGTTTTCATGTTTTCACGGGCCAACATCCCGTGCACCAAATGTGGCTGTATGGATCAAGGATCTGCCTGTTTCCAACATATACCAGTCAAAGGAGAAATGAACTGCTCTTTGAAATTATTAAGCTTTACAATAACAAACAAGTGTCACCGGAGCTGTTCTAGAACTAGTCAAGAATTAAGGATTGAGAAGGGAATCAGAGAGAAAAACACAATGGTAAAATGTTTGAGGAAGATCTCTTGGGAAGCTCAAGTCTCTGCTAAATTAGGCATTAAGACCAGCTGTCCCAGATGATTTTGGTTTTTACCGAATGAATGTGTAAGAATGAAAACACCTTGTAAATGAAAAATCCCAGATTTCATTATTTCTGTTTACCTGGGGAAGGTGGGAGGAGAGTGGTGTCATAATTGTTATATTGTTAATGAGTCAACTTTTTGACTCATTTGCCTCATGAAAGAATTGAGTTACCATATTTAGAAATAATCTTGGAATTTAGAGATCACAAGTCATTTGCAGATTTGGAAGAATTCACTGATGGAACAGTCTGGTCCTGGTACCATTTGCGGAGAAGCTTGTTAAGGACTTATTTGATTTTTCCCTCTGAGACTGGCCTATTGAGATTAGGTTTCTTATTTTCTAAGTCAAGTATTTAATTTTTTTGTAGATATTTTCCCTTTTACTTTATGTTCCCATTTGAATACATATATACATATTTCTGACTTTCCAAAGATCTATTGATGTGGACCATCAATTGTGACTCCCCCTATCCCAAACCCAATCACAACTCCTTAAATAACTTTATAATTTTAGAATGTTGTCTGCAGAACAGAAAGGTTAAATGACTTGCCCATGGTCGTGAGGCTAGAAAGCATCAGAGGTGGGACTGAACCCAGATCTTTCTGTCTTCAAGGATAATATTCTATTGATTATGCCTCTCTGCTGCTCAGATTGCTGATAGTTTTCTTTAGCAATAATCACCAACACTTTTTAAATTTCCCAATTGTCTATCAGGATTAGGGATAACTTGGCAGCAATTTTTAGGAAGGACAGCTGGTGAGGCAACTAGGGAAGAACAGGACACCTAGAATGGTGGATAACCTGATGGGGGACATGGAAACTGTCATTGAATGCAAATTGGTCTATCATATCAGAGATACAATTTGTTCTCTTTGGCCCCTAGGGGCATACGGAGGGGCAGTGAATGGATGGAAATTACAGAGAAGCAAATGTAGGCTTTAGGTAAGAAAAAACTCTCATATTTGTAGGAGTCCCTAGTCTTCTCTCTCTCTCTCTCTCTCTCTCTTTCTCTCCCTCCCCAACAAATGCCTTGCCTTCTGTCACTATAGTCTTTACTTTTCCAGGTCCTTTTTATGTTTTTGTTTTCCTATTTTGGAATGCAAGCACTTTGAGAATAGAGACTATTTTGTTTTCTTGTTTTGGTATCTCCAGCACTTAGCACAATGCTTGGCGCAGAGTGTAAGTACGTAATAAAGGTGCTATCTATCCACAAAACCCTAGTTATCTGTCTGTCTGCCTGTCCATTTGTCTATCTATCTATGATTTAAGTTATCCAAAAGCAAAACGGACTGCCTGGGGAGGCAGTACATTTTTGAAGGTTTGCCTAAAGCTGAATGGCCATTTGCCAGCTATGTTGTAGAGGGAATTCTGTTTGAAATAGGGGTTAAACTAGTTGGCCATTGAAGTCTCTTCCAACTATGAAATTGTGAAGGTGGCTCTGAAACATGTCATCCGACCAATCCTTCCTATTACGAAGTGGGGACAGGGGGCACAGTTCTTCAATATGAGCAGATATTTAGGAAATTTAAATCTCCAAATGAGTCACTAGAATTTTACTTTTAAGGATCTTGCAAAGTGTAAGCACACAGTTTGCCAGGCTTAGGCTAAATTGTGAACATCTGAAATATTGATTTCCTTTGAACCCTGATAATTCACAGCTGTGCTGAGTCTTGTAGGTCTAGTACCTACAGATCTGAACCAATCATGGACCAAATCTTTGTCATATATTCTGGGAGGCTGGTATTTTGCTTTGGAGGTTTGTTCATGAGAAGGACCTTTTGATTCCCTGGATGGGACTTTGAGTAGCTGTTTGCTGAGAGCCCCCTGACTATTCAGATGCTGATGCTCTCCCAATCTGTTGGTGTATGTAGGTGATTATATTACTATGTTCAGACAGTTGGAACCCTGTCTAATCTCTGCAACTTTCTCTGCTTGTATTTTCTGTACTCACTTCTTTCTACTTATCTGTAATTAAAGATTATTGACCCCTTTGAAGCTGTCTTTCCTTTAGAAAAGCAGATCAAAGCACCTGTGCTAGCAGGCCATCCTTGGTGTGCTAGGGTGCTTGCTGCTATACAAGGTCATTAAATGTTTTAGGGGCTGTGAAGAATCTGATCATGGCATACATTTGGTTTCTTATTGCCTCTAGCATAAAACAAAAACTCCTTTCTTTGGCATTTACACCTCTTCCTACCCTAGTGCTAGCATAACTTTCCAGGCTTATTTTGCTTTATTTTCCTTCATGGCCCTCTAAACTGACCATCTTGCTATTAATCATACACAGATATTTTCCATCGCTGTACCTTTGTGCTGTCTGTTTTGGGAGTACCTTACTTCCTTTCTTCTACCTCTTAGAATTCCTAATTTCCCTCAAAGCTCAGCTTAAGTGACGCATCCTAAGATGTCTTTTCTGATTTCCTCCAGTTATATCTCCAACGCCAACCCAAACCACCTTGTCTATGTTTTATATAGACTTTGGCCCCATTTTTTCTCATTTGTAAAATGACAGGGTTAGACAAAATGATCACCAATATCCCTTTGAATTCTAACATTATGAGATTTTATTTGATTTGTATCTTGGGCAATTGGCCAAGTGATGCTACTGAGGAGTTTGATTATAACGAAATAATAAAGTTTTTACAAACCTAAATGCTCTAGGCAACATTTCAAATGGTATGCTTATATCACTGATACAGTGCTCACTAAAAATACCACAATTTCTTTTGTAAGATGGTGTTACTTATTAAAAAATTGGTATGACTCCCTCCATTTGGGTACATGCTAAATATTTATGTGCTGACATCTCTGTAACAGACTTAGATTTCCAGAGCAGTCAGATTATGTTCTGGAGTCAAACTTAAATTGAAACAATGAGATAAAAATTAGGCACTAAGTCCCTCAGATTTGGGCCACTGGATAGCCTTAAAACATCTCCACCTGTGTAGTACTTTACCTTTTATAAAATAACCAGCCAGTTCAGGTTGTGGAAAGTGATGGATAATGCTTGCTCCTTACTGCGTTTGTGTTATGTGCTATGCACAAAACATACACTGACACTTTATAAATAGAATTCTGAAAACTGGAGGATGAGGATGAAATGCTAAGCAGGCTCCTGTTGTGTTAATGATGGCTCATTATTACTCTGTGAATAAAGTTAGAGGATACAGTCCTTCCCAGGGCCAGATTTCTAGCTCACCCTTGGGCCTAATTATTTGCAAATTGGATTGCCTGGAGGCTCCTTCTCCTTCCTTGCTTTCTCCTGTTATCAAACCCTGGCCCTAGTGAAGGCTTCTCTCCTTTGCCTTTGATGTTTAATTTCTCTAACTTGCACTGGAATCCAAAATGCTCCATTTATTTAGCCCACCTTAATACACAGCAATAACCTGTGGTGAGGACTAGGTCAGTTCCTAACGGCAGAATAATAAATGCCCAAATTTGTTCCAGGGCAAAATATGTTTTTTTAATGGCATCTTAAACTACACTTTCATCTTTTCAAATGCTGTTCTTTGAAGGTAACCATTTTTCCTAACAACCTAGAGAAATCTCCCTTCCAATCTCTTGGTGAATGCAAAGTTAATCAAGAAGACAAAGGAACTCAGCTGTCTGGAGGCCCTCCTTTGGCATCACACGTGTTTTAGGTTCTATGCTGTGTCAGTGGCTTGTAGGGAACTAGTAGGTCCAGAAAACCTGATGGAACAAGGGCACCAACCTTGCTGTCATGATGGAGCTGCACCCATCCTCCGTAGCCATATCTCTGTGGAAGGTAGAAAAGCACAGAAAATTCTCAAAGTGTAGAAATGGAAACAAAACCATAGTTCATGAAAACATCCAATTCAAGGAACATGATATTTAAATTTCTGAAAACAAATAACAATGAATATGACGTGAACTTAATACTCAAATATAAATGAACTAGAGTACTCAAATAGATCTGTGATCTCACTGATCCAGAAGTTCCTTCCAACACAAGATATCCATACCTCCCTATCCTGGGTACTCCAGTCTTCATCTTCTGAAGGATTAATGGAATATAAATATCTTCTCTGTACATTTATAGGCATATGTGACTGCATATGTACCCTTTTTCTCCTTGGAACAGGGGCTGTGTTCCCAGGTCTAAAGATACACAGGTATTTTGCCTTATCAATCACGGATGTCTTACTCCTTTGAACTCTGGCCCAGTTCATAGATGTAATACATCCTGTGCTGAATAACATAGAATCAATTAGTCAAGTAGGCTGAGTCACATAGGCTTTCACACCCTTTGGCACTGAGCCAATCAGGTCCCCAGTCTTTGTTTGGAAACTATATATTCTAGGAGATTGATATTGCCTTGGGGTTTGCTCAGGGGAAAGACACTTTGCCTGAGACCTTTTTGAATTCCCAGATTAGGGACTCTGGGTAGCCTTTATCAAGGACCCCCATACACACCCACCCTGTGAAGAGAACTCAGGTGTCTGTGCTCCCTGGTCTGGTGATATGGGAATATTTCTGTTACTCTGCTAAGCTTTGTCTTTCTATATTTCTATAATGATATTTTGTATCATCCTTGTGTGCAGAATCAATGTGCTGGTTTGGTTTTGAGTGAAGAGTGCTTATTATATGATTCAATCCTTAAATATATATTGTATATAATATATACTTAATATTACATTATAAATTATATTATATATAATAATATACAAATATTATATATTTTACATTTATACTTATATACATATACATATATATATGTAAAATGCATGTGTGTGTTCATAGCAGCTGCTCATATCCAACTGACGAAACATCCTCCTATAAGATTGACACAGGGTCTTTCTTGCTCTGTAATGACATCACAAGGATACCAGTGGAAGATTCTGGCCGTGCTCCTGTCATTCTCTCCCTCCCCACATGGCCAGTCAAACTTCTCTTCTCTCATATATTCCTTGATGACATCATTTCCTCTTGTTTTTTGGAGTTCATTACTGGTTATATGTTATAGTGAACCACATTTGGCTCACTGTTGGGCTATTGGAAACTTCTTGATAAGCAAAGATTTGAGGATGTGTAAGAGGATGTGTTTTGTGTGAGCTGTGTGTTGGCCTGATGCTTTAAGTGGGCAAATTTTTCTTCTCTCTAGGCCTCAGTTTTCTCATCTGTGAAATGAAGGGATTAGATGATCTGTAAAGATCCTTCTAGCTCAGATCCCTATTTCAGATTTCATCTCAGGCCCCCGGGTTTCTAGTGAAACTAGGTAATGTTACACTCTGGAAAATTCCATTTCTCTCCATAATTCAAACTGTAAGATGGTAGTGTGTTCTCTTGCCATTTCTAAGGCTTCCTTGGAAAGGTAGCATGGAATGATGGAAAGAAGACTGAATTGGGAGTCACAGAACCAGGGCTTACAGGACAGGAGGAAGGATCAGCATATCTGTGAATGCCAATAACTGCGTTTCAAGGTTCAAGCGTACTGCTTGCACAGATTTCTTTCCATCCTTGTTGCTGTTGCTTATCAATCCCTTGGCCATTTTTGCAACAATTTCAACAAGTTTGGTCATTGGTTCAGGGTCCTTCTCTTTGCATCATCATCTCCTATAGCAGGAAGCAGTGTGGTACAGTAGAAAGAGTACTGAATTTAGAATCAGAGGGCCTGAGTTTGAATCTGGGTTCTGCTACTTGCTGCCTGTGTGACCTTCCACAAGTCATTTCATTTCTAGGCCTCAGTTTCCTCATCTGGAAAAAAAATGAAGAGATTAGACTAGATAATTTCTAAGGTCATTTCTACCTCTAAATCTAGCATTCTCAAGGCTTTCATAATTCATGTTGATAATCCTTCCAAATAAAGCTCTGATCGGTCATGATTCCTTAACTTCCTAAATTTTGGCTACCTTCTTCATCCTATTTCAGCCAAGCACCAACAGAATACCATCCAAGGCCTCAGCATCCTTCAGATTGCACCATCTCCAAGAACTGGAAATTTAAAATTTAGCTCTGATTACAGTCCCTTATACACTGTACGGTGTCTCAGTATGTATGACTACTGACAAATGAGGTGCAGTAGAGAGTGCTAGATTTGGAGTCAGAAGACAAGTTAAAATCTAGTTCTGCCACTTTTACCTGTGTGACCTTGGACAAATAATTTATTTTTTGTAAATAAGTTTTGTAAGTAAGTTTCCTTATCTATAAAATGAAGGAGTTGGGCCGAGTAATTCTAGAGTCCCTTCCAGTTCCAAATCTGTCATCCTAAGTCATTTAAGCCTCCCTAAGCCTTGGGTTCCTTACCTAGAAAATGTGGATAATAACCTGTCATTCTCACCACACGGGGCTATTGTGAGAACCGAAGGAAGTAATGTAGGTAAAATGCTGTTGTTGTTGAGTTGTTTCAGTTGTTTGTGATCCCATCTGGGGTTTTCTTGACAAAGATACTGGAGTGATTTGCATTTTCTCCTCCAGCTCATTTTTCATGAGGAACTGAGGCAAACAGGGTTAAGTGACTTGCCCAGGGTCTCACAGCTGGCAAGGGTTTGAGGCCAGATTTGAACTCATGAAGAAGAATTTTCATGACTCCAAGTCCAGTACACTATCTACTTTGCCACCTAACAAATTTTAAAACACCATGCAAACATCAGTTTTTGTTATAGTAGATAACCCAGCCTCCTGTTTTATTGAGATTAAGGTCAGGTAGGTCGTGCTGTGGATAGAGCCTTGAAGACTGGGATTCATATCAGTCCTCAGACACTAATGAGCAGTTCAACCCTGCACAAGTGGCTTAAGCTCTGTCTGCCTTTTCCATTTCTTCAAATGTAAAATGGGGATGACAATAGCTACTACCTCTCAGGGTCATTGTGAAGGTCAAATGAGACGTTATTTGTAAAGCACTTAGCATGTGCCTGACACATAGTAGGTGCTATGTAAATACTAGCTGTTATCACTGTTATTATAAGACCTTCAGAGAAACAGATCTCTTTCATATTAAACTCCTTCAGACTCTACCCAGAAATGTAACAGCCAGGCATACACATAAAACAGTATCAGGGAAGGCAGTAGAAGAAAATTCTAGACCCTTGCGGCAAAAGGAACTATAAATTTCATGGAACCTTTGCAGCTACCCATTTCCTCATTCTCTCAGAAATCCTTCAATGTCTTGGAATATCCAGACTAACATAAGATATGTTTGCATTGGCTATTGGCTTAAATACCTACTAGATATGGGTGGAGTCTGTGATGACTGTCTCAGGTGCCCAGTCTTAGCAAAGATGCTCCTTCCCCTCTATTCCATGCTCTCTTTCTATTCTTTTTTCTCCCTTGTAATGCAGAACTCCAGTTGAACTCCACTCACGCTTGTTGATAATATTCTTTGGATTATTCCTCTGTGGACTATCGCGTGGTATTTAACAAGTTCAAAGAGCTTTGTGTAATCTTTGCAGGCATTTGCAGTCAATGCAGACTTTAAAGGCATTTTTAATTTGGTGCTTTAACTTCAAATGAATATAACAGCTATATTACTGAACTAGTTACCTGTACATTAATTTTTCATAAATTGAATCATATTTTTTGAGCTTACCACTTTAAATAGTAATAGCTTATATTTATGCAGTGTTTTAAAGTTTACAAAGAAATTCACAACAGTACTGTGATATATGTGACATAAATATTATTTTCTTTCTATAGATGAGAAAACAGGCTCAGAATGATGATTTTTTTCAAGGTTCAGAGATATAAGCAAGGCAAAGTGAGTGGGGTTTTGTTCTAGAGTATTAAATTTAGAGAGTATGGAAAACATCCAAAAGACCATAGAAACAACAGTTCAATGGCTAGTTTGCAAGATAATTGATATATGAAACTGTGGCTAGGCAGAGCTACAACTTTTTGGCGATACCTCAAATGATAGCATCCTTTGTATTCTTTTCTCTTTGCAAAAATTCCTAGAGGCACTGCAAAAGTCACACAGCAAATAGGAGAAAGAGCCTGAATTCAAAGGATATTTATAGTGAGCTCTTCCTGTAAAGCTGATAGCAAATAACCTCTAATTTACTTTCTTTGTGAAAACCAAACTTTTATGTATGGTATTACACAAAATCATGATACGTTTATTATGGTTTCTTCCTAAAAACTGAAAGTAGCAAAAGTGAGTAATTACTAATTAGCAAATTAGTAATTAGCAGATGAAAATATACATATATAAACAACATCCTTAGATTTGCTTATTTCCTTTGGTCTTATTAGAGGAGGGGATTCTTACATGCTTCCATATAATTACTTGGTGAGTCATAGGATAATGGATGCAGAATTAGTGGGACTATGGAAGTAACTCTCATTTGACAGAAAAGGAAATTGAAGCCCCGAGAGGTTAAGTGACTTGACCGATGTCATAGGGGGTGGTATGTGGCAGAGCCAAAATTTGAACCCAATTTCTTCTGCTTTCCAATAGCACCAAATATCACCCACAATTCTCACTGTTACTATTTTATTGGTCAGAATCTTTATTTTTGGTGAAGATGGTGAATTTGGTGAATTTGTAACAATCCAAAATGCAGCCCCATGAAATCTGTCCCTCCTCAGTTGGGGTATTTCCCAAAGTCTCAGCAATAACCACTAGGTCTAACAACACCATTTTCCAGAAAAGATGAAAAGCACATCCTAACTGTTTCTTTGATCCTCCTCATTTGCAACCATCTAATGATTAGCCAATGCCCTGTTGATTCTGCCTGCCCCCTTTCCTCCCTTTAGCTACAAAGTGAAGGTCACCTTGGTTTGCCTATTAATATTTAAAAAGCACAGATAGGCTTAAAAGAGGCATTGATTCTTTCAATGAGGCCTGAGGTTCTAAAATGATACCTAAAACCAGATTATTCTTTTAATAAGTTTATTAAGGAGCTTGAAAAAAATGGAAAGGATAAAGAAAGAAATGGTAAGAAAGCAGATGAAAGAGAGGGAAGGAATATGCTACAGTTACATTATATACTTCAAGAAATATTTTAAAAATAAAGGAAAGTCTTTAATGTTACATCTAATATGCTTTACACCATAATTTCCCTAGAGTTTGTGAAGGAAAACATGATATCAACTTTATTTGTGTCTCTTGCATCTTTATTTGTTCCATTTCTCCAAGTTTGCATATGCATTTAATGTAATTGAGTTTCTGGCTATGTGCCTATTCATTGAATTTGTATTGATATCTGTGTTCATAATTAGAAAACTGTTATACAATAAATTTGATGGCTTGATCCATTACTTGGAAATCAAGCTAAAGACTTTGAAAAAAAATTCTTTGTGGATTGACATGGAAGACGTTTACGAGAACATTGTGGGATAACTTGAAGCATTATAGTACAAAGAGGACTAGACTAATAGAAGATCTGGATTCTTTTTAAAAATGTTTATTAAAATTTTAATTTATGGAATAAAATAAGCATTTCCATAACATAGTAAATAAAAAAATGATTACATATGAAACTGCAAATCATCATGTGCAACTTGCTCTCCCTTTAAAGTATGTAATAAAGTTATCATGTAATTTTCTATTTGCATCCAGAGAAAGAATGGATACATGGAATTATGTGTATAATGATTTTACACACACATGCACACACACATGTACTTGTGTCGTAGTCATCTTTAGGGTAGGGGAAAAGGAAAAGGTCTGGATACACACAGATGATGTGTGATGGTGGGCAAATGGAAAGCCTACTAATCTTGCAGTCAGGGCACCTGGGTTCCTATTCTTTTCCTTCCACTTCTTTTTTCCCTAGGGTGCTAATCTTAGATGAATATCTTGTCACTGGATTCAGATGGCTCTGGAGGACGAGTGAGGCTGGTGACTTGCACAGCCCTCCCTCACTCAAAACAAAGTCAAGTGCAAGTCATGTCCGTTCTCAGAGCCAGTGGACATGAAAGCAGCTAGTCACAAAATGCTTGTTGGTGTCATGATTGAAAGGGGTCAGGGGAAAGTTGGACATGAAACCAGCAGTTGCATATATTGATGAAATTATTCCAGGTATACACTTGTGACCTTCCCATATACACTCTGCCGCCGTCAGCTTATGAGAAGAAGCTCCCCTAATAGAAAAGCCCCTAACTTCTGCTTACAGAAGCCTATAACGTAGTCTTAGAGAGTTGTTTGAGGCTCGTGGAGTTTGTGACTTGTCTATGATATACAATGGCAAGCACACAGTATGAATCAGGTCTCACATCCAGCACTCTGCGTACTACATCAGACTCTCCAATTCACACTCTTTTCTCTTAGTGTATTGTTGATAACTCTCTTGTCACTGGCCCCATTTGACTTTTACTTATTTACATTTTTTGTCTTCCCTATTGGTATATAAGCTCCTTGAGGTTTTGTAAAAATTCATCTTAGCATCTCATAGTACACAGAACAGTGTGAATACAGAATGAATTGAAATGTTGCTATTCAATTAGCTGCCAACCCACAAAGTTAAACTGGGTGGTTTATAAGGTAGTGGGGGTGGGGGAGAGGGGGACTGATTATAGACTTCATGCAGCTCTAAGTTTCTGGGAGGTATGGAGAATTTGGAGTATAACATGGATTCACATGGGTTGTAACTCATTCAGTAATTTCTGCCATTGACGAGTCGGAGGAAAGGAGCTCATAGAATTGTAGATTTAAAGCAGAAAGAGACCTTAGAGACTATTGAGTCCAGCTCTTCATTTTACAGATGAGCAAACTAAGGTACGTAGAGTTTAAATGACTGGTCCAAGGTCAAACAGTTAATAAGTATCTAAGTCAGGAATTGATTCCAGGTCTTCCTGATTCCAAGTCCAGTGCCCTATCCACTACTCAAGAGTACCTCCATTAGAGTGTTTCTTAGAATCAGGAGAAGCAGAATTGTCTAGTTGCCTGTATTCATTTATTCTGACACATTTGAATATCTTCTTATTCTTGCATTTGATATCCTGGCACTGGTTCTCTGAAAAAAAGTCAGCAAAGTCACACCTCCTCCACAATCTCCCACCTGCTGACCTTGGCTAATTATCAGTGAGGTCAACTCTGTTTTCCACATCTGTCCTACAGTTACCCAGCGTCCTCATGCTACCACTCAGTGGTTCAAAGTCCTTCTCTGCATTATCTGACTCAGGCTGACTTTCCATTCCCTCCTGTATTCATACCTATTCCAAAATGATTTTCTTCCCTAGAATTATGGAGCTTTCAAAGTACAAAGAACTTATATCTAATAAAGTTCCCATCCATCATTTTATAGGTCAGAGGAAGTAAAGACACTAGCTGTGGGATCCTGGGCAAGGTACTTAACTTTGTTTGACTCATCTACATACATACATACATATATATACACATACACACATATATACACATACATACATATACACATACATACATATATATACACATACATACATACATACATATACACATACACACATATATATACACATACATACATATATATACACATACATACATATATATACACATACATACATACATATATATACACATACATACATACATATATATACACATACATACATACATATATATACACACATATGACTCATCTTTGTTTTCTCATCTATAAAATGGGAATAATTATATCATCTACTCCCCAGGGCTGTTGAAGTGTTTGGCACATGGTAAACTCTATGTAATTTTAGTTGCTATTATTACAGTGATAATTATTATGAGGACATGGCCAAGGTCACACCTTTAGTTAATGGAAGAGCCTGGATTAAGACCTTAGATTCCTGATATACATACATATATATATATATATATATGTGTGTGTGTGTGTGTGTGTGTATACGTGTATATATATATATATGTATATATATATATATACATATATATATATATATACACGTATATATATACACGTATATATATATATGGGAGTGATTTTTTCTTTCAATTATTTATGAATCATCCATGTATGCTTTATGCAGCACATAACATCCCGTTCTCTCAGTGTTCAATTTTAGATAAATGTTAGAAGGAAAGCAAGGGGACTAAATTCATTCACATTAAGATATGAATGACTGTTAAGTTTTACCAAGTTCTTAAAATAGATTATGTTTTCTTCCCAGAATGTTTAAAAATATCATTAGCAAATGGTCTTTTAATATATTTCAGGCAGGTACAAAGCAAAAGTTTTCCAGTATCATTGGGGAGAAATTTTGAGGTGGGGCCATTTCAGTGCCTGCTTGGCAAAATTGGCACAAGTCTTGCTGCTGGGGCCTGTTCTTGAGAATTTTTGACTCTATTCCCTTCTCAAATGAAAATTGGTATGTCAAAATCCCTTAAAACCACTGCTATCAGCTCTCTGACTTTAGCAACATGGGCCCTTCTCAGCTTTCCACTTCTGAAATGTTGCAGATTCTATGTAACTGTTCTTCTTTCTGGCTCTCTACATTTGGGAAGCAATCAACAATGATAGATCTTGTAGACCATTTCAGAGAAATACCACCCTGTATGATATTTCAGGGTAGGACAATGAGAGGGCGCTGTTGTTGGGAGTTCTTAGGATTTACTTCCCAATGGCTGAGTCCATGCAACATGAAAAGTCTTAAAACCTGCATTAAAGTCTAGTACCTAGAGACTAGCTTTGAAATTTGGTGGTACTGGACTCTTCTAGAGAAAACTGAGTTCACTGCTTATTGTGTTTTGTATGAATCAAACCAGATCCTCCCAGTATCTAAGCTATTCAAAGCAAAAAAGAAAAAAAATTGTGATGCTCTAGCCATAAAGACTGCAACAAAATTACCAATATTTTCTAGCTCTAAATGCACTGAGTACTATCCCCCAAGGAACTATGCCTAACTGCTCCTGTCTCTAAAACTTACGGATTGAGAGCTTGTGGTACTTGTACTTCACGAAATCATTAATATCAAAGAGAATACTTATCCTTCAGGAACACACAACCAGGGCAAAAGGACCCAAAGGAGCAAGTTTTCAGCAGAGATGTCATAGTGACGGTATTTTTGTTTGGTTTTTGTTATTAACAGCGAAGGTGGTAGGGAGGAAAGAACTTCCAAAGACCTCTTTTGATGATAGTTACAGAAATGTATAGTCAGGGTTTGTAGCTTTTCTTAAATTTTTAAAAAATTAATGTTTTGCTTATACATAAAATTCATTTGAAACTAAGAATAAAAAAGGAAGAGAAAAAGAAAGCATTTGAGCAAAAGCAACCATTCCTTCAACATCGTCTGGTATTATAGGCAATATTTCACACCTATGGTCTCTCACTTCTGTAAAGAAAAAGGAAGATATATTTTCTTATCTCTTCTCTAGGGCCAACTTCTAGGTCATAATTTCATCGTTTTAGTTTCTTTTTCCTTTTCCCCCAGTGTGTTGTTAGAGTTATTTTTCCATGTTCTTTTCCTAGTTCTGGTCTACAGCATTTCAAAAGGGGCCATTTCAGAATTCTGATCTCCTAGCTGCTAGTATTGGGGAGCCATGTGCTCCTGAGTAATGAATTCTTAGAGGTAGATAAAATTTCGAGCTTTCACTTATATAAAAGAAAATTTAAGATTACCAATCCTTCAGAACACATGGATAGAGAAAAAAATAAGTTCACTTGTGTCTGGAATAAAACTTAAATGATATTTTGGAGTTTATTTATTTTTTCTTTCTTAACTTGGATTAGAGGAGGCAAGACTATTCTCAGTGGTGTAAAAGTTCTAGAAGATTGCACACTGTATTTTAAAAAGAGAGAGAAAGATTTTCCCAGTTTGAGCTAAGCTGAAAACTGTTTTAAATTCATTAAAAAAAAAAAAAAAAACTACTTCTCTTCCCTGGCTTCACTAAGGAACATTTGTTCACAAGTTCATTGTGAAGAAAGAAAAGGCAAATTTTGGACTTAGGAAACCTCATATTGTACTCTTTAGACAAATCTATTTTACAAAGGACATGTCCTTTATTTTAGTTTCTGAGAGCGTAGTTTCTTTATTCTTCATAATAAATCTATCAAGAAATAATGTAAACAGAAAGACAAACTAGACAGAAGTAGAATTTAGAGTTGGCAGAGACTTTAAGATTCAGAGAAGGTTGATTCCACCCCCTCATTTCCAGAGAGGGAAAAACCAACGCTCAGAAAGGAGAGCTAGGATTTGAACCCAGGTTTTCTGTAGATGGAATCAGAAGATAGGTTTCAGATCCTGGCTCTATGACTTTCTTCCTGACTGACCTGGTGCAAACAACCTTTCTAGGCTTTCATTTTCCCTACCTGTAAAACGAAAATGTTGAACTCCATGATCTGGGAGAACTCTCTCAGTTTCTAATCTTACCATCTGAAGTTCTGCCAAAAGCCATGGGCAAAAGATGAAAAGCCCGTGTACCACTCTCTAAAAACTATTACCCAAACCTTGTAAAACAGCCAGGCTTTCAAGGTTCTGAGATGATTACGCAAATGAATTTGACGGTCATTTACTTGAAAATCCTAATTTTCAATTCTGCAGCTGTGACGCATCCCTGGGCATCTGTTTGCTCATTTACTAATCTGATTTAAACCAAATAAAGCTGTTTGACTTCTGCTAGGCAGATTTGTGATCCACAGGGGGTGAGATCTGGAAATTATTACAATAATTTTAAAAGTAGTAAAGTTCCGATTTCTTCACAAACTGTTTCTCAAAACAAATGCCAGAGACATGGAAAACAAGTTTAGACTCAATAACAATTAAGTCACACAAAATTAAGGAAACCTAATATCTTATTTCCACAGAAAGAGAGAGGGTTATAACATAAACATGGAGAAATCACAGAAGGGAATAGGAGTTCAGTAAGGTCATTGAAAATTACCTTTCTCAGGTCAGGCCATTCTTTAGGCAAAATATGACTGTGGATATCAATTTTCATCTCCAAAGTTTCAACTGAAGACACGTGTTAAGAAGATGTTGTATTGTCCAATGATACCTGTGCAGGCCTTTCAGTTAATCAAGTTACTTGAATTTCTACAAAGATTTATCCTCCCTAGCCAATCAATAGCTAAAGTCTCTTAAGGTGGAATCTCATTGGAGCTGTCTCATTCAAGTTAAAAGTATTCACTGTTTGTCAGACCTGCCCTGGGTCAGCAACCCTTAAAGCAATTCTCCCTGTGCTAATTGTTAAGAACTGGGCTCTGGCTCACCTTACTAAGTTAAAAATAAAATAAATTGTGCTGAGGATCACAGAAATAGAAGGGATCTGGAGGCTGTCAGTTTTACAGAGAAGAAGCTGAGGTCCAGGTCCAGGTCCAGGTCACACAAGAAATGAGAAACAGTGATACGATTTAAATCTACGTCCTCCGATTCCAGAGTCCATGTACTTTCCACTGGATCACACTGGTTTAAAAAGGAATTTATTTTTTAAAAAAAATATAGCAGGTTAGAAACATTTTGGGGGATCTTTCCATTATTTGAGTTCATTTTTTTCCGTTTTATCTTTGTCAATAGATGACAGGAATGCATGCATGATAAAAGTTTCTATTTTAGAACACTAAGTATTAGGTAGATTTGATGTAGAGATTGACCAGCTGAAGCTGACTTCATTTTTTGAGAAATAGGTATATTCTTTTCTATTCTGATTCATTAATCTCATTAATTCTCACTCATTAATTAACCTCATTCATCAATATTTTTCTAAAATTCTCTTTAGACCCCACTTCTTATTTGTCTTTTTGCAAGGTTTGTTTAGGCCTTAAAAAGATACATTAAGGTTCCCACTATTTTAGTTTTGCTGCTTATTTTTCCCCTGTAATTCCATTAATTTTCCCTTTAAACATATAGATGCTATGCCATTTGATATACACATATATTAGCTAATGATATTATTTAATCATCTGCAGTGCCTGTAAGTATAATGTAATTTCCTTGCTTATCACCTTTAACTATTTCAATTTTTTGTTTTGCTTGTCTGAGATTATGACTACTGTCCCTGCTATTTGGATTCTCCTGAAGCATAATAAATTCCGTTCCCAGTGCCTGTGAATCTTTATTTTTCAAGTTGGTTTCTTCTTCCCTCTTCAGTTGAATGGGTGAGTTAATTGTATATTTCTCTACATTTTGACTGTGCTTACTTTTCTCCCTCTTTAAAAGAAGGATGGGGTGAAGAAACAGGTGTAACGATCAGACTAGACGTCTGTAACAAAACTGCGCCATTTTTTTCTTCGCCTTTCTTTTCTTCACCGAGCCCAGACTCTTTCTGATTCTTACAACTCTTTGTTTTTTAACTCTTCCCTTTATGGTCTTCTGAAGGTGACGTTGACTTTGTGACTATTTCCTCTCTGACTCTTATACCCCTTAGAAGTGTTCTTTTCTTTTTCCCTGTCCATGCTTGCTTCACCACTGAATTGAACGTATTTCTATACCAAACTGCACGTGTTTATGTGTATATGTTTAAGCCTGCCTTTGTCCGTTTCAGATACAAATGAGTCAGGATCATGAGATGTTCACTTTCCCACCCTTCTATGTTCGTTTATGCAAAAAAAAAAAAAAATAGGTTCTTCCTCCATCTTCATTCACCCTCACCCCAGTGTTTTCCTTTTTTTCTCCCTTTTGTTTCCTCCTTTAAAGGTCCTTTGTTTTTGTCTTAACTCCCTTTGTGATCCTTGGAGACATCAGGATTCTGATAGGACACTTGCCTTTTCTCCCTTATTAGAATATAAGCAAATAATCACCATTTAGCCCTAGATTTCTCTGCATTTCAAAGTTTCTATTCAGCGCTGACCTTTTTTTTTTTTTAAATCAAGAATGCTTGAGTCTTTTGTTCTATTTAAGATCCGTTCCCTAGCCCTCCACTTCACCCCCTCCACCCCTACCCCATAGATTTAAAAACAATTTTAAAGAGTGTCATTTCTGGTTATAAACCTTTATCTTTTGCCTTTTTTGAATATCATATTCCAGATTTCCTCTTCTTCAAGTAGTTGCAACATAGTCTTGTGTGACTTAAATTATTTCTGACTACTTATCATGTCTTTGTTTTAATGTGAAAGTTTTAGATTTGGGGCAACTAGGTGGTGCAGTGGATAGAGTGTCAGCCAAAAGTCAGGAAAATTCGTCTTCCTGAGCTCAAATCCAGCCTCAGATACTAGCTGCGTGACCCTGGGCAAGTCATTTAACCCTGTTTGCCTCAGTTTCCTCATCTGCAAAATAAACTGGAGAAGAAAATGGCAAACCACTCCAGTGTCTTTGCCAGGAAAACCTTGAATGGGGTCATAAAGAGTCAGACACAAATGAAAAATGACCAAACAATGACAATTCCTGGGTGTTTTTGATGAGGTTCAGACTCTGGGAGCCTCCTTGAGCTCCCCTTGAATCTTCTCACTTATTCTGGTCTTTCCTACTCACATCTAATCTTCCCATTAGTTCTGGCAGTTCAGGAAGCCCATGGGCTTTTCATTATCATTTCAGGTCTCTGTTGCACTCCTCACCCTTGATCCCATCAAAACCCCATTTCCCCAGGCTGCCATCAAGATCTGTATACATTCCCATACTGCCCCTATCAAGATCTCTGGATTGCCCCACCTGCTTCCCCACCTCTAGGCTGCCCCATTGTCTGATATCTCCTGATAGCCTCTAGGTATTTCCAGCCTTTGACCCTCCTAGGACTTCTCCTCAAGATCCTTCCTAAACCCCTCCTCCCATCACTCTGGACTTTTGATAATATTTACTTTACGTTTTCTTCATTATAAAATCTTCTGAGTTTTTTTCAAATATTTCTTGTTGACTCATGGAGTTGTTGAGTTCTTTCTGCTCCATTTAATTTT
The DNA here is from genome assembly GCA_028658325.1 of Potorous gilbertii. NCBI lineage: Eukaryota > Metazoa > Chordata > Mammalia > Diprotodontia > Potoroidae > Potorous > Potorous gilbertii. The sequence continues at coordinate 250,182,552 of CM053771.1, read as the reverse complement.
CAGAGCACCATTGCTCAGATTGGATTTTCCGTTCTTTGTTCTAAGCTGTATATTCTTCTTTTTTGCCCCCCTCAAACTTTCATTCATTTCTAATTTCATTTTTATTTCTTGTTTCATTTCTTCTAGCCATTATGGCTAGTACATTTTGCCCCCTCTGAGTCTCTGCTTATCATTTTTGTGGGGTTACTCTCTTCTTCCAATCTAGCTTTTGGGCATTTCCTAACTCATGGTATTTCTGCATTGTGTTTATCATTTTCTTTTGTTTACTCATAGTTTCAGCCTCAGAGCTTGGATTAGGATTTTGTTTTCAGGCTAGTCACCTAAAGTACCATTGGATGGATTAGGGTGCCCTCTCTCTATAGCCATGTTAGAACCCTAAATGGCATAACTCTGGCACAATCCCTCTGCCATCCTTTGCCAAATTCATGCTGTTTTTTTGTAGTTATAAATGGCCTGAAAAGCTTACATCTACTTCTTTTAAAAATTTGTCTTCATTGTCTCCTTTTCAGGTATTTGCTAATGTTTAGCTGGGAGAACTAGGCTGCTCTGTGACTTTTCAGGTCACCCATCTTATTCATAAACTTTTGTTCTAATGTTTCTATCCTGGATGAAAGGAACAGTCATGTTGTTGATGAGGTGTATGGGTGATGGGTGATGGTGAATCTCAAAATACCGACAGTCCCGGGTCGTGCTTGAATGAATTCGACTCAAGTCTTCTTAAAGCCAAAGAAAACAAAGTTTATTAGGTTGCCTCTTAAGGAGCCTAAACTAAACATTTGTGACGCTTGTATTTACCAGCGGGCCAGATAGAATCTCAGCGAGACAGACTCTGAGCTGGATTGTATCTGAGCGCCTTCATGGAGGCAAGGTGGGACTTAAATACAGAAAAGAGTATAGGTGGGATGGGGGGTGGGGGTGGTCTGGTAATCTAGAGTGATGGGGGAAGAAGTTCAGAAAGGGCCTCCAAGGGGGATCAAAGGCTGGAAACAACTGGAGGTAATCAACAAACATCAGACTAGAGAGAGCCTAGGTAGTAAGCAGGTAGGGCAATCAAGAGATAACAGACAGTGGTCACAGATTTGAGTATGACAGGCCAGATTCTGTGAGAGGATACCGGGAGAGCTCAATTTGTGTATGAAAAGTCCGTTTCTACTGGGAGAGCTCAATTTGAGTATGAAAAATCAATTTAAGTAAGGAGATTCCAGGGGAGCTCAAAGAAGTTCCCAGAGTCTGAACCCCATCATTGTGACTAAGAGGAATAAGAAATTTAGAAAGGAGAATGGCGGGGAAGATGATGTGTTTAGTTTGGGTTTGTTAAGTTTGAAGTTACAGTATGAGTTGCCCCAGTGGAGAGCTTCCAGATCATTTGGAAATATGGACTGGAGTATAGCATGACTGATTCCGTCACTTTAAAAATGATCATCCAGTCTCTGACTCTTATTTTCTAAGTACTCTAATACTCCATTGGATCTGTGACCTCACTGACATGACTATTCCCTCCAATGATACAGAACTTTTCCATGCCCACTCATTCTATAAAACTCTTTCCTCCCAGAAATCCACCACCAGAAATCCATACAATATGTTGGGATATTTTTTTTAGTATCTCTGATCTATCGTCAGTATAACTGACCTATTTTCTTCTAGTCTTCCCTATTTGAAGCAAATGGTCCTTCCCAGATGTGCTGGCATCACATCTGTGGCAGCTTCTGGCCAGTCCTACCTCAGGCAGGGCTAGTGCAAAAATATAGCAAGGAGAAGTTAGGTGTTAGGAGGTGAAGGAGGGAATGATGAGGGTGGAAGCAGAGGCTGAGTTCCAGGAGGCTGAAAGATTGAAAAAAAAAAAGAAGCAGGGTGACAGCTAATGGCTGGCCTATAGGGTTAAACAAAGGTTTCATTGTTTGTTTTTCAAATTCATTCATTCATATCTGTCAACCTTTTTGCTAGGCAACTGTGATACAAAACTAACACTATCCCTGCCATATAGGAGCTTATATTCTATCAGAGGAAACAACCTAAACAAATAAATACAAAATAATCAAGCATCTTTGAAGGCAACGGAACAGGCTATGGAGAATAAATGGAAAGTGTTAGAAAAGGGATGGGAGATAGTTGGGGGAGTGAGGAGGGCTGATCCTAGACCACATTATGAAGTAGGGAAGCTTTGGACTTGGAGTATTTATCTCCCAAGTTGTAGTGAGGATCCAAGAGATGATGCATGTGAAGCATTTTGCATTATTATATGTCTTTGGAATTCACAGGTCACCTTTTCTGTTTCCTTCACCTCCTCTTCTGTTTTCCATGCTAGTCACTCCTCACTCTAAGGTTCAGTCTGAGTTTAAATCATGGTAGCTCATTTTCATGTGGTAATGTATGGAGCTTGCAATTGAGTCAGGGTTCAAGTCTCTCCTCTGACACAAAGTATTTGTGAGACCTTGATTTCCTGAAGCCACACCAAGTAGGATTGTTCCATTATATAGGTAAGGCTCTGCACATAATTCTATCGAGGAGTCAAGAAGTGATAACATTCAGAACAGAGCTGAAGTCAGAGATGTACCCAAGGTAGAACAAATGAGGCTTTGTCCTAGATGCCAACAAATTTAAAGGGCCATGTAACATTTTCTTTCTAAGGGCTTATTGCATCCTCAACACCCTGGCATCATAAAGTTTGTCAAGGGGTATAATGGATTATAAGATTGTAAAGGTGTGTTGGGGCCAGGTTGTGAAGGATTTTGAGTGTCAAATAAGTTTATACTTGATCTTAGAGGTTATAGGGAACCACTGGAATTTGTAGAGTATTTATAGAGTAGAGTAGTAGAGTGGTTGGGCCCAAACTGAGACTGGTGGGATCATGGGGATAGGAATCATGAGCAAATCTCCCTAACCATCTTCATACCTTATTACTGGGGAGATGCTTGGTACTTGGGTATGTAGAAGGGAGTAAGCATGGGTTGCCTGGTGATAGGCTGCAGCTGGACTTAGGCCATCCATCACGCCACTTATCCTGGGGCCCATGTCTGGGCCCAATTAAGGGGATAGGGAGGCTTAGACAGGGCTGGGAACCTAGAATTGAAGGGCCTCTTGTGTAGCAACATCTTGACATTGGACCATAGGGAATCTGTATGTGCCTCAATTCCTGCAAAGGTGGTAGGTATTCTCACTCCTCACCCAGAGGGGTGGGGTAAGGGGCCATCTGATTGGCATTGGGCACTTCACTGCTGTAAGCTTTCCTATTCTCATGCCTGAAAGTTTAATGGCTCCTTTCCTTTTTTCTGGTCAGCCTCCCTTAAGAATGGGAAGAGGCACCAGAGCCTTGTATTGACACAGGAATAAATGGAAGAAAAGTGTATATTTGAAGGTTCATGCCTCTCCCATCTGTTGCTCATCATGGAGTCTGGCAATGACACACTACTTTCTGCTTTCCCTTTCTAACACTTAAACACACACACATATTGGGGTCAAGATCTTGGGTTATACATCTATTTGGTTAAGCACTTTGTAGGTTTATATGAATACTAGGGCATACTTTCCTTCTTACTCCCCCCTTCCCTTTCTGCCTCAATGGAGGGTTTTGACATTTTTCCACTTGCTATCTCCCCACCTACTATAAGCTTGAATAGGGAGAGATAGGGGCCAATGGCTCAAACCTGCCCATGGACAAGAATTATAGTGATGGAGTGGAAGGGACCTCAGGTGACCAGGGGGATGGAAAGTACCTCCTTCAAAATTGGTCCTCTTGGGGCCCCTGCATGGCTCCGTCATGCTCATCTAGTTACACAAAAAGAATGAATGAATATAGGAAGCTATGAGATGATTTGTCAGGAGAAGCTCACTCTTGCCAACCTGTCTGCTTCACATTGGTGTCCTGAGGTGTTAATCTCCTCCTACCACCAGGCACCTTTCAAAAAGCCCCTAGTTGTAGTTCTGGGTGGAGAGCTTGATGCACGTCTCCAGGAAAGATGTTCTTTTCCTCTGAGACACTAGAGAATGATGGGAGGACAGGTGTAAGGACAGTAATAGGTAAGGAGGAAGTTAATAGAACTCAGCCGCATGACTGTAGCCACCAGTGAGAGATGGTTGTTACCATGGAGAAGAGTGAAAGTGTTATTCAGAAAAATGCTTCAAAGAAAGACAATTCAGAAGAAGCTAGAAGTCAAGACTGGCCCTGTATAGCAATGCCCAAACATTTATGTGCCAGCAAGGTCCTTGATGGCTCACAAATTAATAAAGTGTTTGCCCAACTTGGTATCTTGTTTTCATCAGCAGTGAACTCACTTTAGTACCTGACCCTGGGCTTCCCTGTCATTGATTCCCATGGACTTGGCTGTAATCCTGCTTTTCTTTTAGACACTGTTTAACTACTTTTTGGCAGTGCGGGGTAGTAGGGAGAACACTGAATGTGGAGCCAGGAGAACCAGGCTTGATCCTTTACCCTGACATTTATTAACTGTGTGATGCTGACCACACAGTTTTTCTGTGTCTCAGTTTCTTCATCTGTAAAATGAAGATAATGGTACTTTTCTATCTACCTTTCAGGGTTGTTGTGAGAAAAGAACTTAACAAATCTCAAAGTTCTGTGTAAATGTTTTGTTATCCAATGCTTAGCACAGTGCCTAGCACATGGTAGGCACCTATTAAATGCTTCTCGACTTGACTTATCATTTTGGACATTTACTTCCATGATGCATATTCCAATGTACTGGGCTTAGCTTATTCTCATGATAGTTCTGCCCACCCTAGTTATTCAGGAACTTACTGCGATCAATTTCCATTATTCTCCACCTGGATTTTTCACCCCTGTCCTGTTGCCCTAAATGGGAATGCATCCACCCAAGTCCATTGAACCCTCTGAGTTGCATCCTATGATGAGTCTTCTTCCCAGGACTCCCTGAAGGCAATAATATAGATTATATTTGTCTATTCTGAGACTGAAATGGCAAGGATAGGAAAAGGGGGAAAGGGCTAAGGAGAAAGGAGAAGATGAAGAATAGCAGCCAAAACTAGGAGCAAGTTAAATGTCAAGAAATTTTAATGTATCAGATCTGCCCCACTGTTCAAAACCAAAAGGGGAATTGCTCATTACAATCACACCTATCCACACACACAACATCACAAAGCACAAACGTACACACATACTGATCATCATCAATATGTTGTTTTTGACCATAAAAACAATGTCGTGTATTTTCTTTCTGGGCAGCCAGAGTTATAAATTCATACGGTTTTCTTGTCACATTCTGACACCTTACATTCAATGTAGGGGAGCTCTCCAATAATTGTATTTCATCAATTTGCCACTGCAACTTAGTAAATAACTCAACTACACCAGAAAAACAGACTTCTGCAGTACTGTTAATTGTCTTTTGTTTTCCCTCTCAGTTATTGTAACTCAGATATAAGGTTCAATCTAGGGGCCCAGCTGATTGTATTACTGTCTTGTCACATCATAGTAACTTAATAAGCTCCATACTCTGCAGAAAGAAGCTATTACTGACACGTAGGGAAAACCAGGGGCTCATTCACAACTGAATGCAGGCATGTCAACTTGACAGCTCGTGTGGAGCTTGCATCTTCCCATTTATTTCGTTTTTGCTTTGAGTCATGGCTCAGACCCCTCTTCAATCTGTTTCCACGATTGATGTTTTATTCAGGGATGAGGTGGTATGTATTTGCATAATGGGCAATTACACACCATTCATTCATAACACAAAAGGTTAACATTGTCAGTCAGTCTGGTACAATTACAATGCAGGGGAGGTGAAGGATTTAAAAAAAATGACTTCATCAAACCCAGTACTTGAAGTTTGTTTAAACACAGGAAGAATCCTACCAATAGACACACATGTTGACTCTCCTAAAACACTTGATGGTGCACAATAAGCTTAATGATTTCCCCTGGAGCAGTGAGATGGACTGTCTTAAACATAGGCAAGTCCTCCTTTACAGGCTTGTGTGGGCAGGGTGATGGGTACAATACTTTCCTTTTCATATTCATTCACAAATGTTGCAGTACCATTCTTGATTTCCCATTGGGGTGTGACTAGGGTAGAGGGAAAAGAACGATGGGAGAAACTGAGTTAATTGCCGATGATAAACGTTCAAGGGATTTCATGAAAATTATTTAATTTCATGCTTACAACAACCTTGTGAAATAGGTAATAATATCTGCCATTTATATAGGACCTTAAAGTTTGCAATGTGCTTTATATACACTAACTTGATCCTCACAATGAGTATATGAAGTAAATGCTACACACAATATTATCTCCACTTTGTGGTTTTTATTCAATCCTTTGCTCAAGTTCAACTCTTCATGATCCCCATGGACCACACCAGGTGCTTCTGTCCTCCTCTATCTGCCCAAGTCTGTCCAAGTTCATGTTCATTGCTTCCATGACACATCTATCCATTTCATTCTCTACTGTCCCCTTCTCCTTTTGAATTCAATCTTTTCCAACATCAGGGTTTATTCTAATGACCCCTGTCTTCTCATTATGTGGCAAAATAAGCTACAGCTTCAATATTTGTCCTTCCAATGAATATTCTGAATTAATTTCTTTAAGTATTGACTAATTTGACCTCCTTGCTGTCTAAGGGATTCTCAAAAGTGTTTTCCAGCACAATTCAAAAGTGTCAATTCTGCAGCACTCAGCTTTCCTTATAGTCCAGCTCTCACAGCTATATATTGCTATTGGAAAAACCATAGCTTTGATTATACAGACCTTAGTTGGAAAGGTGATATCTCTCCTTTTTTAGTATTCTATCCAGATTTGTGGTAACTTTCTTTCCAAGGAGCAAGTATCTTTTAATTTCATAGCTGCAGTTGCCATCTGCAGTGATCTTTGAGTCCAAGAATATAAAATCTGACACTGTTTCCATTTCTTCTTTCTCTGTTTGCCAGGAAGTGATGGGATTAGTTGCCATAATCTTAGCTGGTTTTTTTTAACATTATACTTCAAATTAATTTTTATAGTCTTCTCTTTCACCCTTATCAAGTGGCTTTTTAATTCTTTATTTTCCGCCATCAGAGTAGTATTGTCTAAATATCTGAGACTGTTAATATTTCTCCTGGCAACCTTAATTCCAGCTTTTGACCCATTCAGTCTGGCATTTCTCACAATGTGCTCTGTATATAAGCTAAAAAAAACTCCACAAAAAATAAATACACCAGAAAGCAAAAAACATACACGTTGGGGTGTTTACTGATGTACACACATACATACGCACATCAAAAAACAAACAAAAAACCCAAACCTAAACTTGTAAAACATTTCATGCTTAGAACAACAGATCAGAAAAGCGAGGTTTGGAATGGTCACCTGTATAGTCCCTGCAACTGATATGTACTGTCCTGGGTGAAAATCTTCCTGCTTTGGAATGTTCTTTTCTCTCCCTCTCTCAGGTGGTCACTCCTTGCAGGCATTACTTTCTGTCTGCCTCTTATGGTTCAATCTTAAACAGCTTGCAACTTCATCTATTTCTTGGTCAGTGGCATGCTTGTAACTTTCTCACAGTTCTTTTAACTGTGAGTCCACATAGAATGATCTCTCTAGAGTTCCTGCCTCTCCTAAGTCTGTTTATATCTTGAAAATATAATTCAGAGCCAGAGAACATCTTTCCTTTGAAAATCTTCTTTTACTTAGCTCACATAGACTCTACCCTCTTCTTCTCTCAGCATACTATGGGACTACTGTCTTCTAGCTCTGTTCAAACGAGTCTCTATCAACCTTATTTGGAGTAATGATAAATCAGTATCATTTGCTTCCCTTCTCCCTCAGCATATTCTGCAGTCAGTACATCTCCCACTCACATCCACGTCATATCTAAATCATGTTTTTTTTTAAACATGGTTGCTGAGAAATCGTTGATCATCACGCAGTGTTGCTAATACTGTGTACAGTATTCTCCTGGTTCTGTTCGCTACACTTTGCATCAGTTCATGAAAATCTTTCCAGGTTTTTCTGAAATTTACCTGTTGTCATTTCTTATAGCACAATAGTATTCAATTATATTCATGTTCCACAACTCGTTCAGCCATTTCCCAAATGATGGGCATCTTCTCAATTGTCAATTCTTTGCCACCACAAAAAGTGCTGCTATCAATATTTCTATACATGTGGTGCTTTTCCCTTTCTTATGATCTCTTTGGGGAGCAGACCTAGTAGTGGTATTGCTGGATCAAAGGGTATGCATAGTTTGATTGTCCTTTGGGCATAGTTCCAAATTGATCTCTAGAATGGCAGGATCTACCAACAGTTCAAGAGTGTCCTAATTTTCCCATATCTTCCACAACATCTATCATTTTTCTTTTTTGTCATATTATCTCAACTGATAGGTGTGAGGTTATCATATCATGCTACTAATTCATATTGACCTTCCAGTCTTCTAAAATCTCTCAGATCACCCACTATATTTCCAGTTTCTTTCTTTCTTCTTTTCTTTTTTTGACATTATGGAGTGATGCTACAAATATTTAGCTATATATGAGATCTTTCTTCTTGTCATTAATCTCCCTGGAAAATATGTCAAGTAGTGAGATGGCTAGGTTAGATGGTATAATTGGGTTAAACCATATTTACTTTGATCATTCAAAACATAAGATCTCCTTGGCTACCCACCATGTTTTGTTGAAATCTTTGAAATTTCTCAATAATCCGCTAGAAACAGAATAAAAAATATATATACTCATAGATCAATGACTAAGCATTTATTTAGGCACCTTGTTGTTGAGTCATTTCTAACTCTGTAACCCCATTTGGGCTTTTTTTTTAATTCTGGAGAGAGCTTTGGAGTGGTTTGCCATTTCCTTCTCTAGCTCATTTTATAGATGTGGAACTGAAGCATACAGGGTTAAGTGACTTGTCCAGGATCACACAGCTAGTAAATGTCTGAGGCTGGATTTGAAGTCAAGTTCTCCTGACTCCAGTCAGTGCCATTTAAGCACCTACTATGTGCTGAAGGTGGTGTGACAGAGTGAATAGAGTTTGGTCTCAATCTCTCCGGTTTAAGTTATCACCTCTAACTTGTACTAGCAGAGAGACCTTGGGTTAGACTCGGCTCAGAGTAAAACATGAATATATCACAAGGACTCCTTTCTTGAAGATACAGCAGAAAGATCTACGTATAAACATATAACAGCAAACTCTTACAGACTTCTAATCCCTAGAGACTCTCACATGGACTGTGATCTTTCAGCCAGGGTACATGAATGTGAAGCAGATTTAAGTGCTGCTCGGTGTCTCTGTATCTTAAGTGACCATTATCAATTCACTAATATATATAATTAACATCCTATTCCTTTGCCTTCAATCTACCAATCAACCAAAAACATTTTATTAACTATCTACTATGTATGTTATAGGTATTGGGTATACAAAGACAAAAATGAAACAACTCGTCCTCAAGGATCTAATATTTTTTGGGGAGAGACAACATATACATATATAAAAGTATTTACAAGATATATACAAAATAAATACAAGGTTATTTTGGGAGGGAAGGTATTGGGCGAGAGGTACGGCAGGAATCATTAAGAGTTTCATGTAGAAGGTGGTGCTTGAATTGAGCCTTCAAGGAAATAATGGATTCTCAATGGGAGAGGTGAGGAAGGAATATATTCCAGGCATGAGGAATTTCAAGGTTGTTCATCCCTTTCCTACACATATGCCCAAAGATCAAGACGTGCTTTGTTTTGAACGGTCACTCTAATTTCACCCTCTTACTGCTAAAACTGTCTTCTGACTCTTATGTTAGGTTGCTTTGTCAAAATAGCCCCAAGTTAGCATCTAATAACAACCAGTATTTATATGGCAGCTTAAGGTTTGCAGATCACTTTATACATATTCTCTCGTTTTATCCTCACAACTCTGGAAGCCAGGTTATCCCCATTTTACAGATGAGGAAAATGAAGCAAACAATGTGAATTGACTTGCCTTACGCTGGTACGTGAGGTAGGATTTGAACTTAGGTTTCCTGACTCTTACTCCTTTTGCAACCTAGCTACCTTTATTGCTCAACAATATTTATTGAATATTCATGATAAGTTTAGTCTAGAACTAAGTGTGCATATTAAGGTATAGTTTAAGCTTGGGGTATAGCATAGCATTGGGCAAGTAGGTGGCACAGTGGATAAAGTGCCAGGTCTGGAGTCAGGAAGATTCCTCTTCTTGGCCTTTGACACTTACTAGTTGTGTGGCACCAGACAAACCACTTCATCCTGTTTGCCTCAGTTTCCTCATTTGTAAAATGAGCTAGAGAAGGAAATGGAAAACCACTCCAGAATCTTTGCCAAGAAAAACCTCAAATGGGGTCATGAAGACATGATTGTACAACAGCATAATATAATATGGTACAGTGTAGCATGGTACGATGTAGCTTGGTATGACACATAATCCTATACCGTTTCCTGTAGAGTCACAGAATAAGAGTTGGAACAGACTCAGTAGCTATCTAATCTAACCTGGAACCTGAAGAAGAATTTCCCTCTATTGCATACTCATTGCACTGTTATATAGGCTTCTTGAAGATGTCTATTGAGGTGGGACCCTGTTATCTCCTAAGGCAGCTTGTTTCATGTTTAGATAGGTCTAGTTGCTAGGAAGTTTCCTCCTTATATCATGCTTAACTAGACTTCTGGAATTAGTCCCTGCTTTATTGTGTGACCTTAGATAACTCAATCCCTTCACCTGTCTAACCCCTGTCAGAGTATTGTTGGGATGGTCAAATGGGAAATAATATTTATGAAACTTCTATGAGAGAAACATAGAGCGTTATATAAACATATGGTATATTCCAAAATGAGTCATTCTTTATCATTGTGAATAGAGAGAACACCATTTTATTCCCAGTGCCCGATACGCCAACTCTAATCTTTGTATCTTTGCATTGACTGTTCTTTTATGCCTACAATGCCCCACCTCTTAGATTCTCTGGTTCCCTTCGAAGCTCAACTGAAATCCCACCTTCTCTCTTATTCTGCCCTCTTATTAGTGTACTCCTTCTGATAATAACTTCATCTATTCTGTATATCACTTCATATACCTAGCTTTTTTACATGTTATTGTCCCCATTAGAATGTAAGATCCTTGAGGAAAGAGATCATGTTTTTGCCTTTTTCTAGAGTTTAGCACAATGTCTGGCACATAGTAAATGATTAATAAATGCTTATTGACCAAGGGACTGAATATGGCCAATCATATTTAGAAAAAGCACAGCCTTCTCCAAAGGCCCTGGATTTGCTTTTTGGATTATTAATTTGGATTGTTACATCTAAAAAAAAAGTGTGACAACAATCTGTTCTTTTCCAAAGCATATGTTTCATTGATTACTGGGAGGGAGTATACCTAAGTAGCATCCAAAAAAGAGAAGTGTTTCCCACTTCTCAATTTCCAGGTAACATATAAATAGTCTATCCTAATTTCTCAATTTTCTGTTACTGAATTGAATCAATTCTTAAATCTTTAATCATCCTAGGGAATGTTAGATGGGGTGAAAAACAAGTAGACATATGCCAACATGCAAGTTAATTTGTTTTCTTATAGTAATTCATCCTAAATGGAAGACTGGTTCTAGGAAAGATTGGGCATGACTAATTTCTCTGGGAGAATGACAGTTGTAGCTGGACCATTAAGGAAGCCTGACAGGAAAGATAGAGCATCAGTCTCTTCCTCTCTTGAATGCTTGATTGGTTGAATTCCAATTGTACTTAAGGAGGATATGGCCTTTGAAAAATTAGGGACCATTTAATTTTTGTCTCTGTATCTTTGGAGCTTAGCACAGAGCCTGTAACATAGTAGGTGCTTAAGAAATGCTTATTGATCGATTCCTACTCAGCTCTTGACTTGTCCGTTTTATATTGGCTCCCTGTGTGATATCTTATTAACATTTCTTCATATACTTCTGGAAGCTGGCTCCTGTTTCACTTTGCTCCCTCTAATAGTCAGAATTACATTCTTTCCCCAAGTTCTCCCTCCCCCCACCCACCAAAAAAAAAAAAAAGATCAAACTAAAACTCAGATGACCAGACTTCTGTTTCTTTCTTTAGGCAACCAAACCAATCTTTCTCTAGTTCCTGGCCATAGTGTCCTTAGCTGCCCTGCTTCAAACAGGTCTTTTCTGCCCTCTTCTGGTAGCTTCAAACACTACATCTTTATAGCCTAGAGTAGATCTTAGCCTCATCTTCCATGTCATTGATTCTTCAGAAGGCTACCTACCAGTCAACTAACTTATAATTCATTTGTCCTTGCTCTCCAGTTTTACTTTGAAAGTGCTCATTTATGACTTTACAGTCACAGAAATGATCTGGCCAGGCATCCCAATGGGCCTTATTTGGCTGGGTGTTATTTTCTGAGACAGAAGAATTTTACCTTCTTGGAGTCTTGAGAACATAGACTATCACTGCCTTGCTCTTAGAGATGATGTAGAAAACCAGCATGAAGAAGTTATCACCATTTGACTTTTGATATTACTCACAGGAACTGACTGTTTTGGTAATTGACTTACTCTTTCAGTGTCTCAACAGCGCTCTGGAGTGGAACTGAGATGAGGTCCATTAGAATAATTAAATCTAAGTTGGGAAGACCCTAGAGGTCATCTAGTCCAACCCTCTGACATTTTTGAAATTTTATCTACCATTTCAGTCAATTAGTCATCCATCTACAATTCGAACACCTCCAACAATAAGGAATTGACTATCATCCTAGTTGGATTATTCATTATTTTTGTGCTATTCTGTGTCAGGAGGTTACTTTTTATATTGAAATGAACCCTCTTTCACAGAACTTCTAGTCATGGATCTTAGTGTTACCCTTTGGAGCCCCTTGGAATAAGTTAATCTTTCTTTGATATCAAAGATTATTAAATATTTGAAAACGGCTATCCCAATTTACTTGTCTCATTTAGGGGAAACTTAGGAGGGGGGGGGGATCTGAACTGCACAGAGTTATGATATACTATTATATACTGTGAGGCTTATAACCATAGGATTTTGGCCAGGCCACAGAACCTACTCAAAAATTGCTTTTTGGGGAGTTGATCAGAGAGTTCCCTGGGTCAAATTGATATGCTTATATCCTTTGGGACCTTGATTATATAACTCAATGGAGATGAGCTGACTGGATTGGGTTATTGTGAGGTAAAAAGGGGAGGGAACAGCCATAAAGTTGGTCTTTTTGGCTTTTTCTTTTCAAAGAGATCTAGTCCAAATAAATGACTGGAGACTTAAGAAAAAACTTTGGTCCTTGGGAAACTCCTGAGGATTGACTTAGCTCTTGCACATCCCAAGAACTTATCAACTGTCCCACTTCCCTCCCTTATTTCAAGAGATGGCAGCAGTTGGTCAATGGGGGAACACTGAGAGTATTTGGAACTTGCCCCTGGAGAACTCTCAAACATGTGACCTCGACAGAGGGAAATCATTCAGCTAAGTAGTGGGAGTCCTTGAGTACTAGCTTCATTATCCTACCTAGCTATGAGGGGATTTCCTGGACAATACTGAACACCAGAATCTAGTCTTCTATACAGAGAAGGGATAATTAGTTCCTAGGCAGTTTCAGGGTCTTGAGAAAAAGAGGATCAGTAGCAAAGTATCAAAGCTGAAGGATCAGCAAAGGAGCCACAATACTGGGAAGCAAAAAACCTGGATTTGATCCCTGCTATTAAAATGCATTATTTGGTCAATGCAGGTCCAGGAGTAAAGAGATTGCTCCTCTGAGAACCTCAAGTTCATTTTTGTTTCTGGGGGAGTTCAAACCCCTGGGATAGTACCAGAAAGATGGAAGCCTCCATGAGTTCCTAAGTGAAAGAGAGACTTCCTAGGATGTTGAAAGCCTTTCTCTAAAGCAACTCCAGGCTCTTTTCCTATCAGGAATAAGGGTGGAAGGAGTCTAAACACTTGGGGTGGATCTATGAGTCTGGAAGGCCCTCTGGGAAAGGTGGAACAAATAGAGGAATAAATTATTTTATGGGTTACCTGAGTTTGTGTTTTCTGCTTTTCCTATGAAGTGAAATAAATACTTTCCTGTATCAAATATATATAATTATCTTGAATGTTTGTACAGACTCTAAGGACCTTTTAATCTATGTAAATGGTAAACACAACTTATTTTAGAAGTATATTCTGAGATTTCCTGGAAGGAATTCTTGGTGGAGGCAAAACATCACAGAATTTTTTTTTTTAAGAAGCTCCAAGATTGATTATGATCTGTGTAAGCCCAGATTCTGGAGTGTGGGGTTGT
>CM053771.1:250142776-250167818 GCA_028658325.1 Potorous gilbertii | reverse complement strand
GAGAACAAAACATCATGCACCAACTCTCCCTCCACTTTAGTTTTGGCTTGTAGCCTTTTCAAATTAAATAATTTACCATCAGTGTAGTTGCTTACATTGATCTGATTGCCTTTTTGGTCCTTGTTGAAGGCATCTGACCATATTACAGAAAACATCATGCTAAATAGCATGGGAGCAAGCATATGGCCCTGCATCACTCTGTTGGTTGCTGAACATTGTCCGTTATCCAGAACCCATGGAAGCATGCTGTCATGAAAGTGATATGCAATACTGATGAACTTCTCCAGCAACCAAGTTTTATCTTGATCTTTCACAAACCTTAATGACTCTGGAGTCAGGAAGATTCCTTTCCCTGAGTTAAAATCTGGTCACAAATATTTACTATCTGGGCAAGTCACTTCACCCTGTTTGCCTCGTTTTCTTCATCTGTAAATGAGCTGGAGAAGGATATGGAAAACCCCTCTGATATCTTTGCCAAGAAAAGCCCCAAAGAGGATCACAAAAAGTCGGACCTGATTCAAACGACTGAACGCAATAACAAAAGTGCCTACTGTGTGCTAAGCACTAGAAATACAAGGACAAAAACAACCAACACTCAAGAAGCTTAAATTTATTTATTTACATTGGTTTCAGAAACATCTTTCATTTGTGACAGCCCATTATCCAAGACTGATGGTTCTGGGATTGTAAAAATAGTAAGTTGTATCAAACTCCTGGGCAAAATTGTACAGCTACAAATATCTGAGCTCTGCATTGCATACAATCCTTTCACATCTGCCTTGAAATGTCCAGTCTCCCTATTCTCAATCTCTTCTTCCCATTGGCCTGGTCTCCCTAAGAAGCCCTCCAAACTAAACCTCTCCTGCTCTGCATCCCCTTCACCCAATCAAAAGTTATCTGACCTATGTTCCATTCTCATGTAATCCAATTCTTTCTTTTCCACAGTAAAAAATACCTCATCTGATAAACTAATCTCTGGTGCTGATGTGGTATAGAATTAGGCTAGCCCTCTCTTCTTTCCCAGGTAATCTATATTTTAATATTGACTTTTTTATCTAATTCAACAAAAGTGACTCTACTATCCAGAATTCCAAAATAATAGGAGAGAAACTTGGCAGTTGAGTACAAGGCAATGCCTTATGACAATCCCTGGATCTTCTAAGTTAACCTATACATGGGGTTGCTCGCAGTTCAGGGACTGTAGAAATTAGATGCGGATTTCACAAGGTATCTAGTTTCTCCAGACTAGATAGTCTTTGGTTGTTTTGCTATATGATATTGTATGGAATGGTATCATGTCTACTAGGCCCCGTGTTGTTTTATCTTCATTCAGGTCAGCTTATATTTTTTGTCTAGAAACGAATGAATGAAAAGGAATTTATTAAAACTTAACTATAGGGATACAAAAATAATTTCTTTGCTTACTATGTGCTAGTTAAAATTAGTATCTTCCCTCTGAGATTATTTTCATTTAATGCAAGTGTCTTTTTTGGTATGTATTGTTTACACATTGTATCCATCATTAGATTGCGAGCTTCTTGAGGTCCTTTCTTTGAATCCCCAAGACTTAGCCTGGCACTTAATAGGAGCTGAATAAATGTTTGTTGTCCTGATTGACTTGCTAGGCACTGTGCTAAGTGCTGGAGATACAAATGCCAACAAGCAAGGAGCTTCTATTGCACTAGGGAAAGAAAACACGCATGGGGAATCATGGTTAAGGAGGAATGTTCTGGACAGGAAAGTCGGAGATAGTGATTGGCACCAGAGGACAACTAATTCTCTTGGAATGCTAGTGCTGATTTGATGATTGTTCACCGAGTTGAAATTGGAAAGGGATGTGAAGGAGGAAAGAAGAGGGTACACATGTAGCAACATGGTATGAATATGGCAAGAACGTGGCAAGGCAGGCTGGGCCTAGGCTAGATACAGTAAATGTTTCCCATTCAGAAGTCCAAGATCTGAGGACAATCATCTTCATGGACAGATATCAGGGAAATGACAAAAAGGTAACTTCAATGTTTGCCAGTGCCAGAGAGGCCAAATCATAGCATTGCTCTGCAGGTATTCCCCACACTCCAAGTCATACTCCCAGGATGGGTCTTCAGAGAGAAGCTGCTGATTTTACTCTCAAAGTTCTGGATCAGAGTGGTCAAAACCAGATTAAAATGTAATTGGGAAATATTCAACAACCACAAAGAACACAATCAAGCATAAGTAAATGTTCATTTTGTGGTTTTCTAAATCAATATGCAACCCCAGGGATCCTTGTAGAAGGTTTAATGGTCTCTGGTTTCTATTTGAGTTTGACACCACTTCTAGAGCACCCTGGTGTGGGGATGGGGGGGTGGGGTGGTGCTTTTCCTAATGTCTTTCCTTCTAGTGTACCTCCCTCCTGATTATCAGTTTATATCCATTAATCAGCAAGCCTTAATTAGCTTTTAGAAAGGAATATTTACTAAAATGGCATAATATGAACAATTGATACCAAGATCTCCTCCCCAAATGTCTGTGATATACTGTCCCTAAGGGAAAGTGGACTCAAGATTCAGTACGAGAGGCAAAGGGGATAACTCAAAACTGCTGGAAGTCTTTTTTCTCCTTCCATGGAGTCCTTACAAAGTCCCTGTTGTGCATGGTCTAGCTTTCTGCCTAGCTCCTTGTAGAGTTCCCAAGCTGCTTTTCCTCCCTGCCAAGGGAGTATGGGGTTTAAATGAAATAAATGATATCAAGTACTTTGTAAACCTTAAAGCTCTATATAAATGGCAGTTGTTATTATAAGATCATCACAATTAGCAACAGTCTATAGCCGTAAGATCTCCTGCCTGGTGGTGCCTTCGTTCCCTGAGCCTTCTACTGTACCCCTGCTGAGCCCAAAAGATATTTATAGGGCAGTCTAGGACTGTGCTGGTAAAAGCTGAACAACCAGAATGGGGGCTGGCGTGGGGGGTGATGTGTGCATGCACACTTTTAATTTTGATCTACATTATGAATACTTTCTTAGGCCTGCACAATCAACAGAACAATAAATCAAGTCCTGATTTGTGGCAATGATTTCCGAGTTGTCAATTCTCACGTTAAAAATTAACAATAGATTCCCCAAGTGTTTGGAGCTTACTCCAACATACCCCTACGTCAGTGTGTCTAGTTTGCTCTCAGCAAAGACATTACCGCTAGTCCCTGGTACTCCTGTGAAGCCACCTATGAGAAATCCAAACCCTTCTAAGTTAACAAAGTCAAGGCAGATGAAGGAAGAGACTGAGGTCTCCTCCTTCTTCCCCCTTTGTCCAAAGGAATTCTCTCCCCCAATCTTTCTCCTCAAAGACACCAAATACTCCCCAAGGTTCCCTATTATATCTAAGACCTGACTGAGACATGATGAGATAAACTTAATAACTTTCAACTTTTACCCTTTCACTAATACTTTTATTTTGGAGGAGAAAAAATTCTTTCAGCTTAAAATGATGGGGAGGTTGTCTTCACCTCGGAGGGAGAATACTCTAGATGAACATTTTATATTGTCAAAAATAGTGGATGTGTTGATTGACTTTGCTGAACTGATTTTTTTTCTCTTCCTTAATCTTTATTGCAAGGAAAGACTAGATGGGTAGGGAAGAAGGAGGGACATTCAGAAATAAATGGGATGGAAAATAAAAATGTCAGTAAAAATTTCAGGCTTAAAAAAATTAAAATAGTACAACGCGGGTGTTAATCAGTATTTTTTTAAATAAAAGCCTTTTAAGTCCTACACCCAAAATATGTAAGCATGCATGTCCTTGAGCTTCCTTCTAGAGAACTAAATAAGTTATTAACTATGTAAACCTTATGTGCTTGATTACAGTTGGTATGAAAAATAGGCCCACAGATTTGAAAAGAAGGATTAACTAAAATCCTAAAGGAATGCTATATTTGATGATGTTAAAAGCAAGATTGAGTAGAGTAAAATGAAGACAGGACAGATGTTTAAACTTAAGAGCATAACCAATGCTGTGAAGAACAATGACAAAATAGCTTTGTATTGTATTTACTAAGTCAAGAGGAAAACAAATCATTTAAAAGCCACCCTACCTCAAATAGAACTGTGACAACTCCTTGTGTTCCCAAAGGAGAAAAATGAAATCTGAATAGTTCAAAGTCTAGTAAACCCTGAGAAGATAACATTTACTTCAGTTTATTTAAACTAATGGTGGTCACTAGGGAAATTTCAACCAATATGTCATGTTTAACTAAAATAAAATCATGTGGATAATAAGCACATATTTGTGTGCTCTATGTGCACAAGATAATACAGTGGGACCTTGATTAATGGAAATTCAACGAAGCAGATTTTTTTTTCTATTAACCACTTCTAGGAGAAAAAACAAACCATAAGAAAACAAGATAAAAAAATAAACAATAACCTTCTAGCCTATATCCTGAACTCCAACACATAGCTTAATAAGAGAAGTAACAGTTAAAATTTGTATAGCTCCTTAAGATTTGCCAAGCACTTCACATACATTTTCTCATTTGATTTGATTCTCATCATAACCCTGTAAGAAATTTACAACTCATCATATAGATGAGAAAACTGAGGCCTCGGATCATGCAGCTAGGAAGTATCTGAGGCAGAATGTGAAATCTTTCTGACTTTAAGGGCAGAACTCTATCAGTTTTCCCATCACCTAGATGTCTAAGTATTTCCACTAAGGGCAGAAGAAATTTTTCAGTAATGAACCATAACATGCAATTTTTTTATATGTTCATTCATCCAATAAAAATGTTATGAGCAAACACACTGGTATGTAGTCCTAATGGGCATAATATAAAATATGCTGTATATTAACCACCATCCATGTACATTTGGCTTACTTATTTCTTGACAAAGCAAAATTTTAAACTGAGACTTTTCTTAACAAATTCTGTGTAAAAGAATGCAAGTGACTATATGGTGAGTACCTACAAAGGGTTTTTTTAAGTGCTTTCTTTAGTCTTTGTTTGGTGGAAAATGTTTGTATACTAAAACATATTGTTCAAGGCTCTTCCATCATGAAACTTATAGGCAAAGCCACACAAATTAAAATTTAGCCATGATTAGCCATTCTAGGTTTTTCAACTGACTAGATAACTTAAAACTCTATTTAACAAATATAACACATTGTACCTCTATACTATAATTTGTCATAATTAATATTTAAATATAGCACACTTCTATATTATATTTAATATCAAAATACAGAATAAATATAACAACTAAGAAGAAAGTGATAAACCTTCCTTTTAGTGTGACTGGTCTAGTTCATTACATTGATTGCAGAATTAAAGAAAGCTCTAAGCATATGGTTATGCTAGCAAGATTCTTCTGTTGCCAGAGACATTCCATCCTAGCCTATCACAGGAATAATGAAAATGACAGCTCACATTTTATGGAACACTTTAAGATTTACCCAACAATTTTCTAATAACACACCTATAAAATAGGTGGTGCAGATATTATTAGCCCCGTTTTGCAAATGAGAAGCCTGACGTTCAGGAAGATCTACATAGCTGATAGTAGGTTTTGGAGCTGGGATATGAATCCAGTTCTTCTGACTCCAAAATCAGGGCCCTTTCCACTATGACAATCTGCTTCCAACCTTTAAAAGTGGAACCTTGGCCCCTGATGAAAGATCCTCCTTGCCTAGGAATCTTTTGGTATCTCTGTTCAGAGGTAGACAGCAGACCATCGGTACTCCGCACATTCACTTGGAGCTGGTTGGTCCTGTTCTTAACAGCTTGTCATTAAATATTTTGTCTTCAGTGATGCAGTCATTCTTTCAGTCAGGAAGGGATCCTGACAAGAGGCAGAGACACATGTAATAAAATAATGGCAATGATATTTAGCATTTATATAGCGCTTTAAGGTTTACAAAGCACTTCACATATATTATATATATATTAATTCAACTGATCTTTATAACTCAAAATAATCCTATGAAGTAGGTGCTATTTTTATCCCTATTTTACAGATGAGGAAACTAAGGTACAGAAAGGTTGAGCAACTTGCCCAAGATGATAAACTAAGTATCTGAGGCATCGTTAGAACCCAGATACTTCTTACTCTAAGTCCTGCATTCTAACCATTTGACCACCTAACTGCCACAATACAGGTGCAATATGGGGACCTAATATGGGCCAATACCTAAACAGCAAATATCTAATTTTTTAATTAATATTATACCGCGAGTAAAATATGACTCTTTAGATTGAAAAAAATGAAAAAAGAAAGATAAACATTATCAGAATTCATTAGAGAGTGTTTTGATTCCTACCTAAATTTTTTTAAGTATATAGGTTGTTTTGAATCTGTATCTTTTCCTCATTTTTAATAAGAAACCTAAACTTCCTGATCTGGCAAGTAAAAAGTATCATATTTCATTTTATAGCAAAAAGAAAAAATATGGCTTGCTTCCATGGAGTTGCATCACCATCTTATGGCCTTTTAGGAAGCTGCTACTAAAAAAAATTTTTGAAACCATGTTACACTTTCATAACAATAAACATTAATAAGACCCTTTCTATAAAAGCAGAGTGGTGTGATAGAGAGAACACTGGTCTTGGAGTCAGAAGAGTGAGGTTCAAACCCGTATTGTTACTCACCAAGTGACCTTGAATAAGTAATTTAAGCTCAGTCTAACTTTCTCATCTATTAAAGGGGGTTCAATTCAACTTTTATTAAGTACTATGTTCCAGGCACTATACTAGACAATGCGGCTACAAAGATAAAAAATAAAATGGTCCTTGCCCTGAGAGAGCTTATGTTTGACTGAGAGAAATAGGGTCAATGACAAGTCTCTGGGTCACTCTACTAAAAATCTCTCTGCCAGATGACACTTATCTCTACGTTACTAACTACTCCTTGGATCCAATCATTCAAACAATTCTGAATCTATCTAACTATACTATTATGTAAGGCATCCAGGTGGCACAGTAGATAAAGCACTGGACCTGGAGTCTAGAAGACTCATCTTCGTGAGTTCAAATCTGACTTCAGATACTTATTAGCTGTGTGACCCAGGGCAAGTCACTTAACCCTGTTTACCTCAGTTTCCTCATCTGTAAAAATGAGCTGAAGAAAGAAATGGCAAAGCACTCCAACATCTTCCTCAAGAAAACCCCAAATAGGGTCACAGGGACAGACACAATCAGAAATGACTAAAAACAAATACTATTATCTAATCCATATCTCTTCATCTTGTCCACAAGGGTATTATGAGAGATTGTCAAATATCTGACTAAAACCCAGCCATCCCAAGTCTAGAGAATTTCCCTGATCTAACAAATATGTTCAACACATCATGGGCCACTGCTACCCTTAGTCTTCTCTTTTTCAACAAAAAGAAGGAAGCACTAGTAAGACGAGCAATTGTGTACATATCCAGTACCAGAAAGGACTTGAGGAAGACACCAGCCTCTATATGGTTTTCAGAGAACTGCTCCCTCCCTTGCCTCGAGCAGCTGCTTGTCTTACTAATCTAGAGAGTGTGGTCAGTATGGATTTATCCATTTAGAACCTTGGCTCATCTTAGTTATCTTGAAAACTATTCTTTCCTCCCTGGTCTGCTGAATTTCAGGGAAACCTAATCACATGATCATCAAATAATCAATCAATTAACAAGCAATTACTAAGCACCTACCATATGCCAAATACTATGCTATGTCTTTGGGGAGGCAAAGGCAAGAATCAAATAGCCCCTACCCTCAAGGAGCTTACATTCTATTGGATAAGACATATGTACATATATACATACATACATACATACATATATATATTATGTATGTGTAAACTATATACAGAATAAATACAACTTAATTTTAGAAAGGACAGCAGTAGCAGCTGGGAGCAGAGATCAGGAAGACTTCATGGAAAGGGTCTTTTTGGATGGAGTCTTGAATGAAATGAAGAATTCTGAGTGGCAAAAATCAAGAGGGAGTGTATTCCAGACAGAGGGAGTCAGCCAGTGCAAAGGTATGGAGACAAGAGATAGTATCGTGTATGAGGAAAAGTAAAAAGACCACTTTGATTAACCACAGAGTACAGGAAGGAGAATATTTTATAAAATTGGAAAGACAGGTTGGAACTAGGTTAAGAAAGACTTGAAAAGAGGCATTCATATTTGATCCTAGAGAAGAGGGGGGAGTGCCAGCAATGGCATAATGAAGCCAATCATAAGCATACACTTAATTGTGTAGTCTTTACTCATGACCTAAAGCACAAAAGGAACATAATCTAAATACTGTACAACAACTGCCACACGGGCTACATGTGTACATCATGTACCAAGAACCAGGCCATCCACAACCAACTTACAGACATAGCCCCAACTCTGGAGTTCCTAGGTACAATTTAAGTGCCCAGACCCAGCTGCTCCCCCTAACTGCTTGCAAGTATCTCCAAAGTTTTCCTGAATATTGATTACTTATTGATTCTTACGCAGCTTTGGTTAAAAAAAAAAAAGTCCTTAAAAAAATCATCCTTGGCCTTGATCACTAACCTCAGATGTTCTGAGATAATATTCTGATAGCATTCTCATAGAATTGTACCATTCCTTTTTTTAAATTTATCCTGTTATCTGCCTTTGCTTCAGTCTTACATTGCACATGTATTTTAAAAATCTTAATTGATTAATGAGTTCCTTGTTCATCCATAACTTTCTCTTTAGATAGTCCCCCCTTTTCTTCTTCATCAGAATAATTTTCGTTTGTATCATTACATTTATCTTGAGAGCATCCTATTTCACTTGAGCCTCCTTCCTATCTATGACCTCTTTGAAATCAACCTTCCAAAATCAAAATTTTCTCTGTAAAAGAGCTCTAAGAGATGCTCAGAGAATTGAGATTCTCCCCATCACAACTATATCGTGCCTCCCTCTTGGGCTTGTCATCTATTTCTGGAACTCATTCCCTTCCTTCCATCAGGCAGGATAATCTAGTATACTACCGCCATTGCAACTCTTCTATTCCTTTCTTTGCTGATAGGAACTCATATTTGTGACAGGTTTCCCCTCTGCTCCACACCAAATATGCACCCTCTATTGTTGCCTTAATAACTTCTTCTCCGTGGTCTTAGCATCCCAGCACAGAATAATGCTAAAGTAGCTGTACTAGGTGCTATTGGATGACCCCTTTCACTTCCCTTGAAGAATAGCCCTTTAGTGAGCCAATTAACACTTTATGACATTGTTCATCCAGCTAGTGTAGCAGCTGATCAGAGCCACACTGAGACCAGAGACTGTGAAAGGCTACATAGAAGCAGATTGCTTGAAAGACTGTGGTATTGTTGTAATTGCTGCAGGAATCCCAAAAAAGTCAGGAATGATTCCTGATATCCTTTTCAACACCACTTCTTGCGGTTCTAGCTGCTTAATGCCCCAAAAGCCATGGTCTGTATTGTTGCAGATCTGGTCAACCCTAACATCCCAATCACATCTAAAAAAATTTTTAAAAGCTGTGTACAATCTTTGATGGAGCAAACACTTCTGTTGAAGAAGTGAAGGTCTTGGGTCCAGCTTGAGTCAGTGGTGACTGTGCAGGGAAGATCATCACCTCCTTGATACATACTTACAGTAGAATTTTCTGAGGAAGAGCTGAAAACTTGACAGGAAGAATCCAAGAGAACAGAACAGAAGTTGTCAACCTAATGCTAAAGCAGGTTTTGTTACACTAAAGATGAACTATGCCAGTACTAGATTTGTCTTCTCTATTCTGGAAACAATGAATGGAAAGAAGAGTCATGGAATGCTTCTCTGGCAGATCAGAAGAAACAGAGTGCTCTTGTTTTTCCATAGCCTTGCTGCTTGGGGAAAGTAGCATTGGGCATTGGAAAGAGCTCCCCTTTTGAAAAGAAAATAGTCACTGAGACTGCTGGAAAGTGTTAAAAGCTTCTATTAAGAAAGATGTGGATTTTGTGAAGAATATGGAGTAAAAAAGCTAATGTGAAAAGAGAAATCCATTTCCTAAATTTATTAAGGCATCATGTCACTTAAGAGATATTTTAGACGTACGGCATACCCTTTGAAGAAATGGATAGTATTAGCATATTATCACCCTTTCAAATTGTCAATTGGTATGTTGGTACATCAATAAAATGTTAAATAATATTTTTTTACGTAACTCAGATTGCTATAGATTGGTTTACAAAGTGTTTTCCTTGGAATAACCCTGGTACCTGAATCCCCAGTAGAGAAATCCAAATCCCATCCTTGCATGCCATTTTCTTATCAATTTTTAAAACAATTTCCAATAACTATTTTTCTCTAATGCAACTCTCTACTCAAGTCAGCAGCAGTGACAAAATCACTCCTTAGCCATCCAAGGAAGTCAATTTCTTTCCTAAGACTTCATAATCACCAGGAATGCTTCCTTGATCCCTTCTGGTTATAACATTTGTCTCTATAAGGATCTCTAGATGTAATCACAAGCTACTCATCAAGCTGCAGATGCCAAAGATAACAGCTAGAATGTCTATTTTGAAGAAAAAGAAGTAACCTCCCACCCCTATATGATTTTACTAATTTGTAACTGTAAATTATATTTCTAATTTGGGGAGAAGAAATGTAAAACTTCTCTGAGCCTCAATTCTTAATCAGAAAAGTTGTAATAATAATATCAGGTTATTTCTATTAAGAGTTATATTTTTGGGAAGATGGCAACCATCCTTAAATCTATATAATAACAAAATGCATTCTATTATAGCTCTATTGAGTTTGCTGTTTGTACTGCAGATGAAATCTGATGATGATAAGGGAGTCAGCTTCATATAACAGAGATGCATTAACTTTTCCAGGCCAGTAGGATATTCATTTATTAAGTCACCTCCTGGAGCACTTGAAATACAACCTGAGAATGCTAAAAATGTAATGAAGTAGCAAGCTAATGACCCTTCAACAAGACTGTTAATTATATTATTAAGAACTTAGTAAGTGCTTGAACTCAAAAGGAGATATGTACCATTGACATTAGCAAAAAAAAAAAAAATAGGGGGGAGAGGCTGAAGCCAAATTACTAATGCTGTAGGATTATAAAGGATTTCCCATTTTAAAATTATATAAGCAAGGAAACCCAAAGCCTGCTTGTTAACAAAGTTAACTTCCTAGGGTAATAAGAGAATAAATATACCCCAAAATATCTTCCCAATAGAACTGCCATGGTGCATGAAATTCCCAACCATAACTAGAGTTACTTCTTGGGTTAAAATAGCATGAACAGATATGATTTATGAAAATACATATTACATTAACCCATTATCCCATGAACATATATTGTTTTATCAAATTAGCAATCTGTCATTCAAGGTACTAAGGTAATGAGACTTATCTATAATTTTTGAATAGGAAATAAGGAGCAGAAGACAAAGGTCCAGAATACTGCTAGAGAGGGAACTTTAATAAAGGTACTTAACAACCATTGACAGCATGAAGGCCCTAGAGGCCTGAGTAGGGAAGGGGTATGGCAGGGATGAGGTGCTAGGACTGTGAGTTACTCAAAACTACATCTATCTCACTATACAATAGCACAGATGTATTTAACTACTCTCTTCCAAATTTCCTTCATCAAGTTGAATTTAAAATATAATCACCTTTGTTATTTATAGTATTGAGGCAAGATTAGCACTGAGAAACAAAGTTCATTTTTAAAAATCTTATTAGGCGTTTATTCAATACCTCCTACCAAGTAGTATTGTGGGAAATCATAGTTTAAGATCCAGTTCTATTCAATTAAACTAATATTTTGATTTGTCATGCTATACTCTGTGATCCAGGAACACTGGCCTCCTTCCTATTCTTCACACAAATAGCTCCATCTCTCAACTTGAAGAATTGTCACTGGCTCTCCCCCCACTTGGAATTCTCTCCCTCTCCATTTCCACTTCTTGATTACCCTGGCTTCCTTCAAATCCCACCTTCTACAAAAAGCCTTTTCAATTCTTCCTTGATTTTAATATCTTCTTTCTATTGATTATCTCCAATTTATCCTATATTTTGTACATGGTTGTTTGCACATTGTCTCCCCCATTAGACTGTGAGTTCCTTGAGAGAAGATGCTGTCTTTTCCCTTTCTTTGCATCCCTAGCACTTAGCAAAATACCTGGAATAAGGTAGGTATCTAATGAACATTTATTGCCTGATTAGCTGCAAACCTCTGTTAGACACTAAGAACAAAAATATCGAAATTTATGCAAGGCACAATTTAAAAAGGATAAACATGCACACAATTGAATGTGATAAGGGCAAATATGGAAGCCAAAATGTTTTGAGAAAATTGGGGGAGGAAGAAATCACTTTTAGCTGAGGGAGAAGTGGGGAAGGATCGTGGATGACATTATGAAAGAGGTGGGCACCTAACCTGGACATTGAAAGAAGAGAAAGGTTTCAACAGATGGCAGATAAGCCTGGAGTATAAAGTTTCAAATCTCCAGACTTCCCATCACAGGATGTCACCAGGCAAAAGCCAGATGGCTACTTTCCAGAGATAATGTCAAGGGGATCCCTGTTCAGGTAAAGTTTGGAACAGGTGACCCTAGGAGTTCCAACTCTGAAATAAATCCTGTGATTTCTAGTATGTCCCTAGCAGAGGGGACAGTCTCAGGGTGAGAAGTCAGCAGGATGACATCAGGGAACAACTTATAGTCCAGTTCTGTGGAACAGTACAATACATAAATGAAACTAGTGTCGTTTGTAGCCTGTGTAGGTTATAGCCAGATTGTGGAGGTCTTTAAATGCTGTTTTGTATCTTCAAGGCAAAGGAAAGTCTTTAGAGGTTTTTGATCAGTAGAATGATAGTCAAATGTGAATAAAACAGATTATTTTGGCAACTCTGTGAAGGATGAGTTGAAGAGAGAAAATACTGGAATACAGGAAGACGAATTAGAAAGTAACTAAATGGTATAATGGATAGGACACTGGACCAAGGTTAAGAAGACCTGAGTTTGAATCTTGCTTCAGACACTAGCAATATGGCCCTGGGCAAGTCATTTCACTTCCCTCTGCCTCATTTCCTCACCTGTAAAATAGGGATCATAACAGCACCTACCTCATAGGCTTGTGCTTAAAGCAATATATAAATGTCAGCTGTATTATAATTTGGGGACCTGAACTAGGGGGGTAGCTATATTACTGAAAAGAGAGGATAGACGTGAGGGGTGTTTTTGGAAGTAAAATCCACAAGCTTTTGCAACTAATTAGATGTAGAAGTGAGAGAAAGGGCATAGTCAAAGATGACCTTTAGGTTTTGATGAAGAACATCTAATGAGAGGGAAGTGCCATCAGCAGAAAGACAATTTGTGAGGATTAACAGATCCGGAGAGAAAGCTAAAAAGTCAGTTAAAAAAAAAAGTGTAGTTACAGATATGCTACATTTTAGGTGCTCGCAGGACATCTAGGTGAAAATGACCAGCAGATACAGCTGGTAATTTAGTTCATGGGAGAAACTGGGGATAGATGCATAGATTTGGAGTCATCTGCATAGAGGTTGTAATTGAAATAAAAGGATTAGACAAGATTACCAAGGAAGAGAATATAGAAAATAAAGAAACGGAGCTGAGGACAGAGGAGAAGCAGAAAGGAACTGTTTAATTGAAACCAAAGGAAGAGATAAGTATTTAAATAGGAAGGATGGTTAACACTGTCCAAATAAAACTGTCTGCTGAACCAGATCCCTTTTCCTAGACAGAGGAAAATATTGAAGACATAAAAGTAGAAGCATTTAAAGTGACTGATGAATCTACAAGGATAATCAAGAGTACCAAAGGAACTTTACCAAGTCTTACGTATATACATGTATAACCATGTCTGGTTTACTCATGGTTGGCATATCCAAAGGTGCTATGGGCCTCCAAATCCTAGAATGTTATTTTTGGAAAGGGCTCTAGCTCCTTTTGTCATCTTAAGTTAATAGAGTAAATACAGAGTAAAGTTGCTGTTGAGGGCCATCAGAGACATAGCATTTTTATCAGTGACTTGAATGAAGGTGTAGACAGCATGTTTATTAAATCAGATTTGAAATGCAGCTGAGAGGAATAGCTAACACATGGAATTAAGAGATTCAAAAAGCTGAAAGCTTTCACCAGATATGAATGATAAAATTAATAAAATGACACAAAAATGTATAAATGTAAAGTTCTATAATTGTTTTAATAATCGGCTATACAAGCATAGATGGGGAGAAAAGGTGTGAGTAAACAACAACTCATATGAAAAAAAATCTGGTGTTTTAAGGGACTAATTTCAGTCAAGTGTGATAAGGTACCCAGAAAACATCCCCATATTTTCTCAGAACATTTTGGCTTCTCTATTTGCCCTTATCACATTCTACTTACTATATTTAATTGTGTGCACATTTTCTCCTCTTTAAATTGTGCCCTACATAAGGTGGTGCAGTGGATGGAGCACAGATCTTGAGTTAGTAAGTTGTTGTCATTCAGTTGTTTCAGTCATGTCTGATTCTTTGCAACCCCATTTGAGGTTTTTTTGGCAGAGATACTGGAATGGTTTAACATTTCCTTCTCCAGCTCATTTTACAGATGGAGAAACTGAGGCAAATAGGATTAAGTGACTTGTCCACGTGTCTGAGGCCAGATTTGAACTCAATCTTCCTGACTGCTAGCCTACCACTCTATCCACTGCACCACCTCAGCTATATTCTTGAGCCCAGATGATTAGGAAAACTGACTTCAGATCATGCCTGAGATACACAGGAAAGATAACAGTACCTACCTTGAAGGGTTATAATGACCAAATGAAATAATCAAAAAGCATTTAGTACAGCCTGATACATAGTAAGTGCTATATAAATGTTAACTATTCACCAAATGTAACTAAGGGATTGTCCTACTGTACCAGATCCCAGCTAGACCACGACTGGAGTTTTGTATTCAGTTTCTATTGTCATCTATGAGAAAGATCACTGATAAACTTAAGCGGGTCCTTTCAGACTTGATGCTGACGCCTCATCATCATCATAGATACTGATAATAGCTCATAGGGTCTTCTCAATAATTTTGGGAGACAAATGCTGTTATCCCATTTTACAGTTTAAACTGAGGCAAACAGGAGTTAAGTGACTTGCCCAAGGTCACACAGCTAGTCTGAGGCAGGATTTGAACTCAGATCGCCTGACCCAAGGCCTGTGGTCTACATATACACAGAGCCATCTAGCTGCCCATACTGCTCCTATAGTGAATGCAGTGTCTCCCTATTAGAATGTGAGCTCCTTGAAAGCAGGGACTGTCTTGCTTTTCTGTATGGATCCCCAGAGTTTAGTACAGTACTGTGCACAAAAGAAATGCTTAATAAGTACTTGTTTTTATTGTTCATTCATTGAAATACTTGAAGAGCTATCATGTGGAAGTAGTATCCAATTTGTTTTGTCTGACCCAAGAGGTTAGAACTAGAACTGATATACAAAAGATAGAGAAGCAGACTGTAGCTCAACTTTAAGGGGTGGGGGGTGAATCTTTCTAACAATTAAAACTATCCTAAATTCAACCGGGCTTCTAAATTGGGAGAAATTCCCTTCCATCAGAGGTCTTCCAATGGAGGGTAGATGACAAGTTGTGAGGTATGTCCTAGTCAGGGTCCTTCTTCCCATATGAGTCTGACTAGTTAGTTTCTGACAAGATTATTCACTAATCCTGAGACCAGATAGTTAACTCCTATATATTCTGAACAATGCGGGCTCCAAAAAAATGCCTAGAAGAAATAATTATATAACTTCAGTTTCCTGTGTTATGGATCCAAAAAATCTTAACAGAGGAAGAGAAGGGAAAGCATAGATCGTAAGTAAAAAGAGAATCCTATTAGGAATGAGTAGAACTGGATTCCAGCACCAGCTCTTCCATTAACGAGCTATGTAGGCAAGTATTTTAACTTCTCTGGGTCTGTTTTCTCATCTATAAATGAGAGGGGTGAACGAGATGATCCCTAACATAGTTACTGGTGTTAAAATTCTACAAAATTACCACAAAAGAACAGAATTTTTAAAAATTTTTCAGAAGAAATAATTTTTATTTCTGCTTTTGAATTATGTGTTCTCTGTATTAAAGCAAAATAGAACAAATTACGAATACCAAAGTAGGTTATCATAACACTGGGAAGGGGAGCACTAGTGACTAGAAAGATAAATTAATTTCTGAACCTGATTTTCGTATGTAAGGAATTGACAAATGTAACATAAACATTCAAATGGTTAAAATGTGTAATTGTAATAGAAGGGTTTTAGAACTACACATGGTTGTGGAGGTTTGGGTTTGGTTTTTTTTTTTTTTTTTAAGGGAGCTTGGAAATAAGAACAAATATATCTCCAGTGAACACCATGAAGGCAATTTAAGAAAGGATCAGCTATTTGCACAGATGTACAGAGACATAATTTCTGGTCTTGGGGGGAACTTCCATCAGCGGCTTGGTTTGGTATAGCAGTGAGCACAGAAATCAAGAAGAGATTTGTTGATCCATCATGCCTTGCTTTCAGCTTTCTTTCAAACTATTTCAAATAAAATATATTTTTTTAATCTTAATAGATTTTATGGGTTTTATTAAATGAACTATCATTTGAACTTCTAGCTATTCAAAATTAAAGTGCTAAAGATATGGTTTAAGTTTGAATACAGTCCTTCTTTTTTTCTCTTTGTCAAGTTATGTTTTGTTAATTTATGTGACAGACATGTTCACTGTATAAATTATCCAATTGTATTAAGACCAGGAATACAATTCTAATTAAAAATGACAGTGTTATGCCAATGCAGCGAAAGCTCAGACTTATCCTCAAAGGGAAATGGGATCCACTATGGTTGACACATTTAAACAAAAAGAAACCTGTAATTATTTTTAGCTAAAATCGAACTCCCCCAAAACTATATTCTTCATTCTGCTGTCACATTATCTATGGCATAGATCAGACACTCAAGTAGTGCATGTGGTTAATGAGACCAAGGTCTAGAGTTCAAGCTATCCAGGCCTCTTTGGAATCCTAAAACTTGCTCCTTAAAGCTCAACTTGTACTCTCTTCCCCCTGCCTTATTTTATACATACAGGAAAGAAAATCAAGAGAAAGAAACGATTTGTCTAAGGTCACAAAGCTGATTTGTAACAGGACAGAGGCATGAACCCAAATATCCTAATGCTCAGTCTAATGCTCCCTCTATTGTATCATTTTGCCTAGCAAGCTACAACTTTATTCCAAAACCAAAGATGGTACTTCTTACTTGTTCATATCTAGTAGTCTTAAAAAAGCCCTGATCATGAGCACTTGGAAGGAATGCAGTTGGACTAAGTCAAGCCTGTCATTACTACGGGAAAAACAGCTCCACATGATAGCTTCACTAACAGAATATCAGTAGCGTCACCTTCAGATACAGAGAAAAGTCATACTTTACCATATTACAGAGAACTGTAGTCAGTGAAGGAACCATTCTTATATTTACCTTGGAAATCCATCTTTGAAATATGTGTTAAGTGACCTTAAAGATAATGTAATTTGTTCAAGAAAGAAGGTAATGAATTTTAATACTATCCTACTTATTTACAAAGCATCACAAAATGAATATTGAAGCAACACCATTCAAAAATCAGATAAAGATCAAATTGGTAAAAGTTATGTTTGGGGTTGGTTAGTTGTTTCAAGAAAAAAATGTAGAATAGAGTAAAAGAGAACCAGATTTAGAGTCAAGGGATTTGGATTCAAGTTTTATATCTGCCACTTCCTATGTGGCTTTGGATAAATCACTCCACTTCTTGTGACTCCAGTTCATCTGTAAAATAAGGGGTTTGGACTATATAACCTACAGCTTTAAAAATCCTATATATCTTGTGTGTAATAATTTTTTTCAGAAATTATATCATCAGATAGAATCACACTGCTTTAATGTAGCCCAATATTTTTGTATCAGGTAGAGGTCTTCATTTTTAGATTGTCATTCTATATTTTCCTCCAGTTCTCTTAAACTACTCAGTTTTATGACTTTAGGTAACACCATGGTGACATCTGCTGGAGATAAGATGTTAGGATGAGTTTTTTAAAATCTTCAAAACAAGAAAAAATTCTTTTCACTCTCAGAATACCATGGTCATTATATTTTATATTTCCATTGGCCTGAAAGAGGATAAATCAAATGCAGGTATAGTTTCTTATTTTAAAGAAGTATTTTTCAAGAAGTTCATTGACCACTCTACTTTGGTATCCAGTGAAGTTACAGATTTTTTTAAAACCACATTTTTTTGTTTTCAGGATAAAGTCCTTTTGGGGACTGATTATCCCTTTCCCCTAGGAGATCTAGAAGCTGGAAAACTGATAGAGTCTATAGAAGAATTTGATGATGAAACAAAGGTATGTTATTTGAACTTTGGTTTTGATTTTTACTTTATTATTATTTATTTGGAATATACTTCTAATTCATGTTGGGACTGAGTTCACATAAAAAAAGAGTTCAATAGCTGTGACTCTTTTAAAAATGTCACAGATGTGTAGATGTGATGGTCATAGGGTGTTTGATAATGAACAGCACAGGATTAGTCACCAGATCAAAATGTCTGATCATTCATGGAATAGAAGGTGTTATTCTGTCTCCAGGCAGAGTCGGATGGCCCAACGGATAGAGCATTATACCTGGAGTCAGACAGAACTGAGTTCAAATCTAGCTTCACACACTTATTAACTGTGTTACTATGGGCAAGTCACTTAACTTCTGTTTGTCTCAGTTTCCTCCTCCGTAAAATGGGGATGATCATAGCATCTACTTACCTTGCAGGCTTGATGTGAGGATCACGTGAGCTATCTGTAAAAAGAACAGTACCTGGCACATAGTAGGTACTATGTAAATGCTTAGTCCCTTCCTTCCCATTTAACTTCTATCTGCCTCAGTTTCCTTATGTGTAAAATGGGGATGATAATAGGGCCTACCTTTGTTATCAGGTTGTTGTACAGACAAATGAGATAATATTCGTGAGGTGCTTTGTAAACCATAAAGCGCTATATAAATGCTAACGATTTTCATTACCATTCTTATTAATAGCTAATCTCACATGGTTTGTAGAAAGGTAAAAAGGCAGTAATCAACCAAGCACAACCAAAGTGGATAAACCACCAACTGTATAGAAGCATCTCCTAATGTTCAATTGATCTTTCCAGGTCAGATAAATCTTGGAAAATTTGTCAACTATCTTTCACACTTCTATGTCAAAGCTCCAAACTTCTAAACAAGCCCTGCTGCCATGATCCTATTTTTTTTTTTAACTCCAGTCTCTAAATCCTTAACTACCCAGAAATCAGCCAATCAAAACCCTCAAATAGCTGAAGGTTTCATTATTTTTTAAGCAAATGTCAACAAAAACAAGGAGCTATAAAGGATGTGCTTAATAAGCCTTTTCCAAGGGTTTACATCCACAATGCCACATCATAAATGTACTGAAGACAGTATAGTCAACTTAGATTTGAAATCAGTGGACGCAACTGCAGAGAAAGCCTGGCTTTGCTGACTGCTCTGTGATCTGGAACAAGTCACAGTTTCTCTGGGCCTCACTTTTCTCATCTATAAATGAAGGTGTTGAACTGATGGCCTCTGAGATCCCTTCCAACTCTAAATTGATCTAGGATTCGATTTTGATACTCACTAGCTGGGTAACCTGTGGCAAATAACCTCACCAGGCCTCAGCTTCCTCAATTGTAGAATAAAGGGGCTGGAAAAGGTAACTTCTGAAGTCTCTTATGGCTCTAAATCTGTGACTTAAATTAAATTACAAAGCGCTACAATATATTGAATAACCTTCAGGATTCTGCACTTACTGAGAGCAGAAAAACATTCTAAAATGTGTGGGGTTGAGGAGGAGAAAGTAGGAGGTGTTTCAGACAGAAGAGTTACAACTTAGAGAGTTTTCCACGTAGACTCAGTTAATCAGAAAATAAAATTAATTTCATTACTCAAACATTCTGGTCAATTAAGATTTTAATATACTTTTAAAAAAATCATTCTTCAGAAAAAAATCCTGACAGTAAAGAACCTTCTGAGGACATTGTACTAGAGAATTTTTGCTGGAGAGTAAGTATAACGTCCTTATGAGGTGAAGCAAGTGGTTCCTCAGAACTGCATGGGTCAAGTGAGTTGAATCCATGTGAGGCTAGAGGAAATAATGTGTGATCATAATATATAGCTGTATCCAAAGTAGCACAGACCACTGTCTCTGGAATCAGAAGACCTGGGTCCAAATCCCCCTATACTTAGTGCAAATCATTTAATTTCCATTGACTTCCTTTGCCTCATATGTAAAATGAAGGGATTGAGCAAGATGGAATCTAAGGTTTCTTCCAGCTCTAAATCTAAAATGTTATGAAAATCCTCCACAAACTTCCCTACTTCATCCCCAGTATGGCAGGGATTTTTAGAGTTAATGAACTTTTTTTTGACTTGTATAGCTACATTTCAATATAATTGGTTTCCTTTATGATCCTAAGCATTTTATTTCATGCATTTAAAAACTTTATTTTGAGAAGGAATTCACAGACTTCGCCAGACTGCCAGAAGAGTACATGACATAAAAATGATTAAGAACCTCTGCTTTATGGAAGTGTAGGTACAAACTTGCAAGAAGTTCTTAAACTCCTTGTGTCAGGGAGATTCTCTTATTGAGGTTAATATAGTCTCTTTCGCAGATGGAAAAGGAAGGTTAAGGAAAGATTTTAGTCCTCATTTCTACCTTATGTGAAAATTATGGTGAAATTTTAACATATCCATTGATACCTATTTCCATTCATATCTTCCGATGATAAGCCAAATCAACTTATCTTCATTTAGTCATCAGAGAATCAAACAAACAAAAATGTATATTACTAATTGATGTACTTAGAAGCAGAAGGATAAGATAAAACAATGTTATTTGAATATGCCAATCTCAGAATCCTACAAGCCTGAGTAATAGTCACTCTTTGTGATCCAAGCCTTGTCAATAAAAAGTTGGACTGGATCATTTCCAAGATCTTTTCCAGCTCTTACATCTTATCATTTCCTAATTTCCCAGAAAGGTTTCCCAAATTGCAGGTCCCCTAAACAGTAGCACTCCATGAAACACACTTACTGATCTACAAAGCTTTTACCACCAAAAATCCCACACTAAAGTCATAAAGGCATGAGTTCTTGGTTTGGACATTTATCAGTGTGCCACATTGAATGAGTTTGATGCCTCAGTTTCTTTATATGGAGGTTGTATGAAGTGCTACGTGAACTTTAAGGCACTAAATGTCAGACAAAAGAAAAATTTACTAAATTCTTACTCTGTGCCAGACATTATGCTAAGCACTGGAGTTATAAAAAGAGGTAAAAGACAGTCATCACCTTCAGGTAGCTCAGTCTAATGGAGAAGACAGCAAACAAACAAATCTATACAAGGAAGCCATAAACAGGATAAACAAGTTGAATAAACAGGGTAAATGAGTGTGAGCTATTACATACAATATTATTTTTAATCCATATAAACACTGCTCTGGAGACTTCCACCACAGTGAAAGGATGGATATTTTAGAAGGATCTTA
The DNA here is from genome assembly GCA_028658325.1 of Potorous gilbertii. NCBI lineage: Eukaryota > Metazoa > Chordata > Mammalia > Diprotodontia > Potoroidae > Potorous > Potorous gilbertii. The sequence continues at coordinate 250,146,287 of CM053771.1, read as the reverse complement.
GCTTCCATATCCATCTTTTTTTGTCCTAGGATGAGAGTTCTAATCTCCAGATTCTCCGATTGTGAGCCAATAAGATTTTGGGGAGATATTCACTAAAATGTTTTTTCTTATACTGAGGCAAACTCTTAAAAAATTATAAATATGTAGCACAGGTTCCACACACCAGAGGCATCTAATACATTTTTCAAATCAGTTGATTGTATTTTAAGTAGGCAGTGTAGCCAGGAATGGTGGTACATACCTATAATCCCTGCTCCTGAGGAAGGCTGAGGCTAGTTGATTGCTTGAGCTTGGGAGCTCTGATCTGTAGGCTTAGTTGGTGAATTTAGTCCCTCATCAATATGGTGGTCCCCAAAGAACTGAGGCCCAAGAAAGGTCAAAATGGCCCAGGTCAGAAATGGATCAGATCAAACCTTCAATGCAGATCTGCAGTATGATTGGGACTATACGTGTTTGCTGCATTTCCAACCTGAATGAGATGGAGACCCAGTTATCATGGTCATCATTTCCATCATCATTATCAATAGTATTAATAATAAAAGGAGGTGTAGCACAGCAGATAAAGTGTTGTACTTAAAGCCAGGAAGCCCGGGTTCAAATTTAGTCTCTGAAAACTATCAATTGTGTGACTATATCAACTAAGCCTCCTGAAACTCAGTCAGCTTTCTAAAACTCTAAATTATAGATGGTTTGCAGAAACAGATCCTTGATGTATTGACTTAACAACCATCAGTAACATTTTAAAAATGTCTTTTTCTTTTCCAGGATAAACTCAAAGCTGGCAATGCTTTGGCATTTTTAGGTCTTGAGAAAAAACAATTTGAATGATTGAATTTACTACTGAGGCAAAACTTCAAGAGGATATATCCTATTTTTCTCTGCTTCTTTATGTGTCAGGTCTATCTTACTACAAATTCTGTCATGGACTATATTTCCAAAAACAGAACATTCCAAAACATCAAGTTATTCACAACTAAAATTATTCACCACTTTCTTCATTTTTCTATGAAGCTCTTCATACAAGAAATGAAAGTATGAGAAAAATAGAACAATGTACTTGTTCTCAATCCATTTTAAACCTATGTGGTAGAACAATTAAATGTGTGGAAAAAGAAATAAAACAATATGTAACCTGCCAGGTGACCTTCTTTTCAGTTACATCTATATCTATGATATTGTTAGGGCATTGATATATTCAAACCAAGATATCATAAGTTTCTACCAATGTGTTTTACCAAATTGGATGACTGAATTCAAAGCAAAGTCATTTGACAAAACAGAATAATGAGAAAAGAACAGGGAACCAAGTTGGGGATAAAATGTTCTTGGCACCCATTCTCAAATAGCTGCCCTTTCCCTGTGTCCCACTCATCTCAGCTCCTAATTTACTACTCATCTCCCCAACATAGCAGTAGAAAGAATCCATCAATCACTCACAGACAGTTTTAAGGGAATTCAGTGAGATAGAAGAGGGGATGAAAAGATATCAGGACATAGATATCTTCTTCTTCTCTCTTTTGGTCAACCTCCATAATCATCTAACCTTGTATGGTCTTTCTTTGTGACACTTGCCCACATGTTTTTCAAAACCCGCCACTCTGAGAGTTTCCTCACACTATGACCTCATATATATTCTTGGGGGTCTCCTTCCAGAAAGAACATGGAATCCATATTTGGACATACCCCCATATACATTTTGAAGAACAAAATGTAAAAAAGTCCCCAAATTTTCTGTCCCCAATTAGTGTATATTTATTGAACAGTGCTTACGATTACTAAGGACATTTTTTAAGACCTTTGCCACCAAGAATCTTATAATATAGTCAAGGAAATAGAACTAGCACTTACGAAGCTGTAAGGTAAACAGTTCCATCATACCACACACACACACACACACACCATTTAACAAAATGCACTGTATTCATACTTTTATCAGTTTGACTGAGTTATAGAATTAACTGATGAATCAGTGGACATGATGTGTAAACAAGATTGTTTACAGTTGTTCCTGTATCAGAGTGTACGCTGACAGATACCTCTGGAAGGAGCATGACAGCACCAGAGAATGTCAGCTACTAGCGTACTGGATAGAGAGCTAAACATTTAGTCAGGAATACCCAAGTCCAAATCCAGTATCAAGCACTTATTAGCTGTATGACTATGGATAAGTCCTTTAACCTGACAGCTTGTTTCCTCACCTGTAAAATGGAAATAATCAGGGCATCTACCTCTCGGGGTTGTTGTGACAATAAAACACTTTGTATTTTGCAAACCTTAAAGAACTAAATAAATGCTAATCACTACTATCATTATTAGCTACAAGCCAAAACTGCAGCACTTCTTAAACTGTGGGTCTCAACCCCATATGGGGTCACAAAAAAATCTGGCAAATAATAAAAGATTTCTGAATGCGCAACGACAAAAAATTAATTAAAAATCAAAGGGGTAATGAATCCCAGGTGTTTCTGGCAGCACTTGCCCATATTGCATCGCCACTTCACTGCAGCCTTGGTTCCGGACTTCCAGGCCATAAAATTCCAGGAACTGTAAGTTGCTTCTTTCCTAGATGTATATCCTATTTATATGTCTCACTATCATTGCACTCTAAATTTAAACCTACTGTCCCCAGGACCTTGTATGTATGGGAAGACAATAAGTAATCAATCACCTACCTTATCCATGCAAGCAAGAACTGAAGGAAGTAGGCCCGAAAGGATGTGACACTGTAAAGTCTCTGAAATATTTTGGAGCCCTTTGTATTTTCATGGATCCATTGAAGAGGTTCTCCATCCAGCATTCTTATATTAGGATATTCTAGTTTTGCAGAGATCTAAGAAAAATTTGAATTTTTCTTTCATTGGTTTTAGGTTATAATTGGAAAACATACTTCCTTTAGAAGTCAACTCAGTTTCTTTAATTTTTGTGTATTTAAATGCCCGAGGCCTAACATCTGCTATAATACAGAATCCTTATTCAAATGAGATATTTGTTGTTGTTAGTTTGTAAAGCACTTAATACACAGCCTGACCTGTAGCAAGCATTTAATCTATCTCCTTCCCTTCCCTTCCCTTCCCCCAGGCTTCCTGCTGCCAGTAGAACTGGGAGCTGAGAAAGTAGCACTGAAGGTGTTGATATAAAACAATTAGCAAATAATATCGTATATGATTATTAAAGTATATGGTAAAGAAGCTGAGAAGAGGAGAGAATTATGTGAGCTGGAGTAGTTAGCGAACTCTTCCTGGAAGAGATCATTCCCTTATTTGAAGGTAGTCCCTCTTTCCTAGGAATTCTTCCAATACCTTAAACCTCGAGCATGCCTTTTGTTTCTACATTGTTAGAAACACACTTGATACTGAAAAGTTAGTCTATTTTTTAAAGTGTTATTTTCTTCAGCATTTTTGGGTTCTCCTTTAGCAAGCAGTTGACTCATTTTTCATGATTTTCTTGCATCACTCTCATTTCTCTTCCCAGTTTTTCCTTTACTTCTCTTACTTGATTTTCAAAATCCTTT
>CM053771.1:250103447-250142276 GCA_028658325.1 Potorous gilbertii | reverse complement strand
GGGGAGGTGGGAGGGGGGCGGGCTAGGGGGAGCCGGAGGAGGAGGAAGTGTCATGGCGTCGGGCCGTGGGGCTTCTTCTCGCTGGTTCTTCAGCCGGGAGCAGCTGGAGAACACGCCGAGCCGCCGCTGCGGGGTGGAGGCCGATAAGGAACTCTCCTACCGCCAGCAGGCGGCCAACTTTATCCAAGATATGGGGCAGCGTCTCAATGTGTATCCTTTCTTGTTGTATTCCTCCCCCACCTCACCTTCCACCGTTCACCTCCCAGTCCCCCTTCGCCCAGCCTCCATCTTCCCTCCCCCCTTCCCTGGCCCTGCCGCCTCCCTCGTCCTCCCACCACCCGGCCCGGCGTCCGGGGCCCGGCCGGAGAACATGGCGCTGTAGCGGTCGGCCACGCCGTCAGGGGCCTGGAGGGGCCGGCCCTTGGGGGAGGCCGAGGGGGGCGCATGGGACCTGGGATCCCGGCCGGGTCTGAACGCCGCGTTGTGTAATCCCTTCGGAGGCTCCGCGTGGCGGAGGAGGTCGGGGGGCAGCTTCCCCGGTGGCTCCTGAGCCCAGAGAAGCCTCAGCGTGGAAGGGGGGAGGGGATGGGGGGAGGGGAGACTGTTGAGAGCCGAGGCCGGGAGGGAGCTTTGAAAGGCTTCTCCGGAGGCCCCTGGGCGTCCCGGTGGCTGGGCTGGAGCCGACGGGCCGGCCCGGCCCCCTGTGCTGTGGAACGCCCGAGCCTGGGCTGTTTGTTCTTGGGATGCCTTTGATTTCTAGAGGAAGTAACACAATAACAGTCCGATATCCTCGTAGGAGGTTTGGCGAGCCGGCTCGCTTTGAAAGGCTTCACGTCTCTTTCCTCCACTCTCCCCCCATAACAATTTTAAGGCCTTCATTTTCTGCCCTGTCCCACCAGTTTTCCATTTTGCCTTTTTTTTGTCTTTCCGAATAAGATGCTATAGAAAAGAGTACTGAAATACTCCTTCAAATAAACTCGAAATATTACGAAGAAAAAGTTAGGTTATTTAAGTAACGTCTTTAAAATGTCCATTTCCTAAATACTACCTTCCAGCTCTCAACTTACGATAAATACTGCAATTGTTTACATGCACAGGTTTTATATGCACCATTCTTTCACCAAGTTTAACAGAAATGTAAGTACACATTTTTCTAAACAATTTGATCATATGTTAAAAGTAGTTAAACTTCCACTTATTTTATAAAAGGCAGATATTCCTTCTGTGGTTTTACTGATGAACTGGGTATATAGTAAATTTATATCTGCAATTGATGCTGATGTTTTGCTTCAAACGGTCTGATCGTGTTTTCATGTCCATATACTCCATCAGGAATCTTCATCCTTAGACCTACATCTTAGTAAATCATATAGTCAATTATTTAATTGGCAGCGATTCAGTTGAAATTTTATACTCACATATTTGAATGTTTCAGTAAAGTACAACGTTTAAGTTAAGCCAGAGAGTAACCAGTTGTTAGGAGACTGAAATGTGAATTGAGCTTTGTCATACCAATTATTTCTTGTATTAACTTAGTAATTGATTTTAGAACTGACCATTTGTTTAAAAAAAAGGTACTTATTGAGGAACATTAATTTGCAGAAGGTCAGTATCTTTGTAATTCATTTCTGTGGTAAAAAAAAGGATGCCAAAATTTCATTAGTTATTGGGGTGACTTGTTACCTTTACAAATACTGGTCAACCAAATGACAAATCTTGCTTCAAACATACCATGTCACAGGTAAATTATAGAACAAGGATATCAACATTTTCAACTTGGCTTTTCCATGTAACAGTGTTTAACTTCTAAATAGGCTATTTATCATTTATGAAAAATAGCTATATAAGAAATATTAGATACTCTTCAGCAAAAAATGCAGTTTGTTGCTTACAATGAAGAATAAAGTTACCTATCTTTAGGTGGAATTTTACACCAGTCATATTCTATTCCCTCAGTTTTAAATTGTTGTTCCATCACAACTTTACAAATAATGTTGTTCTAATAATAAAGATATATAGAGTGCCTGATCATCAGTGGATAATCCAAAATAACCTTTTAAAAAAGTTATTAGCACACTTTTGATAAATGAAAAAGCGTGTTTAAATTGGATTTTTGTTGTTGTTTAATAATCTATTTTATAAATTAGTCTGATGATCCTTAGCAATATGATTTGTTTGTTTTGCAAAATTCTGATCTGAATATTTATTAGTGGACTTTGCAGCACCCCACTTGTATTTTTCTGTTATGTATCTTTTTTCTTTCTCTGGTATGTTCCCCTTCTTCCTACTCAGTCTTATCTGTCTCAGTTCATATATTTCAAGTACAATGGATTTGAGTTAGTGGTAAAATGAAAAATAAAGGGCGGTGACAACCTTTAGGTTAGGAATTATGAAATTTTAACATGAAAACTTTAGTAAAGGTGACCCTGAAAAACCCAATTGACAATTACTAATCCAATTGGGGTCTGTAAAGCATGTGAAAATTCTCTGTAGCTGTAGATCATATATTTTCTGAGTTAAGTTTGCTTTCCTCTTTGTATTGAAATCAGTTACTGGAAAACCTCTTGGGGGGGGGGGAGGTGACAGTGGTTTCTTCCCATAATGTGTCTCCATGGCCTGTGTGGTGTGCTTTAAATCAAGCAATTTGTCAAATCTGGTGCCAAGATTCAAAGCTTTGTCCATTTCAGAAGTCCTTTGTACAATAGTGGAAAGTACTAGCAACTTTCATTGTATTTTCAATCTTTACTTAAATGGTATCCCATTGTAAAGCTCAGTATCTGGTGTGTCTGACTTCTTTTTTATGAATCAAACTTGACTTTTTGAAACTTCTTGTGTATGTTAATGTAAATTCTTAAGTGTTATTAATTTTTTACTCTGAAAAGTGTTAAAAGGTAGCACAATACAGACATATAACAATCAGTTTCAGAATTTTTTTTACATTTGCTGTCATTATAACATCAAAAGTGGTTTTAATATTTATGTTGATGCCCTAGCATCAAATGTACAACCTTACTCTTTTATCTTTTTTTTCCTATTCTTTTTAGGGTGAAGGGGGTGGTCTCAAATTGAATGTGAGTCACTTTTAAATTCATACTCCCCCAAATCATCAGGAAAATTTTGCTCAATAATAGGATTATAATTGAAAACTATAACTAAATTTTAGGAAATTGCAGTTCAGCTAAATGAAAAACTTACTTCCTTTTAGTAAACAAACCCAATATAGAATGTCACAACAGTAATGACGGACTTAACCCACACTCCATGAGATATTTTATATTTTAAAAAATAATAGTTTATTTGTAGCATGCAGTATTTCCATTTTAAATCCATTAATATAACATTAAAAGTTAACACAATAAGGAAGTGTGATGTTATGTTCTATAGCAGAAATGGATTTGATGGGGAAAAAATGGATATTTTTGTCCCTGAAGGAGATTTCAGAGAAAGAAGGCAGGTACAGTAGTCTTCATCTACTCTTGCTTCAAATCTGGATTAAAAGTGGCTGCAAGACAAGGGAACTGCTTCCTAGTAACCTTTACTTCTCCCCTTCCAAGACCCTTCCTTAATGCAACATTGTATCTTTATAGTACTCTGATAGTTTTTTCTTATTGCTTGAAAATACTGTTGAATTGTACTGAGGATTTCATTTGCAAGGTTAAATATCACCTTGAAAGCTAAATGACATGAATTAAGTACCTTTATGATTAGATAAATGTTTCCATTTACCCAAGGGAAAAGTTAGTCAGACTCACTCCATTTGTCAGATTTTTCCTAATTGGAATAAGGGATATAAGAATAGCCATACTAGGTCAGACTAGTATGGATCTACTTAGCCCATATTCTGTTGCTAACAGTAAACTACAGAAAGAAGTGCTTCCCCTTATTGATAACTTTGAGATGAGCTATATCCTAGTTTCTTATAATAGACATGGTTTGGCATTCATTAATAATATATGCAAACCTTTTTTTAATGCGTTTAAATGTAACATGAATATTTTGGATACATGCATTTATCCATTACTAGATAAGCTCTCCTTGTTAATAGGGTTTACTTTATTTATCTTTGTATACTTCTTAATGTTTAGTTTAGTGCCTGGAATGTAGTACATTTTCATGTTTGTTGAATGAATAATTTTAATTTAGCAGTTTTTTGCCTTTGTCTTGAACTTGCTTCACTGAACCCCCTTACAAAGATATCCTTTTGTGCTGTCATCCTAGAATTGCTGGATATAATGTACAAATCTATGCTTACTTTATCCAGTCATTTAAGATTCTATAGCTTTCCATCTCATCCCTTCTTAACCTTTTAATTTTGTACATTGAAGAACTCCTATCTTTTTAGTGTTTCTCCATACAACACTCCTACCTTTCCCTCCAACTCCCACTCCCCATCCCAAATCCTCTGTTTATTTTAGTTGTCTTTCCTTGGATCTTCCTTGGCCCGTCTAATTACCACAACTCAAGAAATACATAATGGAATGAGAGCACTACACACAATAGGCCTGGTGTGGATACACTAGTTTTACAAAGGTAGGATAATGTTTTTTTTTTCCTGTATTTTCAATCTTTTTAAAATGCTCAACCTTTTTGTCAACCCATCAATAAACTTATAAGGACTATCTAGGTCCCTTTACTGGGTGTTTGCTGACAACCCAATATACCATTTATTTTGATCTATTTCACTTAAATTTTCTTTAATGTATTCCGTACATTTGGTATTTTGGTAGAAGAGTTCGTCATCTGGAAACTTCGCTGTACACTACTTTAGATCATTTATTAAAAGTACCTAGAGCATATTAATAATTCCTGAGGAACCCCACTATTTTATTCTTTTCAGTGCAGGGAAAATAGCCCCACATAACTTTTTTTCCTTTCCCCTTTCTCTGATCAAGTTTTCTAGCCATAATAAAAGGTCTCTAGCTTCTGGTGTAGAACATTTCAAAAGTTATTTTGAATTAATTGACTTTTATAGGTTCTCTTTTACCTTAATATGCTTTTTTAACCACCTCAAATACTAGTAAACTCTTCAGGCCTGATTTCCATTTGGAAAAAATAACAATAAAAATTGGAGTATTTCCCTCAATTGTTTTTTGTTTGATAATTCTGTCTTTTAGTGTATGAAGTCTACCAGCTGCTTAGGAATGGAAATTGTACCCCAGACTCACCTGTCTAGAATTCCCTTGAGCACTATTAGCTGCCTTTCTTATGAATAAGGGTCACATTTATAGCCTGCCACTTCTGACCTTGTTAATTTAAGTGTTTTGGAGTAGTGCTTTCTAGTATATTTAATTCTTTTAAGTAATTTTGTAAGAGAAACTGTACACCTAAATTTTAGCTTAATCTCTGACAATATTTTGATGTGTTTTAGAGTCTTAAGACTATCCCATGTTTTAAGCATTACATTTTTTTTTCTGATCAGTACTATTACCTGATTGAACTTGATGTCATTTTAGATTTCTAAAAAGATTTATTCTTTGCTATGTATTTTATGAGTACTGAACCATAGAATGTTAGTGCTAGGGTAGAACAGAAATCCTCAAGACTGATGGTGTCAAACTCAAGTAGAAATGGCCTGTGGGCTGTATTGATTTAGAAAACCACAAATTAATATTCTGTGTTGTATTATATTTTTATTTTGTTAAATATTTCTCAATTACGTTTTAATCTTATGCTGACTGAGGAGTTTTGAGGACTGAGTTTGACATTTCAGAACTAGTCCATCCTCTTCTCTTTACAATTAAGGAAAATTAAAGGCAAGAGAATGACTTGCCCAAGGTGACAGACTAAACTAGTGACTCACTTAGAACTAGAACCACGTCTCCTGACCTGATCAAGTATTGTTAATTTTGTTTTTAAAGTATTTATATTTTCTGAACCATTTTAACTTTTTTAGATTTATCTAATTCCTACATCACTGATAAAAAGGAAAATAAGGGCAATTTCATCTTTCATGGAAGTATTCAGAGATTTTTAAGTTGGAAGGGACTTTCGAGATTGGTCATCTATTCTAATCCCCTCATTTTACAAGGAAAAACAGACCAAAAGAGGGAATATTTTGCCCAAAGTTACAGCCAGTTAAATGGGAGAACTGGGATTCGAATACAGCGTCTCAGATTTCAAATCCAGCATTCTTTTCCACTGTACTATATACTACATCTAGTTTTATTGTTTCAAGATGTCTTTTAAACTTCTTACCTGCCAAGGTAAGTATGTTTTAAAATAATTTATTTTACTATGTAGGTACAATTTCAATAAAGGTTAAATTTCTACTTAGTACAAGACTCTACTAGATCTGGGAGTCTTTTTGCTTGCTCACCAAATGATTTACTGTCAAGTTAACCAACTTTTGTAAATATACAGTTGAATAAAATTTAATCTGATTAGAATTCTTAGCAGTGCTCTAGAAAGTGGAGGTCACGAGCTTTATTACTTCCAAGAGTCTTAGCAAAAATCTGACAGTGATAAAGCTAAAGACTTGAAATATCTTCCCTTAAAACTGATTTACATGCATGACAGAATTTTTTTTTTCTGGGTAAATTTAATTACAAAAACTTCCAAAACAAGGGTAAGAATTTTTGGAAAAGTAGGATTGTATAATCTTTTCACTTCGATTGAATAAATATATAATTCCAGAGAAATAAACTGACATCAGGGATATGTGCCCTACTTTGCCTATGAAAAAGCAGGAAATTAATTTATACTTAAGCAATCAGTGTACAATACTTTTATAGCATTCATTAGAGAAATACAACTCCAGGTGGGTTTATAAAGTGCTTTGTGCCTATAGCAATCTCTTTGAACCTAGAACCTGTCTATGAATGGGGTTTAAAAGCAAATTTATTAAAATGTAGGACAATTAATACAAATGTTGCCCAAGAAAACTGCACTAGCCAAAAGCTAATCTAAGAACTAATAAAATTGCAATCATTATAAGCAGTGAGAAGAAAAATTTTCTTTAAAAAAAGACTTACAAACTTTTACCATACTTTGATTCTAGAGTCTCATGGTGGGGGTGCAAAAAATATGAAGTAAAATTGCCAGAACTTACACATCAGAATTTGGGTTGTCCTTCATGCTGCCATTATTTAATTTTTTTTGTTTCAGAAACTCCCATGTTCTATTGCAATAGCCAATACCTTGATCCCTTCTAATCTTGCGTATATGTGCTCCCACACTCAAAATTGTTGCAGGACATATTGTACATTTAATTTGGTCTTAAAATTTAGCAAACTGTTCTAAGTTTTATATTATCTACAATAAGTGTTACTACCTGTCCTCCATCGTGAATGTGTAATTCACATTTATGTAGTGCTTTAGATTTTCAGAGTCCTTCCCTTTGCAATTGGTAGTTCATTTGTTATCCACAGTTTACAGATGAGGAAAATGATGATCAAAGGCTTAATGAAACTTCCCCATGATCACATAGCTAGTAAATGTCTGAGGCAGTACTGAAACCCAGGCTCTTGACTTCCCATAAGAGATCTATTTATTGTACTATATTGCTTATGTGCCCCCCTTCCCTTTTTTTTGTTATAAATTAACTGTACTTTAAAGGTCATTTGTAGTGCTTTTGTAACAGTGATGGTATACATATTGATATGCTCTTTTCTTTGAATAAAAAGATGACTTTTTTTTAACCCTTTCACATGCACTCAGTGTCTATGTGTTTATTGAGATTGAGAGTATAGGATGTGACTATTGAACGGATTTTTTTTCTTTGCGCAGACTAAATTCTATATGGAAATAAAACTTTAAACTTTGACTTTGTTTGGTTTTTGTACCAAACTGGACTGATATTGTGATGAGTTAAATTGAATGGCATCAGATTTTTATCAAATAAATTTAATAAATTTGCTAAAAATAAAATACATATGTAGCTGTTCAGTGTCGTTTCCAAACCAAATATCATAATTCAAAGTGTTTCATGATATTTATGAACTTTAATACATACTAAATATCTGCATAGGAATTTGGGTTGCTTTTAAAATCACCTAAAATCTACTCATAAATCTTTACTTTTTTAAAATGAGCATTTTTTTAATCCTCCATGGAAGTGACCATAATGAAATGTTAGCATCCTAAGCTTTTGGGATTCATCCTTTGAGAAGGTTATAGTCTTACTTTAGATGGTAGTAGTTCTGTCTTTGGGTAAGGAATGAGTACTTGGACTAATTGATTTCAATTTGAGAAATAATTTGGGAATTGAGAAAACAGATTTGTTCTTTTCTATTCTGTAAACAAACAGGAAAAGTAGGGTCAAGGCTGGATTGTCATAAACATGAGAGAAGTTGGAAGAAAAAGGCAAAAGATTTTCTGAAAATGCTTTCAGTCTCTTTATTCCTCCCTAATCTAAAGAGAAAATTTTTTTTGCAAAACCCTGTTTTCCCAACACCAATATTCTTCAATACTCCCAACCCCTTCCTATTTATCTCTATTTAGTTGCATAATCCAACATTTGTAGAGTTTTCATTTAGGCTTTGGAGTCACCAGCTTGTTTAAATAAATTGGATTAGAGCTGCTGTGGATGTAATGCATTTTTTGTCCTTCTTATTTGATGTTTATCTAAATCTTTGCTTTAACCAACCAGTTTCTCTGCATGTAGGCTACTATTTCTACATTTATAACTAGGCACTTCTTATCTGTCACGATTTGTTGTTACTTGATAGCATGCAACATGACCAGCACCTTCCAACTGTCTTCTTGAGAAAAGTAGTTGTCATTAAACAGCTGTGAGATTTCTAAATAGTCTTTTCAGTCTGGCTTATTTCCTGGTCCCAGATCAAGTAATTGCTTCTCATCAGCAACATTAATGGAACCATCACATCAAGAAGATGAATGAGGAAGAGTGACTGCCAGAGATAAAACAATTTGAAATGCTTTTAGGGGTGCTCTTCAAGCCATATCAGAATGGGGAAAAGTTGAAGAGAATGGAAAAGACCATAAAAACTGAATTAGCCAAAAAAAGAAAAGTAAGACTTTAGGCATATGGATTCATAGTTGATACTTAATCACGTCTATACAGTCTTTTGAGAATGGTTCCTACTTGAATTAAAGGCATCCTCAATGGAAATATAAATAGAATAGGTAGTATCTACAGTGAATTGCCTTTTTAGGTTCAAAGACTATTTGAAAATATAGAGTATGATACCGTTTTGGGTTTTTTTTTTCAGCATTTGACTTGGTTGGTAAAGCAAAATGGAGCCTTAAAGGCACTTCTCAAACAACCTCTATTAAAATTATAAGACTTCCATGGCAGCAGGTGATTTCAAAGAAAACTTCAGTGGCCCACTGAATACCTACATTAAGGGGGTTATGTTAAAAGGGGAAATTTTCATTCAGAGGTGTTTACCAGTGTCACAGAAGGTATTTAACAGAAATTCAAACTAAAAGATTTTTCATTGATGTTAAGGCTTTCCAAATTCTCTTTGGAGACAGTTAGAAAGGTTTATATTATATCAAGCTCCAGAATACTGCAAACCCCTTAATGTAATACATGGTGGAAAAATGAGTTTAAATTATATATTTCCCTGATGTTGAGCAGCTGTTTGGGTATATTAGTGTTTTTTCTTTAAGTAAAATTGAAAGGGATAAGGAGAAGTTAATATCTGACATTTATATAGTGGTTTAAGCTTTGCAAAATGCTTCCTCTCTTTATTTTAATCTTCACAAACACATAGGATAGGACAGGCTTGATCCACATTTTGCCAGTGAGGAAACTTGAGGTGCAAGAAGAGACATATATAGCTTGCATATATTCATATAGGGCAGTAGAGTGGCACAGTGGATAGAGCTCTAGGTCAGGATGACCAGAGTTCAAATCCAGCCTGAGATACTTACTCCCCTGTTTATAAACTCAGTGATTGCTTACTCAGCTAGGAAAAAATAGAAACTCTGACATTCAAGGTCCTGTATGCTATATGAAGGTGCCAAAGTCAGGAAGACCTGAATTCAAAAGTGACCTCATGCTTTACTAGCTATGTGACCCTGGACAAGTCACTTAACCCTGATTGCCTCATTTTCCTTATCTGTAAAATGAGCTGGAGAAGGAAGGGCAAATCCCTCTAGTATATTTGCCAAGAAAACCCCATAGTGGGTCATAGAGTCTGACATAACAGATATGACTTGAGACCAACACATTCGGATATCTGTTGTCCAAGGTAGTATTTGAACTTAATAGCTCCTGTCACATAAAATTCAGCCCTCTTTACCATATGTCATACTGTCCCTTACCAAGTTGAATTGTCCTTGAAAAACTGAATGGTACTTTCATTGTCTCATCACCAATGTTACAACTCACCAGCTTTTTTATACCAGCCTTTGATTATTTCTGTATGACCACAAACCTTGGAACACCATTATCTCAGAATGTATAAAATAGTAAATAGCCTGAAGCGCATAGTAGGCCCAAGCACACTGTAACGTATTATCTTAAAATCCCAGGTGATATGATTTTAGAACAGAGATGGCAAACTCAAAACTCCCCGGTGTTGCCCAAAACGGATTAAAATGTAATTGGGAGATACTTAACAAGATAAATGAAAAGAGAGTACTGGCTAGGTAATACCGATTTGTGGTTTTCTAAGTCAGTATATGGCCCAAAGGTATCTGTTTCTGTTTGAGTTTGACAACACAGATTTAGAGCACTGATTGATCTTAGGAATCATCCATTCTAGGCCCTTCATTGTGAATAGGAAACTTGAATCCAACAGGGAAAAGGACTTACCTTGGACAATACATGTTGTTAATGACAGTTTGGATTTGAATCCACAGTTCTCTGGCTTCCTGGTTGACCTTCATGTCTATAATGCTCACTCGTTCATTGGTACAGGGCCTGCCTTCAGAGCTCAACTCAAATGCATAAGGCTTTTTCTTAACCACATCCCAATTTTTCTGTTGCCTTCTTCCTCCTTTGAATTTATTTACTTTATGTGGGGATGTTGTTTTTGCTTGTAAGTGATCTATGGGAAGGAAATAACAGGTTTTTGTCCAGTTCCCCCAGCACCTTATGTAGTGCCTCCCATGTGATCTTTATTGATTGACTAAAAAACATTATTAAGCATACGTAAAAATAGTTATAAGAGAATTCCTCAAATCTAGATCCTGAGAGAATGAGCTTGTAAGAGGATTCATGGGACAAAGACAAACAAGGATCTGACAGGAAGGTATCAAAGGGTAGAGGTCATACAAACTGGGGACACTGCATATTTTCTAGGATAGATGTCTTGCTGATTTGATTAAGCATTGCTAATATTAACTGTTTGGCTTTCTCATAACAGCAGTGAGCTCTTTTTCCTTCTTTAAATAACTGCCTATACTTTGTATTTACTTGTTTTTTTTTCCTGTTGTATCCTCTCCACTTGAAATTTAAGCTGAAGTAGTAATGGAGTAGTACAAAAAGTACTGTACTTGAAAGGGTTGGTGTCAAATAACAAGACTGCCTTTTAACCTAAAAGACCAAGTAAGTTCCTTAACTTGTGGGGGGAACCTTTGCCCTCATCTGTAAAAAGTAGGTTGGAATCCATAATCTGGGATGCTTCTATTTCTGCTTTATTTTCCCAGCATGTAACTTAGTGCTTTGTATTTAGGCATACAGAATCAGTCACAGATCTATAGAAAGGTCTTCTGATCCAGGCCTGTATTTATACAGATGATGAATCTGAGGTACAGAGGTTGTGATTTGTCCATGGTCACACGAGTTTGTTTTCTCGTGGCAAAGCCCAGATTTAACCTAAACTCTCATGACATTCCCTCTGTTAAACCAAAATTGCCTTATTTCACTGTTTTTTGAGTTAAAGTGAATTGAAGAACTCTGACCATATTACTTCCCTATTCAAATGAATTCAGTGGATTGTCATTACTTTTAGAATAAAATAGGAACTCTTTACCCTCCACAGTTTAACTCCAACTAACCTCTCACCCTTATTTCATACTACTTTTACTCTTAAATTCCAACTAAACTAATTTCCTCAAACTTAATATACTTTCTTCTGATTTTCTCCATGTGCTTGGAATGTACTCTCTTCAGGAAACCATTTCTGAACACTTACGCTTATGATCATCCACTTCATGCTTTCGTATTGGACTTTGGCTCTCCCTGTTATTCCTGTCACATCTATTTGGTATTAAAATTAAATTGTATATGTCAAGTCTTTCTTTCCTACTTCAGGTGATATGTGGGCTCCTTTAGATCAAAGACTATCAGTCCTACCATAGTGCCTTGCACACAGGCAATAATTTTTAAATTCAGTGTTACCGAATTGACTTGAAAAGTACAGAAATCATGATAGCAAAACACTGGAAACAAAGTGAGTACCCATTGAATGAGGTAACAGCTGAAGCAATTGTAATATATATATATATATATATATATATATATATATATACATACATATATATATGTGTGTGTGTGTGTGTATATATATATATATAATATTGGAATAGTGCTGATTTAAAAAAATAAGAAATTAGAAACTTGGGAAAATTTATATGAACTGACTAACAAAATGAACACTAAAAGGAAGGCAATCTTTAGTATTTGTAGTGACCAGTCTTGGTCCTGGAACAAATGATGAGTTGCACTTACCTCCTTTCATTGGGGGGGGGTATGAGTTCCAAATGTTGGCATGCCTTGAGGTTATTGTGTCATTTGGTTAAAAGGAAGAGATGGGAAGGGAGGATATTTATATGTCCATAAATGACTGATGAGCAAAGAGTATCAGGCATGATTTTTAGAAAGTATATCTAAGTTGTAAAGAAAATGAATTGACTAGCTCAAATATTACAGGATCTTCAAATTTTAGAATTTTGAATGACTTTAGAGGTCATCTGATCTTTTGACACAAAGAAATATCCAGTGCAGTTGTTTTTAACAGGTTTGATTTATGTAGCATTTGTCCTTTTTTTCCGTTACATGAATCATTATTGACAAGTTATTTACCTTGAAATTTAAGGTAGTTAGTGATACTATAATGTCAAGTTATGTGTAACGACTTTCCATGTTGTGGCTGAAAGCTCGTGTTAACAATTTTTAGCTGATGAGGATCTAATAAAATTTGAACAAGAAGTTTTTGTAATAGATCCATCATGCCCATATGTTTAATAATATTTTGAAGGTGACTTTTTGCAATTTAATTGTGGGACCTGAATTATCAGCGATTTTTTAATTGTGTTCTCCCACCCCTTATGTTTGATTTCATACCCAACATTCTAACATTGGAAGTCACAGCCTAATCAAAGGACAGAGTTGTGTTTTATCATCTATTCTTAAGGACAAGGTTGGGCATTACAATTACTGAGTTTGGTTTTCTTCTAGCATTTTTTAAAATCATAATAATCATTTTGTATTTGATTGTTCTTGTGGTTCTACTTGTTTCACTTTGCATCAGTTGTACTCCTCTTTGTAAGTTTCTTTGAATTTCTTTATTTTTTTTTCAAGTCAAGATTAAGTGACTTGCCCAGGGTCACACAACACAGCTAGAAAATATCTGAGACCAGATTTGAACTCAGATTCTCCTAACTCCAGGGATGGTCCTCTATCCACTGTGCCACCTAGCTGCCCCTCATTATTTCTTAAATTTTAATTCCATTACCTTTGCCAGTGTTTTTTTTTTCTTCTTAATCCTTTACCCACTTGATGGACATATCTACATTGTTTGTGGTTTGTGTTCCCACAAAATGTATTGCAGTGACTATTTTGGTATATATGGAATCTTAGTAGTTGCCCTTGATTTCCTTGGGAAATATGCCCACTATGAGATGTTACAGAAGAGTTGGACCAGTTTACAACTCCACCAACAGTGTTGTTAGTGCACTGTATTCCTTAATAAGAAACACTTGCAGCTGGGGGGATTGGGAAACTAACAAAGGAACCAGGACAGAGTATTAGGACATCTGTCTTAATTAAAAATCATGCTTCTTCCCTATCTCCAAAAAATATTGTGGTCTTTTGATACACAACAGATAGGATTTTTTTTTATTCAGTTATTGTGCCCATAAAGTAAAAGCATTTACTCTTTGTACCTTTAAATGTGAATTTTCTATTAATGAGTCAGCAATAAGATTGTTGAGTACCTTGTATAGTTTGTTTTTACATTATCTCAAGTAAATGAGTTTCATCTTCTTCCCTAACCCTTTCCTTTGGGAGGTTAGCTAGCATATATGGAGTCTCCATTTAGTATAAGGAATATTTTCCATTGGGATCAGCTCAACCCAAATAAAGATTTTTATTTTATTTGTATATTGTAGTCTGGCTACCAGTAATTAGAGGTTAGTTTTTATTTATGCTTAAAGAATATCAGTACTTAAGATTTATTAAGATATTCCCCCATTTATCTCAGAAAAATCAGTGTAAGGCATGTAGCACGTATTGAATCACTTTCTAAAACGCCTTGTTTATACATAGCCAAACTCTATTTTTATGACTTTACAGAGGTACAGTGTAAATGAGGAATTTAAGTAGATTGGCCTCTAGAGAAGGTGAGCATTTTCACCCATTCTCCCCACCTTTAATTTCTTTTCTTTTATCCTAGTGTGTTTTTGTCCTTATCTCCTATATGTGACTTTCCTAACCTGATACATCTTTCAGTCCAGCAGCCAAATTCTGAGTCATTGCTAGGGTTGTTTTACTTTGAACTGTAGTTTAAGCACAATGCTTTACGCACATGTAAAAACCTGAGAACATATCAAGTAGCCCTTCAGACTCTAAATTAGAAGACAGTCAAAGCTAGCTTTATCAAGCAGAATTGTGTCTGAATGGACCTGAAGTGGAAACGTTAGAAATAACTTGGAAATTTGGAGTGTGACTCTTTGACCAAAAGGAAAGTGGTAAGATAGGAACAGAGAAAAAGGGATGCAGAGCGCAGAAGTTGAAAGAGAAACAGATATAGAAATATTGGGTTATGGAAAATAAGGCCATGTGTATGTGGGAGCTTTTTTATTCTTCTGTACCAGTGGAAAAGATCGAGATAAACTTATTTTGTCACTTGATAGCAGGGCTCAGTAACAAAAATCCTAACAGTAAGCTTTACAACAGCTGTAAGGATTACCTGTTAGTCAATATTAGTGATATCCAATCATCCGGCTTGAAGTTTGCATTGTCCTGATGCCGCATTTTGTTTCTCAACCCAAAAGAAAAATACATTATGTTTATATTTAAAGTTTCATTTTTAGAATTTTGTGCAACAAGTTTTTCCATGATATACAGTGGTGTAAAAATCAAGATTGAGAGTCACTGTTTTAAACATCACCTCTTTCTCTTTTGGAATCCTATCATAAAGTTTAACCACTCTAATCTTTATTTCTTGGGGGCGTGCATCTAGAGTTGGCAGGACCTTAGAGGACATCATTTTTACTTTACAGATGAGGAAACTGAAACCCAAGAAAGTTAAAAAGACTTTCTTGAAGTAGTGAATGTCAAAAGCAGAATTGCTTCTTTCTTTGTCTAATCTTGACCCAGATTGGTATTTATTCTTTCTTCATATAATTATTCGTTTTTTTGTTTGTTGTTGTTTGTTTTTAACCCTTAACCAGAAATATCTACATGATTTTTTTCTTCCAGTAGTCCCCTTGGGATTCAAGACATTGATATTGATAAGAATGCTATTGTTGCAAACATTTGAAATTCTTTTAGGATTGCAAAACCAGCCTCTAAGCCACAGGAGAAAATCCACTTTCCTGTTTTAATAATAATTGTTGTTCACTCATTTTTTAGTCATGTCTGACAGTGTTCAGAATTTTTCTTGGCAAGTCACTTAACCCTGTTTGCCTCAGTTTCCTCATCTATATGGCAGCACTCCACTGTCTTTGCCAAGAAAACTCCAAATGGGGTCACAGAGTTGGACATGACTGAAATAGGATTGCACAATCAGAGTTTATCACGATATAAATGGGGAAAGATCTTTGGAGCAAAAGTTTAGAGCATATGTTCTAACTTGCAAGCATATAAAGAAGTGTAGTATGTAGTAGATCTAGATTCTTTTTCTGATCAGAATATCAGAGCTACATGGGGCCATAAATGATCATTTAGTATAGTCTTACCATTACAAATGAAAAAACTAAGGCCTGGAGAAGTTGTCTGGCATAATCAGAATCAAATGGAGTAGTTAACACCTGAAATGTGATCCTAGACTCAGTACATTGCATGTGGGTGCTCCTGGCAGGCCTGAGGGGTGAGGAATATGAAAGAAGGAAAAATAAATGCAGGAGGAAAGAGAAATGAAAGATGAAGATAATAGCAATTAGTAAAAATGCCATCAGCACTATTGCTTTAAGTGTCACTGAAAGGATAGGTTCTTGAACTAAATCCTTGGATAATTTTGGTTTTCCAAGTAAGATGATCCTCATAAAATGAAATTTATTTACTCTTGCATGAAAAGAGGACCTTGAGTAGCTGAGAGTGAGCACTGCTGGAGAAACAAATGTAGAGCTCTACTGCGCGAGTTGGATACAGATGGCGTGAGTAGTTCAGCCCTACCAGACTGAAGCAGCCAGACCCTAGAATCAGAAACCTGATGTCACTGAGCTTTGTAACTACTACCAGAATCTCACAGCCCTACAGCATTTCTGGCATGTCCAGGGATGATTTACAGGCCATGCTTACTCTGGGTACAGTTTTTGCTATTGTGCTGAGTAACTTTGTAGTTACAAGTAAGAAAACAGTCTTAGCATATGCTCATACATAAATAGTAAGGGATTCCACAACCACAATTTCTTGTAGATTTAATAAACTGGGCATAAGTGAAGGTTGCCAGTCTACATAAGAACATTGGAAACATCTCATAGTTACATTGACCTAAAAAAATGTGGATGCAAATAGTGAGATTTCAATTATATATACATTCACCTCTTTTCCTTAGCTTTGGAAATGAAGGCATTGTTGAGACTGGGAATAATCCTGGTGGCTGGTGGATGTGTGGCTCAAAGATAGAACCTCTACTGAGTTGCAAAAAATAGTGTTATGCTCATGGTCATGTAACAGAACAAGTTCTTTGTTAATCTGGCAGCAGTTTAAAGGATGGTTTGGATGGGAGATGGATACTGGTTGTATCAAAATGCGTTAACAGATTTCCAGAGAGATCTCCACCAGGATACTGAATTTTTTTTTCCAAAAAAGTTTTATAAAGACACATTTTAGTGCAGGTTTTGTGCTTTCCATTGACTTGAGACTGTCTTTCAATAGCTAGCTATTTTATTTCAGGTGATAGATCAAAAGAAAAATTTAATTTTTTCTGCTTACAGGTATCATTTCTACACAGCTATTGAATCTGTCTGCTAGATTCAGTTTTATCTGTTTCAGTGTCACTGCGACTCAAATTTAACATGATCAAAGCAAAACTAATTATCTTTCCCCATAAATCCTACATTCTTCTCTGAAACAAACTGAACCTTCTCAGTTGTATAAGTGTTCGCTCCTTCCTAAGATTATGTTATGTTTATCTATGTAGATGTCATCAGCCTCCTAGGGAGATTTTGTCAGTGCACGTATTTATTTGTTTTTTGGTACCTAGAACTTTCTTAAATATAGTGTCCCAAATGTCTTAGTACAGTTTTAAGCTTCAGTAATTTCAGTAACTTTAATGGCTTAAACTGCTTAAAACCTAGATTTTGGAATGCCCTGTGTAGCAGGCACTTAAATCTCTATGGGATTAAATTAAAAACCAAATAGTTCTTGATTGTTAAAGATGAATCACAGTATTATTCACAGAGCCAAAACTTTTGGAAAGATTGAATCAGAATTGAGGATACTGATTGTCATCTTTGGCAGAGATGGCATAACCAAAACCTTATTAGCAAGTACTGTTTTAGTGAAATAGCAAATTAATGGTAGGAGGTTGGAGAACTACTAGATGTATATATTCCTAGAGCTGAAAGGAACTCAGATAATTGGAGCTATTTTTAAAATAGTCAGGGAGTTGAGAGGTAGTGGATTTTGACTAGGTTGAGGTCGTAAAGCAAAGGCTACGTGACTTGGTATGTGTTTTGTAGCAAGGGTTCTTGTTCAGGTGCAAATTTCAGTAGATGGCTTCGGAGGATCAGAGATATTAATTGGCTTGCCCAAGGTCATAGGGATGGTTAGTCATATTGCTATGACTAACACAGGTGTCTTCCCAGTAAGATATAAGTCCAGTTGTCTCTACTGCTTTCATTTTATCTTTAATATTTCTCTCTGTTTAAGATATTCTAATGAAACTATATAAGCAGTCCATGAAGTGCCCTCAGCTTCCTAAAGACTGGAGAAATTTGAAAAACCTGAAAATTTGAATGAATAAAAGAAGTTAATAGCAGATGAGATTTGTTTTTCTGACTGAATTATGACATTGAAAATTGAAGATTGCTTTAATAACTCCTTTAGAATCTTTTTGATTGACAGTACCTCCTGTCTAAAACCATTTTATAAAAATGAAGCCTTTTGAAGTTAAAGAATTTAAGTTCCCTTCTAAGTAAATAATATTTGAAAAAGGAAGCATATAACCTGGTGGAGAGGGGATACAAGCATGGATCAAGAGGGAACCAGAGATACACTCCTGTCCAGATGAGGTTTGGGGGTCAACTGGGTAGTGATTTCTTCAGTCTCTTCAACTGCCTTGGGAAAAGAGAAAGACTGTAAATCAAGTCTTGCCCCAGGAGGGAGAACAATATAGGATAGGGAGCAAATAGAAATGTATTTCCATTGTGACTGGACAGGATATTGGGGAATGTGTCTCATGATAGATTTCTTTGAAGGGGAATTAGCATCTCATGAGAGCCCCTTCCTACTGGGTCTTCTCATATCCTCATAATCCACCCCTAAAATGGGAGTGTTCCTCATCCAGGCTAAAAGGGGGAGATAGGAGTTCAGTGGCTTTGGGATGAGCAAGTGGTGAAGGGGAAAAGAGGGGAACAAGGACCGAAGCAAGTGTGACTCAGAGTACAGAGGGATCTCCATTTATACCACGACTCTTCTCATTTATTTCCTTCATTCTGCTCCCATAGCCACTACACTCAGGTATACATTACTACTTACCTGGACTATATAGCAGTAGCTATTTTACTGAGTTCCTCACCTTAAGCCACTTCTCTCCCCTCCCCTCCCTTCACCCTATCCCCTAGTCTCTGTCTCTTCAATTTTTCCCCCTCTCTTCTCCCTTCCATGTACCCATGTACTATTGCAATTCACATTTATATCTTCCATATTTCTGCCTTTACATTTCCTGCCCTGCATACTTGTAATTCTGTCTCCTAATACCCACTTTTTAAAATCCGTAGCTTCCTTTAAGACTGAACTGCACCCTCCTCCAAGAAAACAGTGCCTTCCCCTTATGAAAGTGTTAATCAAAAAGCACTTAAGTCTAATTAATAATGTTGTTTATTTGTATTATTTATAATTCATTGTTGATATTATTATAAGCAATTGGGTGGCACAGTATATATAGCATGCTGGACCTAGAATAAGACCTAAGTTGATGTGGCCTCGGACACAAGGTTACTGTGGAACTCTGGGCAAGACACTTAACCTCTATTTTTTTCTTCATCTTTAAAGTGAACATAATAGTAGTACCTGCTTTCCATTGTTCTCATAAGGTTAAAATGAAATAATATTTGTAAAACACTTCCCAAAGCTTAAAGTAGTATATAAATGCTAGCTATTATTATTAAGTGCCCTACTGTGTACCAGACACTGAGAATACAGGTACAAAAAATAAAACTATCTTTTCTCAAGGATCTTATACTCTATCGTGTATGTGTTGTATCTTCCATCAGTATACAGGCTCCTTGCCAGCAAGGATTATTTTATTTTTGGTTTTGTGTCCTCAGGATCTCACATAACATCTGCAATGTCATAAATGCTTGATTTTTTGCTGCTTCTAAGAGTGATGCTCATCAAAAGATGAAGGGGGGGAATATAAAATCAAATAAAAGGGAAATGGATGAGCTCTTGAATCACACTAATGAGACAGTCAATAAACAAGCCTTTCTTGTCTCCCTGAATGCTAGTGCCTTCCCTCTATTATCTCCAGCTTGTCCTGTATGTATCTTGTTTGTGTGTCTAACATATTTTAAACTGAGTTCCTTGAAAGCGAAGTTTGTGTTTTACATTTCCTTGAATCTCCAGCAGTTAATTAACACATTGCCTAATAAGCTTCAGGGGCTTAATAATGGTTAATGTTTATTTACTAACTTTTTGGAAAAAATTACCACAATTCTGGGTTTCTCAAGTTACAAGAATGAATTTTGGTGTCAGGGGTATAAGGATATAATATTCTAAATTATATTTTATCTGGTCTAGATAAGGTTTGGCAGAGGTGGGGAGGGGTATGACACCTATCTCTGAAATTAACCAGTGGTACCTAATGCAGACCTTACAGTTAATAGCTTTATGTATGAAAGATTTCTTTTGGCTCAAAATTGGGGGTGGAGTGGAACTCTTTGGTGTCCCCAAATATGTCTTCATACAACACAAGCAGCTACTCATCCAGGTTGTGCCAGGCTGAAGTTTCTTTCTCCTCAGTGAGATTGATGTCAACTTTTTGAGCTGTATTGGTAGTTAAGATGGTACCACGTCTCCTCTGGCCACCAAAATTGGTCCCTTGGGTTTATCTTCAAAATGGTTAGTGATGTTTCTTAGCAGTTGATGGTGGTAAAAGACAGAGTGACAGTGAAACTCACCATTCAAAACTATCAAACCTAGTTAAGATGGTGTCTTCTGCCTCAGCCCTGAGCATCAAATTTCCTGTGAATAATCTCCTTCTGTGAGAGAAAGGAGTTAGGAAAATGTTAAATACATTGAAAATATCCACATGTAATAGATTAGGCACCTTTCCATCTCCACATGTAAGGAACAGAGGCTTTTGATGTCAGTGGTGACATCAGTAATGGTGTTACAGAATGTTTAGTTAGGTCTTAACCTAACTAAAAGAGACAATTAGAGACAATTTGAACAAATAAACAAAAAAGACAAAAGAGACAATTAGAACAAATAAAAATTGTGAATGGGTAAAATGCCCTAATAATGAAATAGACGAAGACACAAACTTCTGCAATTTGCTCTCTACATACTTAAAAAGTCTGAAAGGTCTGAAAAAAAATTACCATGCCTCAGGAAAAGAAGATGGGAGTTATAATCTTGATTTCAGACAGAAAACCAAAAAATAGTACCAAGAGGTCTCTGAAGCAGGCTTCTCTGTCCATGCTACCTCTCACTAATAATTATTGATTTAAAAATCTTTGCTACTACACAGCATTCTATCCAAATAAGTATCTACTTTCCTCTTTTGAGGAGAAAGGACTGACTGCAGATTCAGAACGTTTTATGTCCTGTTAGGTGTGGTCTCTCTTGGTTTTACATTACTTTTCTGTCATGAAGGAAGGGTGTTTTGGGAAATGATGGATTATTAAAAAAATAATAATGTATCAGTAAAACTTTTTAATGCATTAGGATAGTATACCAGATCTGAGAAGAGATTTTAGAGATAATGTTTCAGCCTTTCCATTGTAGAAATAAGAAAACTGAAGTTTGAGAGATTTAGTAACTTGCTAGAATGAGGACGAAGAATGTAGAACTCCTCAGTTTGTTACTTTTTCCGTGACATTTGAGAGGAGACACCCTGTCTCATTACCTTTGTGTATATTCCTTAGCCCAGAGGTGTCAAATATGTACCAAACCAGATTAAAATGTAATTGAAACGTGTATAACAAAATAAATAAAAATACAATAGAACATAGATTGTTTATATGTGGTTTTAAAAGTCAATACATGGTATATAAACCTTATGTGAGGTTTAGTGACTCCCAGTTTCTATTTGACACCACTGCCAAAACTCTTAATACAACTTCCTTAAATGAGTTGATTTATTTTTAGTTGCCCATAAAAGACTCTGGGGCAGTAGCTTCTAAGCTAGAGTCACTTCACAGTTCATCAGTAGACTGTGTTCTTTGAGGGATAACTTGGCCCAGATATATAGAGACAGTTTCTCATCAGGGTGGCCATTAGGTGATGTGTTTTTTAGCTATACCATCTCTTGAACTGGGTAAGAGAAAGTATGCAGAAATTTGTAATTTAAAGAAATTTCCAATGCTAGACAAATTTTATGTGCTAATATAGTTTACATATTTTCTGATCTGGCAGTTGAAATAGAGTGCCAATTAAGGGTAGTGTCTTGAGAATTTTACTTAACTTAATTTAGAGCATTTGAGTGAAGATAACTCCAATAAAATTAATAAATGGGGCTTTCATCTTTAAATTACACTTGCTTTTATTACTGATAACCATATTTCTATTCCTGAAGTGCAGTCTACACAGCCTTTAGCTACTATGGCTTTCTCTACTCTTAGACTTGTTCTTCCTCAAGCCAAAAACAGTATAACCTGGTAGAAACTTAGGTGTCCAAATCATTGTTGCTTCAAAAGCAGTTTCTAGGAAATGTGATTAGAAACAAGTCATGTTTCTTACCCCTACTGAAAATGTGATCCAATGTGTAATATTCCTAGAATCATTGAAATGTTTAAAGGTACGAGCCAAGTTGGCTAGTATAATGTGTTAAAAATTACCTGCTGCTTTCTCTTTGTTTTTTGGTTATGTGGTTGAGAAATGATTTGGTAGACTTAATTTCTGAATAGGGATCCGGTTTACTCTTTGTGTATTTTGTGAAGGATACTAGTAGCCATTATGTATGCATTTGCCTCTGAGCATATTTATTTTAGCTCAATATAGAATTAAACATTTTACCAATGGATTATTTCGTTGTCCTTGGGGGGAAAAGTGTATGTATATACATATGTGACAAACTTTTATGTTTAATTTTTACCCTAAATTTTTGATGCCTTTTTCTTTCTTGTGCAATGGAATGGAAATTATTTCTGTGATACATAATGAGCATAACTATAAAATTAGTAATACTTAGACTTTCCCGTATAGCTAAACGCTCCTGTCTGAAGGAGAATTATCCTTTTATTTTTTCTTTTGCCCTTGCTTGTGTTATTTTACTTGAAGAAGCAATAGATATTTGTCTAATGGTCAGATACTTAAAAGAATTAAACTGAGACAGGCAGTTCCTCTGTTCCCCAAAGATACTAGCAAATAAGGAATTCATTTGTTTAATTTAAAAGAAAACTAACAAAACTAAAAATAAGTTGGTCTTTTCTGCAGATAATAGCACCTACTGCATTATTCTTGGCTGCAAAAGTTGAAGAACAGCCAAGAAAACTTGAACATGTCATCAAAGTAGCACATGCCTGTCTTCATCAAGAGCTACTGTTGGATACAAAGAGTGAAGTATGTGACAGAATTTTTAAAAATTGAAATAATTTCCTTCAACAGTTGACACTGATTGACCTACATTTTCATCAGCATTCATGAAATTATGGCAGAACTTTATTTGAAATACATGGATTATTATATCCCCCATCTTAAGTCTTCTAACTGAACTTCAGCTCACAGAATTGTAGATCACTCATTGATGTAGTCTTTAAGAGTTGTTCAATTTATATAACAGGCATTTACTATTTTTTTAAAGAGATGATGTCACTTAACTATCGAATAGATGAAACATAGAATGCTAAACTGTATTAAGCCATAAAAGCTCTGCTTCCCCTCCATTTCCGTGGTAAAAAAAAATCTAAGCACTGACTATCATTTTGTCCAAGTAAGAAAATTAGGCATGAGGAAGAAAGGCTGTGTGTGGTACATCCTGTCAGGTAGTGGAGTTTCCAATCATGAAAACTGAACTAGTTATCTTTCCTCAATGGTGAAGTGAAAGAGGATAGGGAAAGTGAGTGAGAATGGTTTTTAGCTGCGTGATCCTTTTCCTTGCTGGTTTTTGTCCTTTAAAACAGGGTAATGGTGGGGAGTAATTATTTTTATTTTATGTCCATATGTTTTTGCCCTTTTCAAAAAGTTCTAGTCTTAGTGGGCATGGACTGTATTCACAATGAAATAAAGTATTTATGACTTTTTTGCATAGAAAACTCTTTAAGTAAATCTGAGCATTAAGTTTACATATGTTCTGTCCTCTTCCCACCTTCCTTTTAAAGGGGTTGATTCATTAATGTCAAATATCAAAAAGAAAGTACTAAAATTGAATTCAGAATCTTTGTTAAAAACATAAATCATTTGTGGGTGTTTTAAGTAGTTTTTCTGACTCACATTTTTTCCCTCAATTAGTTGCTCAATAAGGAAGCCCAAAATCTTGATACCCACTAGTTTATTTTTAACTGATTTTGTTTGGGGAATAAGAAGATATTTAGCGTCCAAATACCTTAACTGAAGTGATACTGAATATATTCTTGTACTTGGCTTTAGAAATATAATTCTCTCTAAATTTAATAAGATTAACATTCACTCATATTCTTGTAAATATTGGAGATAATTTTAAAAAACTTGGACCAAATTCCTTTAGAATTTTATTATATTTAGGTATTCTTCCATGTAATATAAGAAGATTCAATAATCTGTTCATCATAAAGTGATTGTCATTTTTCCATGGCAGGCATACCTTCAGCAGACCCAAGAACTGGTTATACTTGAAACTATAATGCTACAAACTCTGGGTATGTAGTAGGTGTCGTTTAAAATTTATTCCTGGTATACTCAGTCTCATAAACCCCTAAAAATGAACAATTTGAGTATATATTTGGCATAACATGTTGAAACCTTCTTTAGTCAGTAACTTTAGGGCTTACATATCATAAAATGTATATTTCTTTTTAAATTAAACTTTCAGCTAAATTGTTTTATTTGTAGAAACATTTCTGGCATACATTGGAAATTTATATAATCCCAACAGATATTCAGATTAAACATATGGGAGGTGGAAGATAATCCTTTAGACCATCAAAACACATGGAAATGGTCTGACTTGATATTGACTGGATATGTGTATTATATCCCGCACTAAAGGGCCTGTTCTCCTACTTCATTGAGACAGGGAGACTTGACTTCTGAAAGGCTTTTCTGGCAATCCTGACCAGAATGAAAACATTCAACGTATGAAGAGAGACGTGACGCTGGGCAAGTCACTTAACCTCTTTTGTCCTCAGTTTCCTCATCTGTTAAATAACGGGGTTAAACAACAAGACCTACCTTCCCTTCCATACCCTGTCAACCTAATGATGTATATTGTATGTCTGTCATCTGAGGAAGACCCTAACTAAATTAAGAGAGCCTCATCAGCAAATTATCCTGAATAGGATGAGTTTTTTACTATAAAAGCTCTTGAAGACTGATGATTGCAGCCTATCATTGGAGGGAGTACTCACACTTGCGACACAATTCTTGAAATATTTAAGTTATTTCTTAAATCACTTATTTTACGTAGCAGTCTGTGAGAAACTACCAAAGTGGGAAAAGAAATCATCTTATTGTTCTAATAGCTATATTGTTTAGTTCAGAAATGGCTAAATATTCTAGCAAGTACAGCTTTCATGATTTGAAAATGAGATAATACCCACAATGAAACAAGATCACTTAATTCCTAATTATTGAGAAGGAAAAGTGATTAAATATTGACATTTTTTCGCATCCTACCTTTCCAGAAAAGGAGATTTCTTTAGCAGGGGAGTGGATAAATAGAAATAATAATACGGTGCTTTCAGGTTTGTAAAATGCTCTAAGGTATTATCTTATTTGATCTTTGTAACAACTTTATGAGGTAGATTCCTATTATCCCCATTTTACAGATGAGAAAACTTAGACTGAAAGAGGTTAAAATTGGGTCAAGCAGTTGATAAGTATATGAGGCAGATGTAAATAACATCCTTTTTGATTTTATAGTGTGACCTGTGAGGTGATTAATAAAAAAATTATTTGCAACCTAATAACCTTGTTTACCTGGCATTAAAAATTTGATTGTTTAAGAATTAAACTAAAGCATTCACTCGTCTGAACAGTTTGGTTCAATATTTAAGAAAAATGTGTTCTTCATGAATGGTTCCCAAAAAAGCCAAACTGTTATGGTAAGAGTCAATTTGAACAGTATCAAATCAGTGTTGAAGTCATTCCCACAACAATTTCCTGGATTAAAACATGAGTTTGAAAGTCACTTTATTAAGTACATCTTTTGAATGATGTCTCTGCCTTCTAAGGAAAAGCTCAGGATAAATGTTGGAAGGGATATGGGAAAACAGTACATTGATGTACTGTTAGTGGACCTGTGAACAGATACCACTATGCTAGAAACCAATTTGAAATTACAAAAAAAAAAGTTACTTAACAGTGTACACCCTTTTACACTGCTCTACAACTGCTAGACCTCTACCCAAAAGAGATCAAAGAAGAAGGAAGAAGTCCTGTATGTATTTATAGCATTTCCTTTTATGGTGGCAAAAAAACCCAGAAACTACAGGGATCCCCATCAGTTGAAGAACGGTATATGAGTGAGGATCGAAGAGATAACATGTATAGTGCTTTAAAAACTTAATGCTAGCTCTTACTGTTAATTAATGTAATGGCATACTATTGTGCTGTAAAAAATGAAGAAATTGATTTCAAAAAGATACGGACTTAAAAATGGATGTAGAATGAAATCAGAACTAGAGCAGTTTATGCTGTAACATCAGTGTTACTAAAATGAACACTACTGAAGACTTTTATAAACTGATGAGGACCAAAAAGCAAAACCAAGAGAAAATGTATACAGTAACACCACTGTAGAAACAAAGAAATTTGAAAACTGAAAGACTGACCATTTTATAGCTCCAGAGGACTGATGATAAAACCTGCTATCAACTAGGTGTCGAATGAAACATATTTTTGTATACAGTCATTGATGGAATTTATTTTGCTTGACTGTATATTACAAGAAATTTGTGTTTCTTTTTTCCTAGTGGTGTAAGAGGTGGGAAGGGAGAGAAAATAGATTTCTCTTAATTAAAAAAAAAATAAGGAGCTCAGAAATGCTTGATGTTGCATGTACTTTCAGAAGAGGTCACTGTTTTACTTAATTGTTTTACTTTTTTTTTTTACAAGCAGTCTTTCAAAAAGTAGACTGATCTATAAATGTTTATAATGTAAAAAACAAAACAGTAATATTTTAAGAAGGTTCAAGAGCATCTCTTAAAAGGTTATTCTGTAAATGAGTTTGATTCTTACATTGAAAAATGTAGTTTTTTAGCAATAACTATAATATTCTCTTTTACTTTGGTGTGAGGTTTTTTTATTTGTTTCTTTGGTTTTGTTTTCTTTTTTAGTTAAAACAATATTCTGCTGAACTAAAATGAATATCAGTTTTTCTTATTTGGTATAGACCTTTGTAGCTTGTTAGTGTAGGTAGCTCCCATTGAAAAAGACTACCAATTTCAGATCTATAACTTAATTTTAAAAGAGCTTCCTGGAGGCAATGAAAGGTTAAGTGTATTGATTCAAGGTTTGAATTGATCTCTAAAGAGTTTGCCTTCTAATCAGGAAAGCAACCTTTAATGAGGGTCCAACTTCAGGGCTTATAGAAAGGCCAGCTGATTTTCATGTCAGTGACAAGCCCCAGGAGTCTTAGGGTGCTGTAGTAGTGGAGATTGTAAGTCCTGTTGGATTTTGGAGAGTAGTGGCAGGACATTTGGTCCTAACCAAAATTGGGAAGGGGGAGATGGACCTGAGGTATAATGGAAAGTAACTTTTGTTGTATGTTAAATTATACGGGTTAAAATAGACATTGAAATGGCAGCTAATTTAATAAATGTTTTCTTTTTCAGGTTTTGAGATCACCATTGAACACCCACATACAGATGTGGTGAAATGTACCCAGTTAGTGAGAGGTAAATAACCTCTGAGACCTCATAATGATATTAAGACTTAATTTGTGTGATTTCATTCTCATATATGAGAATTTTATAAAAACAGGAAAAATATTTTTCCTATCAACTACTGGAAAAAAATTTTTTAATATTCATAGTTATAGAAGGTTAAACTTAGAAGAGAGAGGGACCTTTAGAAATTATTTAATTCATTCCCTTCATTGTACGTACTGTGCTACATTTCCTTTCTAATATTCTCTTTCTGGTCTACTACACTACGTGGTGATTTAATGCCTGGCCTGGATTTAATGGAAAATGCATAATTTCACTAGAAAATTTCAGTAGGTCTTTTGACACTCAATACTTAGGCCAGTCTGCTCCTTTCCATTCCCGTTGCAATGGACTCCATAGGTGTAAGCCAGCAATATTGATTATTAATGAATTATCACCTCATCAGCCTAGATATGCCTAATACTATTAGAAAATAATGGCCTATCCATGCTTTCTAATTCTGTTTGATTCTTATTTGTGTCGTTCCATAAATCCTTCACAAATTATACAACACTCTGGAGATCTTTTTACTGGGACTTTGAATGTTTCATGAAAATCAGAGCAGAACCTAGGGTTTTCTTCTGTTAGTTCTAGTTTCTCACTGTATGACCACATCGTCAACATCTGCAAAATGGTGCCTTATAACAGTTTGTTTCCTTATTAGGTGTTTTAATGTTTTAGAAATGTTTAGGCCAGAAAGCCAGTGAAAGCTCTTGTATTTTTTTATATTATATTTCCTGATTAGAAATTCTACTGAAAGTTAGTGCAGATCCAGCTTTCATCTGTAAAATGAAAGGACTAGACTAAATGAATCGCTTAGGTCCCTTCTAGCCCTAACATTCTGTAAATATTTTTGTCCACACAGAGCTAATAGAACAAAGGTCAGAGCAAAAACCTGTTGGCCATCAGTAAAAATCACTTCAGACAGGAAGCAGCAATTCGCAAATAGGAGTTTAGGCACAGAGACATGCTGAAGTGTAAAGTCCATTGGTCAGGGTTGCAATGCTAGACTATTACACCCTTATAGTACACACAACACTAATAAGATCAAGTGAAATCTTTCTCCCCAGATCTATACATATTTATATTTAGCTATAAGTGTGTACTTGCACATTGATTACACCAATAATTAGCCACTAATAGTAGATGACAGTCACGTGATTGGTTACTACACTTAGTATTTACATTTATCTAATGTTTTACTTTTATTATTTCATTCAAACATACTAATGCTGCTGTATCTAATAGTAATGTTGCTATACCTAACTTCTCATTGCCATATTGACTGTTTCCATTTTGAAGTGACTTTTATTAATTGTCCGGCAATTTTTTGCCTGACGTTTATTCTGTTACTCTGTGTGGACAAAAATATTTATAGAATGTTAGAAGTAGAAGGGACCTTAGAAAGTCGTTCCATTCCTCATTTCACAGATAAAAAACAAATTCATAGACAGTTTAGAGACATAAAATTACCCAGTCAAATGGTAACAGTAGTTAGTGGAACTTCAATTTTAATCCCTTGGTTCTCAGTCCAGTATTGTTTCTACTCTGTCATGTTATCTCCATTTGTCTGAAAGATTTTTGTCATCCTGAATGTTTTTTTTTTCCCCCTCCTGCCTGCTCTCCCCCGAGATCCCTGATATCCTTGGTTTAAGAAAATAAGGAAACCCCCTCTACTAATTCAGATCATAATATGCAACTTATAGTCCTAAGAGTTGCCTACCACACTGTGGCATTAAGTGACTTCCCTATGATCATATAACCAGTATGAGTTACAGACAGTGAATCCACTCCTTCCTTCTGCCAAGGCCTCATGCTCATGCACCTCCCAAACCTTTGGCTTCAAAATGGGTAGGAGACTTAAAGGTTATTTGAAAAGGTATGCTTTAATTTCCTTTTAACCACCATCACACACACGCATGCACTCACAGTAATTCTGTTGGTGGTAAGGACCTTCTAATGAGCAAACTCATTGTGGCAGTTCACATGACCTCATCTTCAAAGTAGAGACTTAGAAAGTTACCTAAGGGCACGAAGAGGGTAAGTGACTAGCCCAGGGTAACACAACCAGTGTGTGTCAGAAGCAGACTTATACCCAGATCATCTTGCTTCTGGGTCAACTCTTTATAGCTAGCTATACATTGTTGTTCACCAAATTCTAATATCTCATATGAATTTGTTTTGTCATTTGATGGTGTTTTTTTTAAACCTACTACTCAGATTCATAATGTTATTTAAATTCATAGATAGGTGTGGGATTTTTAACGTAATTTTATAATTAAATCTTTGTATTTTAAAGCCAGGTCATATGGCTTATTTCATTAGGTATTTAATACTAATTCTTACCTCCAGTTTTAAAAATGCTTCTGTGGCACGATGTAAGAACATCCAAGCGAGATGACCAGAACAGCATCAATTTGTTCTACAGAGTAGTTGTTGGCTGTCTGTCATAGAAAGTCAGTGTAAGTTTCATCAAGGGTAGGAAAAAGGTACATAATGTGATTTCATTTGCAGAGTTGTTGAAATGAAGCATGAATTTAAATAGATTGAAAGTTTTGTTTTTGACACATGGTGGAAAATGAAACTTTGACTTCATGTTGAATTTTAAGAATATTTTGAACCTCTAGCTTTTGTCACCTTTGTTAGGAAAACTCATTTGAGCTTTTATGTCTTTTCCAAAGCACATTTTTTATTTTATTGTTTACAGATTTCATTTCTAGGTAGAAATTTTGCTTATAAAAATTTTAAAACTTTTTATATTTTTATGTGCAAGTTTAAGATGTCAAGTGAAATACTTAAATCTGTTTTATATTAGTAGTGAATTCTTTTTAAAAGTTTGCTTCATCTTTAATTTGTTGCCATTCAAGTTGGAGATTTTTGTCAGTCTACCAATTTTTTCCTAACTTTAGTTTTGATAATTTAGTATTGATAATTATTTATTCCATAATACAAACTTCCATAAATAAAAATAACCTGTCTGTTGTTACTCTTTACACTAGTGGTTGCTGTGTTTTAATGATGAAATTATGGCTGTAATCATTAAGTTTTGAGACCCTTCAGGCTGAAAGTTACACAAATTTGAAATCATGGCTTTGTCTTTCAAAATAGTTTGCTATTTTGTACATTCAGTAATTATATCCTCCTCAGAAGTTGTGACACTGAATGTTCTTTTAACTATAGTCTTGATGATTTTTCATTGCCTCCCTCACTCCCAAAAGAGCTCACAAGATATCTGACCCACTGAAATACCTCCAAGCTCAGCAGAACTTCAACTCTCTTTGGTCACTGTCAGTATGGTGTAGGACAGCTCTTAACATCCTTAACACTAACGGTGATGAGAGAATTGGGCTTCAGTAGAGGCATTAAGTTACAACATAAGTGTAAAAAAGGAGGAAGAAAGAAAACAGCCATGGCTATAGGACTTAACTTGAATTTGATTTAATCAACTGCTTCTTTGAAGGTTATATTGCCTAGTTATTAAAAAGTATTTTTCTGCAATGACCAGGGTTAAAGGATGCTAATAACACTGCAGTAGATCTATCACCTGTTATTTAATTGGATCCTAGGAATAGTTTACTTCTTGTAATACAAAGGAATTTCAGAAATATCTATAGTCTCTTAAAATTATTTTGGGGTTGGTTTAGCAGTCTGTTAAAGGGACATTGAGCAGTTCATTGTGCTAAACACAAACACTTTTCTTGAGTTTACTTAAAGATGAACAAACTACTTATGGAATTTTATGATTAAAAATGCAACTTAGGTATAATAACATCAAGGCTCCCATTGATGTTTTCTTTGGCTTTAAATGAAGAGGACTATCTTATTAACTTAGTAAGAAATTTTAGCCAGTGTAACTGGCAAGTTCAGATTTGGTAGACTTTCTCAGATCTCTCAGCGAATAGCATAGGATGTGAATGTTGTTGAAGGTTTGCAGTGCTTTCAGTTAGACCTGTGCTAGTATTAATTTTTATATGTTAAAATTATAGCACTTAATTTTTGTGCACAAGCCTTGGAGCTGAAATATTCTCTTGTATTGAAAGCCTCTTGCTGTTACCATCTTAGAACAAGTAGTAATCTTCATTTTTTTCTTTTCTTACAGCAAGCAAGGATTTGGCACAGACATCCTATTTCATGGCTACCAACAGGTTGTTATCCTGACCCTCTTTGTTGCACTGTTGTAGCACACTATAGCTTCCTTTACTGCAGGGCCCCCTCCATGTGTCTTTTACCCTTGTTGCAACAGGCGACTGGACCATCTAGAGTGGTGGTACCTTCCTGTTTGCAGTGCGGTGTATTGTACAAGGGTCTTTTGGCACAAAGGGGTTTAATGCACAATGAGAAGTGTAGTGGTGCTTTCTGATGACATATTCTCGATTGTGAGTGCATAAGTCTAAAATTGGTAGCCTGAATAGCAGCTAAAGATTACAAAGAGCTAAACTTAACCTAGAAATTCGAGCGTCTTGGTAAGTACAAAGCTATTTCTAGTTTACAATTGTAGTTAAATGACAATTTTTTAATTTAAACATATTGATCCAATCCTAACTTTTTAAAATAATCATTAAAGCTTTAAAAAAAAATAAAATCTTTTAACTTGGATTTTTTTCCAGATGATACCCTCTAGTAGTAAACTAGAAGTAGTGAATCATATAAGTGCATGGGTTTCCATAAGCACATTTTATACCTTAAGTAAATGTTTTTTTTTTCCAACTTAATGTAAAAACTTTTGTGTTTGGTCAATATATCCATCACTTATTTCCATTTCCATGAGTTGAAAGTTATACCTGGAAGAGTAGTTAGTTGTCAGAATATTTGAGTTCTAAATATTAAATTTTTATGGTATAGACCATAGTATTAATGTTTTACATATTTTAGAAGATGATTGGGAGGGGAACAAACCAGTTTTGTGTGGTCCTTAGTTTCTTATGACAGAAAACATTGTTAGGCAATAAGATTTTGTAAAAAGACGTGTGTTCTTAGATGCATGTCATCATTTCTGAAATTGAACCTTCCTAGTTGAAAATACTTTGGAATAATATTAGATTTAAAGACTGGATGAGGTTGGGGGTGGGGGGAGGCTGTCACAGAATTCATGTGGTCAGCCTACTGGGAAAACATTTTTGTAGCTAGCATGTTGAACTACTTTGGGCCTTAAGAAGCTGTACAGCCAAAGGTAAGTTTTGGTGGAACTTTTGCTGGGGGAAAAAAGAGAGAGAGTCATTAGTGAGATAAAAATGTTAATTAACTCTTGTGTGACTGGAGAGTTTTGCTGTTCATAAGAGCTATTGGAGATCCACATGAAATGGTTTGATCCCTACTTATATACGATATGTTTTAATAATACTTCGTTAATTTTACAAATTATGCTTTAATTGTTTGGAGTTTTTTTTTAATGTTCTCAAATTACAACGGAAGTAAATGTGTGATTTTAAAAATTAAGTACATTTATAGTAACATACTAAATTAAAAGTGAGTGAAAGGTAAATAAATATCCTTTTGTCCTATAAATAAGTAAAATATTTGATTTAAATATTAACATAGCCTCATTGACCTGATGTTAGTGTGTATGTATGTGTCTGGTTTTTTGTTTTGTCTGTATATTTTGGATGTGTACTGTTCTTAATCTTACTGGTTAATTTTTTTTCTTTGTTTTTGCATATTTGAATATCTGGTTCTTCATTTTCAAACTTGTCCTGCAATAGTCTACATCTTACTACCTTCTGCCTTCAATATAAACCAACAGTGATAGCATGTGTATGCATTCATTTGGCCTGCAAATGGTCCAATTGGGAGATTCCTGTATCTACTGATGGAAAACATTGGTGGGAATATGTGGATCCATCAGTTACTTTAGAATTACTGGATGGTAAGTATAATCAGAGAACCATCCCCAAAATAGTTAAAGGAATTGTTCAGTAAGGTAGACTCAGGGTATTGGGTGTAGTTTTCCCTGAGGGGTAAAATAATTGATGACACCTGCCATAATAAAAAGTATCCTCAGGTTGGCAGAACTACAAGATGTCCTTACTTAGTACAAATGTAACTAATTTGCAGTTTCAAGGTTATAAAACTGATCAAGTGAACTGGTAATTCTTTGTAGAAAATTGGCATCCCCCATAGGAAAGATTTAGCACTGAAAAGGGACCCCTTGGTTTTATAGATTAAAAAAAGAGGCCTGGATAGGTTAAGCATCTTGCCTGAGGTCATACATACATACATACATACATACATACTAGCAGAACTAGGATTCCAACCCAAGGCTTCCTATTCTCAGCAGCACTATTCTGTCACTCCATGCCATCACAGATCTTAAGTCATTTTCAAACTAGGATATGTTACTGATTTGTGATGTCCAGTAATAAAATGTGATGCACTTAAAAATTCCTCTGGCATTGAAAGCCCTTCACGATCTACTTCCAGCCTTCTTTTGCAGATGTTTTACATGTTACTACCCTTCATATACACTACATTTCACCAAAGTGGTCCCTTTGCTGTCTTTCGTAAGACATCCCATCTCCATGTCTTTGCATAGACTCTCCCTCATGCCTGGAATCCTGGAATGTACTCACTCTTTTTTACCCCTGCCTCTGAGATTCTCTATCCTTTTTAAAAATGCTTACTATGTGCTGTCTCCTGCCTAAGAGTTTGCTCCATCCCCCAACTATTAGCACTCCTTATGCAACCCGCATTCCCCCTCAAAATGACCTTTTATTGTTTTTGAAGCTATTTCATACTTACTTAGATGTGTACAAGCTGTGTGCCCCAATAGAAGGTAACCATCTTTGTATGTATATTCAGCACTTTTAATAGCATAATGTGTGCCACCTAGTTGATACTTTACAAATTTTTATGATTGATGATACAGCTGTGACAGAGGTAAATAACAAGGGCCAGAATTCTGAAGATGTGAGGAAATCAGAGATTATCAGGCCCTAGGGACATTTGAATAGTAGAGAATGGAAAAGACCAAGTGTTACTGAAGCTTTCTCATACAAGAGACCTTGCCCAATATCTTAAAACCTCTTCTATTCCAAGTTTTCAGTTAGTCCATGAGACATGATTTCAGTTTTTATTAAAGTCAATTGGAAACAAAACTTTACATATAACTCTACCAAAAGCATATTACAAAAAGTTGATGCCTATAGCATTTCAGTCAATTCCTTTTTAAAATCTTTCCAAGATATTCTTGTACAAAATATTCATGTTTGTTTCCTATTAATTTTCCTTTTTCCTCATTATTTTCTCTTAAAAGGAATACCATGTTCATTCCTTCT
Source organism: Potorous gilbertii (assembly GCA_028658325.1). Lineage (NCBI taxonomy): Eukaryota > Metazoa > Chordata > Mammalia > Diprotodontia > Potoroidae > Potorous > Potorous gilbertii. The sequence goes on along the minus strand of CM053771.1, from coordinate 250,107,255 downwards.
TGGGGAGGACTGTAGAAATAAAAGGTTTGGAATCTACCTACCTTAATTTACAGCAACTTTAGAGTTAGCAGAATTTAATTTCCCTAAATTAGGAAAAATAGTTGCTGGGTATGAATTCAACTACAAATTTTGAACATTGAAAAGGCTTTTTTTTCTTCAGAGGGGAGGAAAAAAATCTTTCTACCTGTGAGTCTCAAGGATAAAGTGGGTTCATAACAAATGCCTGATTCTCAGGGGTGTTCTAGTTTAACCAATAGATAAAAGATAATTAAAAATACAAATCATAGGAAGTTCAGAGTGCCCTGCCCTCTCATTCAGCTCAAGCAAATGATTAAAAAAGAAAATTCCTTGCTCAAAATGTGAAGACCACCCATGGACTAAGTACTTTGGTTTTGCATAATCGAGTCAGCTGAACTTTGCTACTGCTGAAAGAGGGCTAAGGGAGTAATGGGATTTTTTAGGCTCCTAAGATTTAGAGCTGGAAAATTATTCTTAGAGATCATCTGTCTCCAAGAATATTTATATGTGCATAAATAAATCTAGAGATTTATAGAACAAACCCATGCTCTGAGGTTGTGATTTTGCCAAGATTATATAGATATTAAGTAACGCTAATGCCATGAATGTTTTTTAATTATGTAAAAGATTGGTTCACCCCCTCTTTGACTTCAAAAGCTCCTGTGAGTTTAGTCATCATATCTACATAAATGACTGATGTGTCAGGACCTGGTTTGCCTCCTGTGCTTCAACCTTCTATCACTAGTTGACTCTTGGACAGTTCATACTTGATATGGCACAGTCATCTCTATCTTATTCTTTCCTTAACAGAACTCATTTTTCTCCTCTAGCCCTCTTGCAGACTACCTTGTTTCTATTAAGAGTACCACCACCATCCTCCTAATCGCCCAGACTTACAACCTGCATAAATCTCTTACCCAGTATATCTACTGCTGATCTTCTCTGTTCTCACATGGTCACCACTTAGTTCAGACCCTCATTAAATATCTCACCTAAACTATTGCAGTAGCCTCCTAACTTATTCTTAACCTCCACACTCTCTCATCTATCACCCACACAGCTGCAGAAGTAATATTCTGATCATAGTTCACATTTTATAGGCTCTAGTGTTAATTATTAAAATCTAACCTCTGCTGTATGTCCTTTTTTAAAAAGTCTTCACAATCTGGCTCCTTAGACTCGAATTGAAGCTGCTAACTTTATATTTGTGGAGATGTAAAATCAATAACTAAACCTCATAGCAGTTTGAGAGGATAATAGAAAATAAGTTACTTAAAAGTGTTTTGAAAAACTATTCCTGAATCGTTTTCTCAAATTAACATGCTGAACAGGTCTTTTTTGGCTCTAAAGTTCTTTCTAAACCAGATCATATTTTAGTTGTGAGAGATGGGGTTATCTCTTGTTTGAGGAAGGCTTTTTTTTTCTTTTTTACTCTTGGTAGACATTTCCCAAAAATCCCTTATAAATATGTTACTAGGGAATACTACCTAATACTGAATGATTATATGATTCATTTTCCATCTTTGTAGTTTGGTTTGTTTTATCTTTTTCAATTAAAATTTCAATCTTTTTATAAAGTGCATTTTTTAAAGAAGTCATTTTATTTGACAACCATCACGCCTTTACCTTTGTTTTTACTGTTTACAAACTAGAATTTGAATTGAATCTATAATGAGTGAAGGATTTTAGACATAAGGGTTTTTTGGGTTTGGGCTGGGTTTTTTTTTGTTGTCTTTTGGTACTTTTAAGAAGCTACATTAAGAGGCTTCCCCATAGTCGTTCAGTCCCACCTCTGATACCTGTATTCACAGGCAAGTCACGTCACTTGTTAATATTTCACGTTTTGACCATGAATTGCAGCTAAGCAGGTATTGTTCCATACTGATAAAAGAAGCTTCTTCATAAGGAACTGAGTTAATGGAAATGGAGGTCAGGAATTGCAGAGAAACAACAGATACAACTCAGAAAACTTCCATACTAACAGTACCTTTTACCAGGTTGGGTAACAAGCATCATGAAGTAGGAAGATAGGCGTTTTTATAAGTTCAAGAAAAGCAAGCTAGAGCATCAGTTTACCTGAAAACTAGTAGGGTTTATGAATCACTATGAAAGAAGGCAAAGAACAAGTAGAAACCCTAAAAATATCAGTTAGCTTTCCTCCATGAGGTTGATATAATTAGTATATAGTCAGTATCCTGTGGATGTGATAAAGGTCTTTGCATTTAGGGAGTCTAAGCATGAGTTTCATTGATGTTGCTTACTTAGGGAGAGGATCATTTTTGCAAGTTCCTTAGCTAGTGTGAGCTATGCTGACTTTGAGTTTCACCTTCCATTTTTGAAATCATTAATGAAAAAGTTGATTGTTCATAGTCTAAGAATGGTACCTCCTAATAAGGCAAAGCAATACTACATACTGAATAAAGTTCGGGAACAGAAGTATATGAGAGAGAGTCACAGCCCATCATAGCTGTATGACTAAAGGCAGAGTACCTTAATACCTTGTTTAAGATACAAGGTTTTTTTTATCTGTAACTTGCTAATGTCTGTAATATGTTGCATTTGTAAGTGTTCTCATTATGTAAGTGAGGAATCTAAGGCTTAGTAAAGTGACCAGCCCAAGGTAACCCAACTAAGTGTTAGCTCCAGTAATAAAAAAGCATCATGCTTCCTTTCTATTACCATAGTATGGCAGGCAATCTTAACAAGATTGTGACCATTTCTCCAAAAGTGAGAAGTTTTTGGAAAATCTGGAAGAACTCTTGAGGTACTTGATTTTAGTGAACCATAAAGTGATAGAATAGTCTAAGTTCTTTACAGGTGTTCAGAGTGTTCATTTTCTTTTCAGAATTAACTCATGAATTTCTGCAAATTTTGGAGAAAACTCCTAATAGATTGAAGAGGATACGAAACTGGAGGGTAAGAAGAAACTTAAAAGGTTCTCTCAGAAAGTCACTGTATCACTTCGGAATAGATTGAAAATCCTTTAATTTTTTTTTTTTTGCCACTCTTTCTAAAAATTATCTATTTTTCATCTCTTCTATTTATACTTAATATAAGGAACATATGGTTCCTCTCATAAGGTTATTCTCAATTGGCATGTGACATTAATATCTTGAACCCCAAATTAACTTTTTTTCCATATATTTTATGTGACTTTTTTTGCAGATAAGAAATTGATTATGGTCTCCTTTGCTTTCACTACTTTCTTTTGTGTTTTGTTTTGTTTTGTTTTTTAAATAGGCTAATCAGGCGGCTAAAAAACCTAAAGGGGATGGACAGGTGCCTGAGACAACTCTTCTTGGTTCATCTCTGGTGCAGAATTCCATTTTAGTAGATAGTGTTACTGGTGTGACTACAAATGCAAGCTTTCAGAAACCATCTTCATCAGCATTTCCTGCACCAGTACCTCTGAATTCAGGAAATATTTCTGTTCAGGATAGTCACACATCTGATAATTTGGCAATACTAACAACAGGAATGCCAAGTACCTCATACAGTTTGGCGTCACACCAAGAATGGCCTCAGCATCAAGAACCAACAAGGACAGAGCAAATGTATTCACAGAAGCAGGAGACTCCAATGGCTGGTAGTCAGTATAACATCAATTTCCAGCAAGGACCTGCTGGGGCATTACATTCAGGATTACATCACAGGTCTGACAAACTGTCTGATCATTCTTCAGTTAAACAAGAATACACTCACAAGTCAGGAAGCAGTAAACACCACGGGCCAGTTTCTACTGCTCCTGTAATAGTTCCTCAGAAAATGTCATTAGATAAATATAGAGAGA
>CM053771.1:249980947-250100947 GCA_028658325.1 Potorous gilbertii | reverse complement strand
CTGAAACTACTGGTACATGCACAATTGTAATTTTATTCAAGTATCTGTTGTAGTTCATTGTAAATATTTAAAAATTTAATCTCATCCTTTACTTTTTAGTTTAAGTAGTCCAATAACTACATCAGCAGCTGTATAATTTGGTTTAAACTTTAAAAAGAGATTATGATTGTTAATTTTTTTGTCAGCTTATCTGAATTTAGGACATGTAGAAGCCTACCCCTCAGGACACCTAGAGCCCTGTCTAGCCATTGTGTCCTAATACATTAGCATCAGGTTGGCTTTGAAGTTTCTTTCAGTGAGTTTAGTAATTTGTGCCATTAAATGTCACTCATCACTGTTTATGGCATACTGTTGTATTCAAAAATATAGTATTTTTAATGCAGTCTTATTCTTGCAATGGTACATAAACCAGGGACTAGCGTAGAAGCGAGATGAGGGCGGGGGAGGTTTTTGTTCTTAAAGTGATAACTGTAAGTAGATGTGAACTTCTAAGGAGCTATCATGTGAAATAATATAGGGTTGCTGTGCTACTGTATAATGGGGAACCATAATACCAGGAATTTTAATCAGATTTTGTAAAGAATGTCCAGAAAAAGTGGTGAATTTATTTTCAGACTGAAATAGAAAACAATGTGAATATTTAAGGTCTGCAACTACACTTAATAAACTTCACTAAGAATTTGGGAGTTTGTTTTGAGATGTTGTGGGAATAAAGGTAATTTTGTTGAATCTTTATAATTGGTGCTAATGATGGAAAGTTCTAAAATAGCTAGTGTATCTTGTTAATGGTTTAGTACTCGTTGGTACTTCCACAGAATTGAACTTGAAGTGCTATGTATTCACTTTTCACTCTGTAAATGTAACTCTATATAATGACTTTATTTATTAAAAGGCAGCCAGTTGTAATTTTTACAACACTGTGTGAGCTACTCAAACTCCTTAACCTCACTATTCTTTTCCTGAACACTATATATAACGAGGTAATGACCTCCATCAACAACCACAAGGGAGATAAATGTGGAAATCCTTTAAACTTCATTTCCATCAAATGAAAATCCTTGGAATTAAATGACTTGTATTTTCTCTTTGCAGATATCTTCCCTTTCCATAAATAAAATCGATCAGTTAGTTCGCCTGTTCAGTAGGCTCTACCAAAGAATAAGACTTCCTCAGTTTCTAGTAAATGGAAGTCATTACTAAGTCTTCCTCTAAACAATGGTAAATGAACAAAGATGTTACCGTAATTTATTTAGATATATAGCATTCCACATGCACAAGGTGATGTATAAATTTAAGGTAATTGGTAAGATTTTTTTTAATTGTTGAAATATTATTAAAATGTATTCTCTTTAAACATCTTTTAAAAGAGTGATTTATTCTTAAGTTGTATTTACCAAGCTGGAGTAGGCTCCATTAGCCTAAAACAGATGGAAGCTCAAAGAAAGGTCTTAAACCCCTCTCTTGGGAAACAGATTTGGTTTAATAAACTTGTAGTTTGATATACTGACAAACATTTATCCCAGATATTTTAATAGCAGTTGATTTCTTCAGTACTTGAAAAGCGTTTTAGTTTCATCTATATAGGTACCCTCTTCCTTGATGCAGGACACAATCCCCTTCTTTGTAAGATGCTGCAGTCAACTTTCCAAGAAGTTAGGTCAACCAAGAAGTTAGGACTGGTCCTTAGATGACTTACATGCAGCTAATTTGGCAAGAGGCAGGTGGTTCAAGTATAAAAACCTACTGTTTTATCAAGTAATTTTCAAATGTCATGCCTTGTCTCCATTGAACAGTTTGGGGATATAAAAAACTTTTGGTTTTATTTCAGAATGCATCTTGCCTACCCCCTCCTGAAAATTTACATTTTACTTTTAATTTGTCCCTCAGTCTAGTTGTAAAAAATAATAACACATGCACTTTGAAACCTTTTGTGCACACCTATAATTATGTTCAGGTTCCTCACTATCCAAGAAGATACTTAAAAAAAATAGTTACTGTAGTTTAACTGTTAGTAATTTTTTTTAAAAAAACACATTTCTGATAGAATGCTGGTCATTGTTAAACTTGTCAGCCTTAAAAGAAAATTCTGGAAGTCAACTTCTGTCAATGTTCAGAAGTTAGGAAAAGTTTCAGACCATGTAGGATGGACTTCACAGTATTAAATTGATCTCTGAGGTGAAATCACAAAGGCTAATGATCCCCTTACACCAGCCCATTTTATAGGACTCTATGGAATTAAATTTTAGGAAAGCTAAATTGTGAGGCTTCCGATTCGGACAGCCAAGACAGGAAACCAGATAAGTCACTTTGTTAAAATATTTCAGTTTGAAAATCAATAGCTGGTGGGCTGAAAACTCAGTAATTGTCATACTACATAGTTGCTAACATTCACAAATAGAAATTAGCTTTCAGTAAAAGGCTTTGTACTTTTGTAAGTAAGCCAACTAAGGTTTTTTCGTGGAAATCACCGAGTTTCAACAGTGAATAGATTTTAATATACTTTCATCTCATGTTACTGAGTTCAGTGTATCTAAAAGCTACTAAAAATAGTTTGTTGTCAAACAGTACTTCTCCTTTCAGATGTATCAGCTGGGACTGCCCCTCTTAAAAGTCTGTGGCAGGTGAGAACAAGGCTAGTTGGATTTAGTGCCTAAAGTTAGTTCAGTCATCCATTTAAGAGCAAGGAGAATGGACAGTAAAACCAAGTAAAGGAGGAAGATCATGCCAGTAAAATCAGAAGATGTTAGTTTAATTAGTGAGTTAAGTCATCAGAAGCCATATGTTTTCCAATTATTTAACCATAATTTGATTTGAGTTTTTGGCCAGTTAACCCCCTTGTGTGATCAATAGTTGGTCAAGTTTGTGTTGGAGTCAGTAATAAGTATTTAGGAGCAGTTTTCCTTCAGCAATAAACCCAAGCATTCAAAGATTTTAAAAATGGGATCCCATCAAGGACTGTAACTATAAAAAGCAGTAACATTTTACTTTCTAAGAGATGTATGAATTGAACAATATCAGTGAATTGTTATCCACTGCTTGGTAATTTCTGGCAAAGAGAATTTCCCTACCACCTGAATCAGCCTATTCTAATAACCACTCTGATGATCAAGATCATTTTCTTTACAGTAGTAGGTCCAAATCTAACTCCTGTAACTTCACCTATTGTAATAAGACTGAATTTCTCATCATTCTGGTAACTTTCGTACTCCTGTAGTTTGTCAACATGCTTCCTAATACCGAGTTGAAAAAAGCACTTTAGATGCTGTCTCACTAGAGTGCAATGTGATCTTGGTTGGAATACTCAAAGCCTCTCACATCTTTAACAGTATAGAGTATTAATATTAGCTTTGGGGATTATACTCGAGTTGGCGATTCACAAAAACCCCGCATCTTTCTCACACCTCTGTCTAAACCCACTTCTTGACGATCTACTTGTGCTACTGATTTTTTGAAACAATATATTTGGCCAATTAAGATTGTAATCTGAGAGCAGGACATTTTGCCATTTACATTTTTTTTTTTTTGGTATCCCCAGTACTTAGAATGGTACCTGGCACGTGGTGGGTACCTAAATTTTATTTGGTTAGGGCCGTCATTTCAGTCCATCAAGATTTTTTGGGATCTTTGTCTAGAGTATTAAAACCACATAGTTTTGTGTCATTTACGCAGTTGATTATCTTATGCCTTTATCCAGATCATTGATTTTCCTGAACTGATAAGCATGTAGCCAGAAAAGATTTTTTTCTGCACTCTACTAAGAGTGTTGATGTAAATAAAATGTCAAGTTTGGAGTCAAGAAACGAGTTTGAATCCGGACTGCTACTTAAGTTGCATCTATTTCTGAGCATCAGCAGGTCTTCCAACAATGACTTCCTTCCAGATTGACACATTTATTAATTCCTGTATTTGGGGTACCATTCAACTTGCTCCAAGTCCACCCATTTCTGATTTGTGCACAAGAATCTTATAAGAGACTGCATCAAATATCTCCATATAATTCAAGTACATATTATAATGTTTTCCCCTAAGCTGCCAGTTTAATAATCTTGTTGAGAAAGGAAATGAAGTTAATCATAGTTGATCTGTGGATGAATACAAGCTCAATCAGTGATCAGTGACTTGCTTTTAAATGCACAAAATTACCCATTTAAGGAAATGTATGATTTGATTAGGAATCAGTGAAATCACATATATAATTTTAGAAATCCATTTCCTTTCCTCCCTCCCCTCTTTTTTTGAGTGAGGGGTTGGAATGGGTGAGGAATCAGGATGACATTTGCCTTCCTAAGGCCTAGAGCATTTTCTAGTATGGTATAAGAAATGAAAGAAACAAGCATGTATTATGTACCTAGTATGTGCCACGTACCATGCTAAGTATTAGGGATACAAATATAAGCAAAAAGAAATGTCCTCCCCTCAAGGAATGCTTCAGGAAAGTAGAAAGAGCTGAAAGGTGTGGAAGGTACCTTTGAAGTTTGGAAGCTAGATATGTAGGTTGAGAAAGCTACCAAGTGAGAAGGCCCTGTCCTCGGAGGGAAATTCCAGAGATGAGATAGAAGAATGTGGAAATCTGAAGGCCAAGAACAATCATGGTAGTTTTAAAGGAAGTGAACCTGGAGTTGGGGGTGGGGAGAAACCTATTAGTTTGAATCTAACTTCCAGTACTTAAATACTTGATAAGTATGTGACCACAGGCAAGTTCCTTACCTTCTCTGAGCCCCAATGTTCTTTTGTAAGGTAAGTATGATGACCCCCATGGTACTTACCATATGGAGGAGATCCTGCTTGGTGTCCAGATAAAAGTGGAATTGTCTGCATGCTCCGTTGGTTATCTTTGAAATGTCACAGAGAATTCAAAGAAAATTGCTCACAAGTTGGATAGACCCTTCTGGTGAGTGTGTGGGAGAATATACAAAAGCATCTCACTGAATTGGAAAACACAATTCAAACGTAATCTGCATTGTTGAAATGTTCACATTAATGTGATCACAGCTCCATTAAATGGTTGGAGTGTTAGTATTTAGTGGTTATGTGATTAGCAAGATGGAAGAATAGATGTTTTCAACATGCCCCGTATCACCAACCTGATCTCCAAAGAAAGGAACAGAAATGATGCCTGTAGTATCAAAGATATAGTTATTAAAATTTAAATCATCAAAATAAGACAACACTACACCATGTCTTTACAAGTCTTATCAAGCTTGATTTCAAAGTACAGCTTTGATGGCCCCCATATGATCCTCCCACTTCCATGAATCAGCCTGAAGCCCTCCCCACCCACCCTAGCTCCATAAAAGGAAAAAGCAATGATTTTACCCAGCCATGCAAAAGAGAAAGAGAGTGGGAGGAAAAGAAGAAGGAAATTGATTAAGGTCCTATTGTGCTTTAGAAACATCTCTTTTGACCCTCACAACACGGGGCAGGAGAAGTAAGGTGCCCATTTTACAGCTGAAGAAAAGGAGGCAAAGAGAAGATTATTGGTGCACTCAGGGTCAAACAGCTAGCAAGTATCTGAGGCTGAATTTTGAACTCAGGTCTTGACTTCAAGTCCATCACTATATCCCCTGTGCCACCTCAGTAACTCCAAGTAGTGATGAAAACAGAGAAATACAGATTTGGCTATGGCGTAATAAAGAAGTATAATACTTGGAAAGAAAATGGTTAAACATCTAGTGATAAAGAGAATTCTACAGATATCCCGTCAACTATGGAGCAATAGCACGAAACTACAGAGGGGTTCAAAAACTAGAACTCAAACTCCCAAAGAACTTTTGTAAGATGATGCTGGGGTAGAAATTAGTTCAGAAATTAGCCTGCTACTTAGCCTTACTGTCTGGGGAACTGATAAAACAGACTTGGACTGCTGACTAATGGAAACCGGTTTTATGAAGTCTCTCGTTTTCTAGGACTTAAGTATGCTTGCAGAAACTGAGTAGTAACCCTTCTAGTCTCCTGCTGGAATGGGACCATAAGAATTAAGTCTAATCCTACTCTCTGCTGATCCTACTTCTTTGTTCCAAATTCTTTCCTCTTTATTAGGTAATGTAGGACATATTCTCACTTTAATGGTCCTATAAATGATAGTCTTCCATTAATATGACCCTTGGTTTTACATGATATTTAATTTTGAGGGAGTTCAGGGCCTCTGAGTGGATGGATACCCCCTACCCCAACTCACTCCTATATGCTGCCCAATGTGGCTCATGACTACACACCAAGATTGTGCCTGCTAGCTGCTATTCTCCTCTCCTTGTGAGTGACAATAAAATTTGGTAAAGTATCCCTGTGTGCAAGTGTTCTTCATCTTGAAATCCCTTGACTACAAGGCCCCTGAGCAAGAAACAGTGACTTTGGAGAGAGCTTAATCAAGTTGAACTAGCCTTTATATCTATTGGTAGGCATAGAAATTCTCTGTTATGGGTATCAGAGGAACCTAGAGATCTAACTATGATTTACTTCTGGTTTCAGTCCTATGCAGGTGTGTGGATATGACAGGTGAGACTGTCCCAGTTGAGCCTAATAGTAATTTAATGTAAATATGCAATCTCTTTTCCTTCTTATAATGGTATAGATTCAAAATAATTTTTTTTTTAATTTGCCCCTTCCCGCTTTCCTTCAGAGAAACTTGACCGATGTCATTTCTGTTTCTCCCACTATGGATCTTCACCCAAATGCTTTGCATCACTTTTTTCTACTATCTGGTCCATGAATTTCCTTGTTCATCTTTTTAATCATCAATATTCCTATGTTGTTCTTTTATTTAACCTCTTCCTTTGGTAACACTGGTTATCCTGGTCCCCACTGCCAAAAGGCCTGGTATATATTATATTTTACTCCTCCTCCATAGTGGGGAAGACCATAATTCAAAGGGTAACAGCTTTCCAAATAACTACAAAATACATAAAATGCTTGAGGATCTCTTTACCAAGCATCAAAAATATTTTTGTAGATTCCATCATAAAATAAATTTTATGATCTTTCTTAAAAAAAAGAACAACTTAAGTAGGTAGAGGAATATTCAGTGCTCATGGTTTAGTTATGCAATATAATAAAAATAATTATACTACCAAAGTTAATTTTATAGTTTTGATGCTATCCCAATCAAATGCTCAAAATAATACTTTATAAAACTTATAATACCAAAAAATTCATTTGGAAAAATAAAAGATCCATCACATCAAGGGACTCATCCCCTAATAATCAGTTTTGTAATGATAAACTCCTCTGAATTTAGCTAAGTTGGTTCATAGGTGAAAGATGTAGTTTGTTGAATAAGATAATATTTATAAAGTGCTTAGAAAAGTTCCTGGCAAACAGTAGACTCTTAAAACTTACTCCCTTCCCCTCCCTATTGCTAGGTCCATAGATAAAATCTTTACAGCCCACCTACCACAATGAGGCATTAGAGAACGAATTTGTAAGTCAATATATCAATCTGTGATTTGTGTTGGCACCACAGCAATACAAATTAAAACTCAACTATTATTCAGTAGGTAAGTTTTAGATAGTTTTCTCAAACTCATAATAATTTAGTCCATGGTCACATAGGTAGTAAGTGTCATAGGCAGAATTTGAACTCAGGTTTTCTTGACTCCAAGTCTCTTCACACTAATTTTCATGACATTTCTGCTAGTTAAAAAAGAAAAAAATCCCCTCACCCAGGTTGGCTAATGTGTGATGTGTATCACTAGACCTCTGAGACAAGTTTATAGTTCACAGATCTATATGTCATGTGAAAGTATGCTTAATTAAGATCCTTCTATTGGATGTCTTATTCAAGTAAAAAATATTTCCATTCTATGATGTCTTTTCAATTCCATATTCTTTTCCTTTATCTGCCTCTGCCATTCTCTTTACCCTATTTAGTGCCTAAGTCACAAAGATCCCTACCATTTCCCTGTCCAGTCCTGATCACCTTTTGCTTCTCTACCTTTCCCTACCCATCCCTAGCTTATACGATACGTGGAGAGTCCAACTGACATCACAAATAATTTATAGGGGTAAGCTACAGGCTGGCCTGATCAGATAATACAATACTTTCAATAAATGACTCTGAAGAACAAGAAACCCTTCTCACTCTGCCATGCCTGGCTTCTGTTAAGGCCCCTGAGCTTCACCCAGTTAAACCTCAGGGAAAAGTGGGGAAGAAGGTCTGAAACGCACAACAGTTATCCTGACTCACTCAAATTTAACACTTCTTGACTTCAGTTTCTTCTGGATATCTTTTATTTTCCTTTGCAAGTACCCAATAAAGATGGGCTAGGGGGGAGAAGTTCTCTCTTCTCTACAACATATAAATAAATGATTTATGATTCATGATTTATTTTTATTTTTTCTTTTGTTTTTAGAGACAATCAGGGTTAAGTGATTTGCCCACAGCTAGTAAGTGTGAGAGGAGGACCTGAGTTCAATTTTGGTCTCAGACACTCACTCCACTATCTGTGTAGTCCTGGGCAAGTTACTTAATCCTGATAAACAAAAAAAAAGTAAGTGTCTGATGTCAGATTTGAAAAATCCTCCTGACTTCAGGACCAATGCTTTATCCACTGTACCACCTAGCTGCCCCCATGTTAGGATTTTTATAAAAAAGCTAATCGAACAGGAATAAAATGAGTTTAAATTATAACCTGAGGGACAAACCATGAGCACTGAGAACACTGGAATGGGTTTTAAAAACAAGATATTTGCACATATACATGAAATCAGGGCTGTGCTGGTAAATGTTGAACAACCAATTCCGCACCCCCTCCAAAAAAGTTCATGAGACACTTTTAAGTTTATATTTATTCACATTTTCACAATCATTTTAAGCCTAGACATTGAATAAAATAATAACTCAGTCCTGATTTGTAGCATTTGAAGACTTCTGAAGTGCAAAAGCTCACACTGAAAATTTAACAACTGGCTCAAGTTGGTACGGTTCCAAACACACAGGCATGGAATCCTGAATGAACATGAGAAAGCTCTTCTAGGATGGTAGTATTTTTTCAGCAGCTGATGACTTAACTGGACCTTGACCTTCATTTCCTGCAGTTTTGAAACAACTGAACATCTACAGTGGTTTTAGCAGAATGTCCACAGCTCCACTCAGCAACTCCTCTGAAGGAAAGAGTGCTCCAGGAGCTGCAGAGCAGATGGCCGATCATGCTGATCCCTGGGAGAAAAGAAGGAAAAGCTCAGAAAAGTGGTTTCCAAGTAATATTTGGCTGTTCTGAAAATGAAGTCGCTGAAAAATTTGACCCCTTTGAAAAATGGTAAAACACAAAATGTGAAATTGAAATATTTACATAGGCAGAAGCTCCAGACTAAGCCTCCTTCCCTTCCTCAGCACTAGAACCTCTCAGTAACACCTCCACATTCATAGGGCACTTGACAGTTTCCAAGGAAGTTTCTTTGCAATCCCCAGGGGAGGTAATTAACAAGGATGTCATTTTGTAGATTTCGAGGGATCTCAGAAGTTCTCTAGTTCCCCTTCTTATTTTACAGGTGAGGAAACTGAGGACCAAGATCACAAAGTTAATAATAGGAGATTAGACAAATATCCAAGTGGGGTGACCCCAGAGCCAGTCAGCTCTGTCTTCTGAACCAAAATGCCTAGAAAGCATTCACTTAATGGTAACTCCATGAGATGCTTTTATTGTCAAAATTTTGAGAAGGGGTCTAAACCTTTTACCTCTAATTTCTTCACCTTTTATTAACTTCTTAATTCCCTACAGTCTGCCTGAAACTCTTCTCTGGAAGGGCATCAATGACCTCTGAAATCACCAAGCTTTTGATTTAATTCTCCTCATTAGACACCCCTATTCCTTTCTTCTGGATCCTCTCTCTTCCCTCAATTTCCCTTTATATTTATTATACTCTTCTCACCCTCTTCATCCCTTTCAGCTTTTCCTCCATCTCCTCTTCATGCTCTCCAGCCTCTACTTCCCCAAGCACTCCAGGTATTGATCTGGGGCCCAGATATTCTGAGGTTTCAGCTGGGTGACAGTTCACTAGATTTAGCCCCACTCAGCCGCACAGTGCTCCATAGCCATCTTCTTAGTGCTGCTGCCCTTCAGCCTTCCCCCCCGACCCCACCCTTCCAACTCTAGCTCAGGGAACTGTGATCAAATTAAAACTAGCATTCTGGGAAAGGGCTTGTCAATCAATTGTCCTTATCACTCTACTCACCACCCTAGTGTTTCCCTCACCAAAATACCCCTCCCTAGCACCACTCCCCTGTAGCTAGGTTCCCGTTATTGCAAATAATGAATCTCCTGAAGTGATATTTTAATCAACACTGCATATTTCTATTGAGCTGGAGCCAATGAGCATGTTTTACTTAATTATAATTTTGAACAGAATGAATTATGAATTTTTGTCACCACTTTGGAGGCATCATTATTTGGACTTAACTGTACATGTAATCTTCACCTATAGGAATATAAACTACTTGAATGGCAAGACTGTCTTGCTTTTTGAATTTTCATCCTTAGTACTTAGCATAAGGCCTGGCACGTAGTAAGCTGTAAGTACTTCATCAATCCTTTTTCATTCATTCAGTTGGCTCTTTCTCCTAACTCCAACATAAGACAATCCTTTCAACTTTAAATTTCCTCCTTGGAGATCTCATCTGTTTGCATTTCTTCAACAAATCATCTCTATGATGATTATTCCTCTTCAGCCACAACCTTTCACCTCAGTTCCAGTGCTGAATCTCCAGCAGTCCAGATATTTTCACTGGTAAAGAAGACTGAGCTCCTCATCTCCCTCTCCAAACAGGGACCTGTGCCCCCAACTCAAAACTCCCTGACTCCCAAGGCACCCATTTTATTTTTGGGTAGCTCAAATTGTTAGGCAGCTCTTCTTGATCCAAAGTTTCCTTCCCTGAGACTTCCACCCACTGGCCCTAGTTCTACTCTCTGGGGACAGAGTAAGTCTAATCCTCCTTCCACATGAAAGCCCTTCAAATACTGGAAGAAAATGATCACATCTCCCCCTAAAACTTCTCTCATTCAACTGATTTTAGCTGTGTGTCTTTGGCTTAACCTTTTTTAGATTTCAGTTTTCCTCGTCTATAAAATGAAAGAATTACACTAGGTGATCTTTAAAGTCACTCTCCAGCCTAACTTTTCTATCTGTTTCCTGTTTAGCTATATAATGACACTCTTCTTATTTCCTAAGGGAAGGATAGTTGTTGGTTTGAGTTTTGGGGGTTTTTTTGGAGACAGGCAGAGTTAAGTGACTTGCTCAGGGCCACACAGCTAGTAAATATCTGAGGTCAGATTTTAACTCAAGTCCTCTTGACTCCAAGGCAGTTGCTCTCTCGGCTGAGTTACCTACTTGCCCCAAGGGTAGTCTCAAAGAGCTGTGACAGGGTTGTAGAGGAAAAAGAGACCTTGATTTGGAATAAGAAAACCTAGTTACTAGTCTGCCACTTACTTGTTGTGTGACCCTATGGAAGACATCTAACTTTTATGCACCACTGCTTCCTGTGTAAATAAGGGATTGGCGCCTAGATGATGCCTGTTTCCCTCTAGTTCTGAGTCTACAGATTAAGATCCTAGTGAAAAATTAATGCCCACTATTGCAGAGTGAAGTAAAACTAGGAAAGCAAAACATAAAGTATCTGCAACTATATAAATGCAAAGAATATTTTAAAAAAATGAATGTTGGGTAACTAGCATGACCAAACCTAGATCCCAAAAAGAGTTGAGAAAATGTACCTTTCTCTTCTTTGCAAAAGTGAGGGACTATAGATATGAATGAAATACTACATTTTCTTTCAGAATTATAGGATCCTAGCACTAAAGCGAAGACACCTCAGAGGCCATCTATTGCAACCCCCTTCATTTTACAGTTGAGGAAATGGAGGCACATGGAGGGTAAATGAATCATTCCATGTTACATAAGTAGTATGTGTTGATTAGTTTTGCTGAACTGCTTTTCCCTCTTCTTTATTCTTTGTTATAAATGATGGCAAAGAAATATATTTGAAATTGCTTGTGATGTAAAAGAACAACAGATATCAATAAAAATTTAAAATTTGGGGGGAAAAGTTATTTTGATATACACAAACAAGCAGAAAAACATCCCTCCATATTTCCTGAGTTTTATCCTCTGCCACTCCCCAGTCTTCTTACCTGGTTAAACAGACACGTACAAAGTCTGCTGCACTTTCTGAAAAGTGATCTGGTAAAGAAGGCATTAGCCCTCTATGAGTGCCAATGTAAAACATTGCTGCCATTCTGTCCATAGAAGCTAACGGTGGTTTCCCCGTGGCCATCTCAAATACAGTGCAGCCAATACTCCATATGTCTGACTTCCTTCCGTAGCCGGATTCGTTGATGACTTCGGGTGCCATCCAATATGGTGTCCCATGCATAGATTTAAGCATTTCACTATGAGTGCCAGTTAAGCTCACATAGGCTAAACGCCTGGCGCATCCAAAGTCAATCAGCTTTATTATTCCAGTGGGCATGAGCATAACATTATTCCCTTTTATATCTCTGTGCACCACACAGTTCTCGTGCAAATAGGCTACACCTTGGAGAATTTGCTTGGTGTATTTGGAGAGCACCATTTCAGGCAAGGGCCCAAAACGGTTTATAATACTAGAAATGGAGCCACCAGGAACAAACTCCATGAAAATACTTACAAGGTTCTTTTCCAAGCATGTTCCCAAGTAGGCCACAATATTGACATGTTTCAGTACCTTGAGCAAGTTCACTTCTTCCTGCAGTTTCTGATATTCTCTCTCATTAGCTACTTGATCAGAGGTATCCAAAGCTACTTGTTTGACAGCTATAAGTTGACCCTGACTTGTAAGACCACAGTATACCTAGAAGTAAGCCAAATATTAATCATTAAGAATGAATCACCCAATATTGGGGCATTTTGATAAGTCTAGTTAATAAGCATTTACTAAGCACTTACTAAGTTCCAGGCACTGAACTCATTTCTCAGCCCTGTCTTCCTTCCCCCTCAATCTCAAGTTAACCTGAATTAAAAGTCTTTAATGAAAATGCAACTTAAATTATCCCAATGAATTGGAAGTGGAACTGAGGTTGGAAGGGAAAATATCTAAAGAAATATTGTTCCTTTTTAAATGACTTAAAAATAGTATAGATAAAACTATCACCCAAATTCCCCTTATAAGATTTAGGGAATCCTGAAGGTTAAGGGACTACTAACAGACCCACTAGAATTTGCAATAGCTATGCAAGAAGACCCTCATCTATTTCTGCTAATTCAATAAGGGTTATTTACACAGGTGATGGCAGAGACCCTTAAGACTCCATAAAACTTTTAATTTATATAGAATAGAAACAATTATTAAATACTATAAACTTGCATGCAGATAGTCTATCTACTATATATCTGTTATTCAACTTATTAAGAGTTAATTAGTATATTTAACAAGAAGTAGGAAAAGGTGATTAAGAACCAGCAGTGTCAAATAAGGGAAACATTTCTCATCCTTATCTGCTTTATTCTTCTCCAAAGAATCAAATATTAATTCAAGCAGTCCATGCTAGAGTGCTTTGACTGTTCCCTTCTTGGCTCTATCAGCTGCTGGCACAGGTACGAACAAGAGAAAAACAGAAAATCCGAAAGGTGATGTCAAGAATGAAGCTATGCCAAACTTGTGACAGAATATCATTGCCCTGTGATGTTGTCAATTCAATTCAATAAGTACTTATTAAGTATCTACTGCAGGGCACTATGTTAGTTACTGGGGATGTAAAAACTAGAAATAGTACCTCCCTCCAAGCTTATACTATATTGGACATTCTGTGCTCAAGACATCAGATAGATGGTAAATGGTCAATTATTTTAAGAAATTCTTAACTGTGACTAAGGGAATGCCACAAGAGAGTCCCTCTAAGTCAAGTGGATTGGAGGCGGGCACATCCATCTCTGGATATTTTCCATAAAAGACCACAATGGCAGCAAGCAAGGAGTAAGGCTTCAATGACATTTTAATAAGGCACAGAAAGTACAGAGACAGTCATAGTGACTAAGGTAACATAGAGGTAGAGGTATAGGGATGGGGAATGGGGTGATAGATTGAGATAGACAGTGGAGGAAAGAGAATGGGAATGGGGAGGAGCAAAGAGAGTCATATAACTGGATCAGAGTTGGGAGCACTCAGGCAGCATGGACCCATAGCTTATTGGAGGAGCACTAGAGGGGAGGGAGAAGAAGTTTTGGGTTTCATTTTAATAGAATTATATAGACCAACTTTTATCTGTGCTACCTTAGGGAATAGTTCATTAATATATCCTCCTTATCTCAAAATTATTAGCAACACCTTAGGATTAATTCATTTGCTAGTGTTCTTCCAGTCTTACTAAGTCTATCTGGGGCTTATCTGAAGTTTATAGACCATGGACAGTTAACTGGACAGAAGGGCCCTTACAGTAAAGCCTAGCTAGCTTCCCTCCTGATTTAGCACACAGTCTCAGGATGTGGCCTTAGTTAATTCATGAGACAGTTTCCAGTGGCTCCTATGCTCCCCTATTTTATGAGACAGTTTGCAAGTAGCAGTTATGCTTCCTTAATTTACAGGACAGTTTGTAAAGTGGCTTCTAAGTTCCCCTTTGCAATCTTACTTCTTTCTATTGTGACTTTATGTTAGGTACTTGTAAACTTCCTATACTAACTAGAAGACAGGGTAGGGGTGAAGGTGTCAGAGGACCAGAACAAGATGTAATTTAACATAGCCCAGTGAACAAGGTTTTCAGAGTCAAAGGGAATAAGATTTTGGGAGGATCTCAGACACACAAAAAGAAAACCACTGAGCTACACTGCTCTGTCACAATTTCATTTTCCCCAATTCTCTTGTAGTTCTTCCTTTTAACTCAGTAGTCAGAGTACAAGGGCCAGGAGAGGCATGCACTGTTTCTGATTTTTGGAGCAACTTCCTGATTTCCACATTGATAAGGCTATTGACAACAGCTACTCTCTTCCTCCCTTTCCCACAGATCGATTACCATGCTGTCCTAATTGTAATAACACTGTGATGAAAGGAGCTGATTATCTATTGCATATTTTACAAAGATTAAAGAAGTATTTTTTGAAATTTTCACCTGCTGGGTCCCAACGGTCTAACGTTTTCTTGTGTTAACTGTAACTTACCGTGCCATACGCGCCCTTCCCCAGGATTTCACCTTTGGTCCACAGGACAGGCTCTTCATGCTTCAAACTGTTTTCTGAAAATGGCTTTTCATTTAAACTGAAGGAAGGCTTTTCCTTGTCAGAGAGCCAGAAATTGTTACTGTACTTCTGGCAAAGTGAAGTAAAAGAATAAGAAAATCGTTACACTGAGCAACTAGGACTGAAGCAGAGGGAGAAGCCTCCCCAGTTTTTGCTGGAGGAACATGTTCACTGTGATAGACTTCTTCAGTATCTATGATGCTTTATTATCATTCTGGCTATGTAGATTTCTCATTCAAGGATGTGCTTCTGATTTATTAGCTGTGTTTATTTTAAGGTACACTTTATTTAAGGGGTCTATCGTCTGTTTGTGTTCCACAAATGAAAAACAAAGCATTGTGATCAGAAGAGCTGGGTTCATATGCCCAAAGGGCTATAAAAATGTGTATACTCTTTGACCCAGCAATATTCCTTTTAGGACTGTATCCCAAAGAGATCACAAAAATGGGAAAAGAACCCACCTGTACAAAAATTTTAACAGCTCTTTCTGTGGTGGCCAAGAACTGGAAATTGAGAGGATGCCCATCAATTGGGGAATGGCTGAACAAGTTGTGGTATATGAATGCAATGGAATATTACTGTCCTATAAAAAATGATGAACAGGCAGACTTCAAAAAAATCTGGAAAGATTTAAATGAACTGATGCTGAGTGAGGGGAGCAGAACCAGGAGAACATGGTTCACAGAAACAGCTACAGTATTCGATGACTAACTTTGATAGATTTAGCCCTTCTCAGCAATGCAAGGACCTAAAACAACTCCAAAAGACTCATGGAAAATGCCATCTACATCCAGAGAAAAACTATGGAGTCGGAATGCAGAGTGAAACAGACTGTTTTCTTTTTTGTTTCATTTTGTTTTGCTTTTTTCTTCTCATGGTTCCTCCCATTTGTTCTAATTCTTCTATACAACATAACTAATGTGAAAATAAGTTTAATAGGAATGTATATGTCGAGCCCATATCAGATCGCATGCCGTCTTGGGGAGGGGAGAAAATTTAAAACTTATGGAAGTGAATGTTGAAAACTAAAGATAAATAAACTAAAAGAGAAAGAAAAGTTGGGTTTACCTTCTTCATTTATACTGGGCAAAAATCACTTCATTTCTAGCATACTCTGCATCCTTGTCTAGACTCAAGGCTTCTTAAACTTTTTTCCATTTGAGACCCTTTTTCACCTTTTGGCAGCATTCGCTGGCATTGTGTGGTCAGAACCAAGACTGCATTGATGTTGCTCGATGCCACGTAGGCAAGCGCTGCCAGAAATATCTCAGATTCATTATGCATTGGATTTTGAATTAATTTTTGGTCATTTTTTGTGACCCCATAAGGTATCTCAACCCACAGTTTAAGAAGCATTGGTTCAGAGCATAGGATACTACTTACCACTCATCCAATCACCTGTTTCACTGGCTTGAAATTAGATGTGTGAAAACACATGGTAGGCTATGGAAACAAGACTTCTAAAAGTTATTATTGCTTGTGAAAGCATGGTATTTCCATTCAGATGAAATTTAAACCAAAAGACAAATCTGCAGTCATTTCAAGCAAAAGGGCCTGTGTACATGTGTGCTAAGAGAACGAGCCTCTACAAACCATGGATGACATGTATATCTAGATGTGTGATTTGGGCTAAGCTGTTTCCCTCAATAGACTTCAATTTCATCTATTAGATGGGGAGTTTGGGCTTCTTAAGAAATGGTTCTTAAACTTTTTTGTATTACAGATTCCTTGGAAATCTGGGGAAGTCTTTCTACCCCTTCTCAGAGAAAAATATATAAGATTATAAAGGAAACCTGTTATTAAAATGCAATTATCAGAATATTTTAAAATATAATTTGTGAACCTGAAATTAGGAAGGGCTAGAATATAATCTCCATGGTCCCTTCTAGGCCTAAAACAGCATGCTCCATTGTATAGTGATATACAGCTTCCTACATTTGTCCTGTGTCTCAATGTATCACACTTTCATTGTCTGGAGATTCCGCCTTCTTTATATACTTTCTCATTGTCACTCACACATGCTCCAAACGCACTCACATAATACAGACTTTTATCACTGGGATTATTATTGCTGTTCAGATCTGTGATTTTGTCAGTGTAGTGCACTCTTGGTGGGCAAACTGCATCCACTGATGCTGACCAGTAACTTATCTGTAACTGACAGTCTTAGTTACCAGATGAGAGGGTCACAATCTACTTTCCCCTCCTTCCACTAGAGAAAGCGTGGTAGAGTAGAAAAGGGGCTAGATTTGGAGTGAGGGGATTTGGGTTCAAATCCCATTTCTGCCACTTACCTGTATGAAACTGAGCAAGTCACTTAACTGCTCTGGGCCTCAGTTTCCTCAGCTGTAAAACCAGTAACATAGGAATAAAATATCTTTAAGTAACTTTCTGTCTCAAAATCAACGATCCTAATTTTGTGGGGTTTTTTTTAAGTCTGGAGCATGTTAAAGTAGAAAGAGGACTAGATTTGAACTCAGAAAACTTAAATTCAAATCCAGCTTTGCCACTTACTACCCCACCTCTCCACTCTTTACCTTTCTTAATCACTGGTCAGCTACTGGCAGCAAAGGATCTGGAGAAACCTTTCTAAAGCTAGGGCTCTGGGGGTACTCCTCCTGCCTCACCATATGGTAGGGATTACTCCGAAATGGCTTTTAAGGAGGAAAGAAAGTTTCTTGACATTCTAAGCTAATTAGCTATGTGACATTGGGCTAGTCCCTTTACAGAATTTGAAAGTTAGAAGGGGTTTTGGCTGTTGTTGTTTTTTCTTTATTTCGTTTTGTTTTGTCCAACTATTGCTAGACCACCAAATAAAAGGAGCATCAAAATGTGGATATTTTGTTTCAGTACTTGCTTCATCATTTCATTCATGGAGGTGCATTACTATGTAATATGGATATGGTGTGTAAATTGAGATTTTCACATCATCATTTTAGAGAGGGTTTATCTTCATTTAGGATTGACCTCTAATTGGAATGGTTCTTAAATTGGCTTCAGGTTTCTTTTCCTCTCAACCTCATCAAATTGATGATTTGTGAAAAATGCTTAAGGGCATCAGAAAAACTATGACTTAAAGGAACCAGGCAGTGAATATAGCACATGTGATCATTCCATTATTTACTTAGTTGAGTTTTTTGTTTGTTTGAGACTTATCTTACTAGGCTAGAAGTACAGACTCTGTTCACAGCCTCATCCCATTGCTGATCAGCATGGAAACTTTGACCTCCTCCATTTCTGATGTAAGATGGTTCACGCCTCCTTAGACACCAGCAGCATGGCACTACCACCCCCGGCTCCCCCCCCCATGCCCATATTGACATCAGACTTGATATGGCTATCTGACTGACTTTAATACAACTGCAGCTCAGAATTCCTTAGCTCAATGGATCCACAATTCTCAACCTTCCTCCTATCAGGGATTATAGGTATGTGTCACCACACACAGTACATTTAATTTATAAATTCAGCTTTTCATTCAGGCTTTACAAAATGAAGTACAAAAGTTAGAAAACTATCTAAAAAAAGCTAAGGCTCAAAATTCAGTAATAACACTTCCCTCTCTGGAGTCTTAGATTTAAGCTAATGTTACTAATAGGGTGATCTAAGAACATATAAATGCTAATCTCTAGGGACCAGCAATAGATCATTTTCTCAAAAAAAGTGCTGTGTGTTTGTTTTTTGATGTCCCATGATCTCTAATGAGGCAGCTGGATAGCACAGTGAATAGGGGACTAGACCTGGAATCAGGAAAACCTGACTTCAAATGCAGTCTCAAACATTTAATCTATTATGTTACTCTGGGCAAGTCACTAAATTTCTTTCTGACTCATTTTCTTCTTCTACAAAATAGTATAATAGCACCTACCTCCTGGGATTGTTAGGATAAAATATTTGTAAGGAGCTTCGCATATCTCAAAAGCACATTATACAATATATACAATGGTCTGACTATTCTAGAATGTTAACCCAAAATAATTGAACACATTATGATCTTTTCCTTATTCAAGATTTCTGTAAGTATTACCTCAAATCTTGAGAGAAAGTCATGTTGGAAGACACTGGGGACTATGACAGTTTGGATATCTCCTCCCTCCAAGTTAGAAATAGCTTAGATATAGATTAATGTTAAATTCAATAAAATTGTTTCCAGCAGATTTGAGATTAAATCAAGGAGTACAGTATTAGTAGTAATATTTTTCCTTGAACACTATGTCCTTTAAACTCCTAAAGAACTTTCTCAGTGATCATCCATTTGGCAACTAATCACATGGTATCTCATAGCATCTCTTGTACTGCTATAACTAGTATAATTAGGGCCCAATTAGTGAGAATTCCCTGAAATGTTCCTTAAATTGCACTGCAGTTAAAACTTCAAATAATGAGGACTCTCCATAACCAGGATCTGTCTGTTAGCTGTTTATCTTTTGTACTGTTAGTCATATTTTCACTAAATTTCTTTTTTAGCTGCTTGAGAGCAGGGATTATACTTATATTCCAAACAAAATCTACACTCTTTAAATATAATAAATACTTGGTAAGTATTTGTTGATTGATCAAGCATATTAATGCTTTGACAATTAGATATGCTGTTGAATAAAATCATAGTCTATTCACAAAGACACTTTGAATTTCATTTCCATGCAATGTTATACCTGGATTTTGAGTCTTGTTGCTTCTTTGTCAAGGTCCTGGATGGTATTTCCTCTTCCATTGATGGTTGGGTTTTGTGTTTCAGCATTTGTGTCACTTGTCACCATTTGCCAGGACTTTGTGTCTTTCTCATCAAGAGCTAATAGTTCTGCCGCTAGACAACCTAGTAATTCATCTGTCACTTGTTCATTATTTTCAGAGTCCAGAGTGTCCATAGAAATTGAACTTGTAACACTTATGTTTTTTTCAGCATTCTCATATGTAATTGACTTATTTGCTAAACTACTGTCTTCCATCGAATGTGTACAATTTGGACTTAGAGATGCCTGAGAAGATGCACTTTTTGATCTCTCTGGGAAAGAGAAAGCACTCAGTACTTGATGTTCATTGGGGTCTGTTGGGGTCTCAGGGAAAGTCTGGCTGACTTTTAGATTTCCAAGATTCTCCATATTGAATTTTTCTTGTAATATGGACTCAATGGCATTCTTCTGACTTTGCCTTAACCAGATATTCACTGTAGTTACAGATGTGGTCTGATGTTTCTCTTCAAGCTCATGCAGATCTCTGAGGCTTGTGGCAAGTATCTCACTAGGGGAATGACCTTTGTCATTTAAGGATTGTTCCACAGAAACTTTTTCCACACTAGACAAATCTGAGCTAGAGGTGGATTCATTCTGTGGTCGGTATACAACAAAGTCCTCTGGAGACTGAATGGAATTAAGGACCTGAGCTCCATCTTTATGAGAAGGAGAGGTGTTTTCTGAGGATTTCATGTGCCAATCAGTTTCTGAAATGACATCATTTTCCATATTTTCTATGACACCTGCTGTTGACTTGTGGTTTTTTTCTTTTGAAATTAAACTTTTATGCTTTTGATTAATGCCAAGAGAACTCTTTGGAGGTTTTGTATGTCCTTTTTTCTGGGAAATTCTTACTCTCCCATTGCCATTTCTTTCATTATGTGTGGAACGACATTTGTTTGAAAGACATCTTCCAGCTGGAGCAGAACTTGTTTCCCTGTAGAACTTGTTTTCCTGACGCCCAGCTTCTCTGACATGACAATATACAGGAGTCCCAAACATTTCATAAATTCCTGGTCCTTTGTCAGTTGAATTGATTTCCTTGAACATATCACTATATTTCAGGTCCAAAAAATTAAATTTTGGCTTTGCTGGAGGAACAGAAATGGGAACAGTAGTCTTCTTTGGTTCAGAATTTTTACAGATACAGGGAAATCCTTGCTTTTGGGGTTTTAAAGCATGGAGGTCTAATGGTTTCTCCTCTGTGTGTGGCCCTCTCCTTTGAAGTTTGGTTGATTGCCTGGGCTTGGACTCATCAAGTCCTAAAGGGGGAAACACTTGCCTTTTCATGCTTGCTTTCTGAACAGTAGGTTTGATGGAACCCTCGATAGAAATTGGAGGACTCTGAGACGTCTTGCTGTTCATCTTTGTCTTTGAATCCAATTTCTTCCTGTAGGTCTTCATCCTGCGTTTGTCATTTTCTTGGTGAACAAGTCTATGGAAGGTGTTGCTATTGCTAGGAAGAGCACTCTTTCTCTTTGAGAGACCCTGTTTGGCCATGGCTGGTTCCCTAGGGCATTCATTTCCAGGAAAAGTAATGCAGACCAGAGGTACCACTTCACTCATTTCTGCTCCTGTTGTTTCTGATCCTGCTATTTTCGTGAATGTCTCTCTGTCCATGTGGCTTTTGGATAGTTTTGCTGTAGGGATAACAATAGGAGTGGTTGTAAAGCCAAGTTGTGGAATATGATTTTGCTCACTTGTCCCATTTGTATTCTGTGATGTACTCTTCAGATTGGGAAGCTCATTTCCAGAACCTTCACTCTGGCCTTGTGTCATTACTGAAGGGTTAACTTCTTGGAGCTTGGTCTGAGTGGCATGTATCATTCCCTGATCTTGCTCATGGTTCTTTCTCCTTAAGCTATGTTGATTTCTTGATGTTGTACAATGAGTATTTTCCTCTTCAGTATTTCTTATTCTACCATCATGGGAATCAATCTCTTTGTCTTTGGAAATGTTGTCTTCTTTTAAAATGTCCTCATTCTCAATGGATGCCCACAACAGACCTTTTTCAAAGTGAGAGTCTTCAAGGCAAACACCATCTTCATCTTTCCTTTGCTTTAGATTTCCTTCCATTTCCAGATGTTCTCTCAAGCCCTCACCTAATGAATGCCAATGATCCTTCTGAAAAGAGCACATATTCCTAGACCAAATGGAATTGTAGCTGTCAGATGTTCTGAGACTATGGTTCACAAAGACTTTAGACTGGGTTTGTTGCAATTTATTTGATAACTGAAAACCATCGGATCGACTGATGAGTTCTATGAGACCACGCATAGGATATATGGTGCTTGTAACATGTTTTTCTGTCTTTTTAAGAAGCTTGTTACCTTCTAGAAGCACAACTTGACTTGACCCAGTAGGCAAGAATGATAGCTGTGGTAAAGGAAATTAGAAGAAAAGAGTGAAAATTTTGATGAATATTAGAATGTTAAATGGCAATAGTTACATATTCCATGGTCCTAAGTTAACACCAACCAGAATGTTCTTGGTTCAGTGCCACCTTCTAGAATGGCAGAATAGCGGCCATAATAAAAAGATCTACAGTAGATCCTAGTTTTTATGATTGGAATCTCATTTCCAATAGTTTTTAAGCATTTTTGAGAATAAAAAGGAAAAACTAATTGATTTGGTTTTATTTTTAAAGGACCAGGCTTATCTTAAGATTCATAGCTTTACATATTTGAACAATGAATATCCTGTTAAATAAGACTATTTTTTATTAAAGACAACAGACATACAACTTCCTTCTATTTGAATTTTCATAATAATTGGTAGAAGTCTTGAAATTCTTCATTTGATTAATTCAAAATTACTTTATGCTTATGCTGCAACATTGAAAATCATGCAACTTCGAACGTACATTAGAATGCTGATGATGAGTGCTTATCTAGGTGAATCACAGCCAGATGAATGTCTTAGGAATGCTACATCCATGATGTCTAAAATTAGTCACCATAAGTGATGTAAAAGAGACAGACCCTCGTCCTTTCAATTTCAAGATCCAATTTCAAGCTGAGCTGGCTTTTGTTCTTTGCCTCCAGAGGTCAGTATAACCTAATGAAGGAAATCTAAGTACATGGCCTGTCTATACATAGATAGGAAAACAGTTTTTTAAAAATACTTTTAAAATTTATTCTTCTTGTCTTTTCATTCTCTGGGCATTATGCAGATTCCATAGTTTATTGTGACAGTATTTTCACAGGTACACATGGGAAAAGGTAGCTAATTTGGGGTTTATATTATTTAATACTTCTTTCTAATAATCGCTGCAGGGTACCTGTGTATAAGGATAAAGGACCAATATGAACATGGGAGTTAGAAAGAAAAAGAAGCCACATAGTCTTTTTCAGATATATTTTCTTATCTCTAAATTAGAATTTTCCTCTATCTCAAAGAGATGACTGAAGAATAAATGATGTCTCAACTCACATTTAGCCAGTGCCTGAATTCTTCCTTGATAGCACATATCAGCTTTTAGGAGAGAGAAATCAGCCTTGAATCTGGAGACAGAAGTCTTAGTCTCAGCTCTGACATGTACTGACTTCATGAGCTGGGGCAAGTCATTCGAGCTTCCCAAAGCTCTAAGCCAGTGGTGTTCAGTTGAAATAGAAATTCCCTGCAGGTCCATATTGACTTGGACTACCATAAATTAACATTATCTATGTTGCATTGTATTTTTATTTATTTTTGGTAAACCTTTCTCAATTACACTTTAATCTAGTTCTTGCTGTGGTCTAGAGTTTTGAGGGCTACTTATGGTCAATGAGCCAAGTATGACATCTCTATTCCAGGTATTTACCTAAGACTATAAAACACAGAAGAGGTGCCGACCTGCCTTGTTAGAGGGAGTTTCCTCATCTGGAAGTAATCTCACTCTATCCCATCTTCTCTAGCAAATTGCTCTCTCTCTCATCCCTACTCTATCACTAATCTTCAAGCTCTCTCAATCTACTGGCAGATTGCCTAATACCTACACCCATGTTTCCCAAATCCTAAACAAAACAAAACAAAACAAAAACTTTCATTCAATCCATCCATTCTCGCTAGCAATTTTCCTTTATATGTCTTCTCTTGTATGACTAAACTTGAGAAGACCATCTGTAATAGGTATCTCCATTTTCATTTTCTTCTTAACTTTGCAATCTGGCTTCTGACCTCATCAGTTAAATTACATTCTCTCTCTAAAGATACTAAAAATATCTTAAATGCCAGATGAAATGGGCTTTTCTTAATCATCATCTTTCTTGATCTCTTTGCAACATCCAACATAGTCAATCACCCTCTTCTCTTTAAGACACTATTCTACTTGGTTGAATGCTCCTTCTCAGTTTTTTTGCAGGATCTCTATCCAGGTCATATCACCTAACATCAAGTGTCTCCCAAGGCTCTGTCTGGAGCCCTCTTCTCTTCTTCCTCTCTACCATCTTTTTTGAGACTCTCATCCACTCCCAGAGATTCAGTTATTTCTATGGAGATGATTCTCAGATCTATTCATAAAGTCCTAACCTCTCTTTTGACCTCTAGCCTCATCTCCAGTAACCTACTGAATATCTTATATTGGATGACCTGTAGATACCTTAAATTCAACGGTCCAAAACTGAACACATCTTTTCCTTCAAACCCTCTCCTCTTCAAATTTCCATATTGCTGTTGAAGGTACCACCATCCTCCCAGTCCCCCAGGCTTACAAGCTAAATGTCATCCAAGAATCCTTACTCTCTCTCACTACCCCCACCCCTTCCATCCTATGAGTCCTATCATTTCTACCTTTGTAACATCTTCAGTATATACTCCATTCTCTTTTCTAATACTGCCACTGCACCAGTGCTGACTTATATCACCTCACACCTGGTCTTTAACCTGCTGGCTAATCTCCCTGCCTCAAGTCTCTCCCCCTCACTTTCCAGTTCATCCCCTACACAACTGCTAAGATGATCTTCCTTATACACAAGTCTGACCATATCACCCTGCCCCTCATTCCATAAACTCTAGTGACTCCCTATCACCTCCAAGATCAAATATAAACCAGTATTTTGTTCAAAACCCATCAAAACCTTCCTTTCCGGTCTTCTTACACCTTGCATCCTTCCACACTCTCTGTGCTCTAGTGACACCAGTATCCTTGTGGTTCCTTACACAAGATACTCCATCTCTCAACTCTGGCATTTCCTCTGGCTGTTCCCTATGCCTGGAATTCTCTCCCTCCTCATCTCTGCCTCCTAGTCTCCCTGGCTTCCTATAAGTTCTAATTGAAGTTGTTTACAGTTTTTCTCCTCCATTACACTGTGAGCTCCTTGAAAAGCAGAGATTATCTTTTACCTTTTTTTTGTTTGTATGCCCAGCATTTGTTACAGTGCCTAGTACATAGTAGGCACTTAAGATGACCAAGAGTTCCCTCTTGTGTTATATTTCATTATAAACACTATTGTGGTGAAATTACAGGTCCAGTCCCCATCCTTATCCCTAAACTAGTATTTCATATTCCTGCAGGACCCTAATTGATGAAATAATTTGATGACATAAAGTAACCCTTTAAAAGCTTTAAATAATAACAGCAAGGAGATGAAACATAGGGAAAACTTAGCTTCATATACTTCTGCTAAAAACATTATTTGAATTCTAGGCATGTAATAATGAAGCAAAGTTATTGTTGTAATTTATGAAAAGAATTAACAGCAAATGTCATCCAGTATCTCCTTAGAAGGAAATATTTCCAGGAAATAAGACTAAATTTTCAGTTACTGAATAGGACTTCTTAGCTGGAAAAGGTTTCTTAGCTTCTAGTTTTGTTTTTATTTCAGTTATTCTAAAGTAACATCTTACCTCAGTTCTTTGTCTACTGACTTTGATAGCAGGTGTGGTAAAACCTTAAAAAAAAAGATTAATAACATATTGAGTATTCCTAATAGTGAACTTGCAGTCAAACTGGGTAGGGTGCTGGTAGGAGGAGGATGTTTCTGGCCAAGGCTTATTGGAGAGGGACGTGAAAGTTAAGTATGACACGCTGTGGAAGTATTGCACTGGATCATAGATTCAGAGCTA
The DNA here is from genome assembly GCA_028658325.1 of Potorous gilbertii. Lineage (NCBI taxonomy): Eukaryota > Metazoa > Chordata > Mammalia > Diprotodontia > Potoroidae > Potorous > Potorous gilbertii. The sequence continues at coordinate 250,074,971 of CM053771.1, read as the reverse complement.
GAAAAGATGTTAGTCCAGGGCCCTCACTCAACAGATGAGATAGAATGACTTGTCCAAAGTCATGAAGATTCTAAATGGCAGTCAGGATATGAACCCAGGTCCCTGGCTCCAAATTTAGAACTCATTTTACAGTACTACAATGGGGCTCTAATTGTACCCTCAATTTAATCCCTGGATCTCATGTTTCTAGGTGAGCCATGTGCCTTTCCTCTGTGTCTGATTCACACTTAGAAGTAGGGGTTTGCTGAAACCAGCTCAAACCAGTTTACAAGAGTGACTTGTAAAATTTTCAGTGTGAGCTCAAACACCTCAGAAATTGGCAAATGCCACAAAATAAGGTTTGATTTATTGTTTTGTTGAATGTCTAGACTTAAGACAGTAATGGAGAAAATGTTAATAACAAAAATTAAATTTCAAACTTTGTTATGCATAGATTCCCCTCACACACACCTCCAGAAAGCCAATTGTTAAATGTTTACCAGCATACCAGCCTGGGATTACTTTTAATATCAAATTTAAGGGGATCTCATAAACTGGAGGTGATGCAGAGGAAAGTTATTGGTCCTCAAAGTAAGATAGGCTTGAAAAGAAGAGGAAGAAAAAAAGCACTAGTCTAGAGTCTGGACTCTGGGAAAGGGGCAATAGGCCTCTTTAGCACAAGGAAGTGGTGAAAATCATAATTCGCCAGCTGGGATTACCTTTCTCACTATATTCCACTGGTTCTTGTGGTGGATCCTTCTTGTTCTAACTCTAACCTCTATTTTCTATATACTCTAAGCTATATTTTCCCATAAAACTGAGGCTCTATTGAAGGCCTTTCGCCAATTCAAGTCTTCTAATGCAGTGCCTTCATTACTGCATTACTGTAGTTCTATGTGTGCTACCCAGCATCTATTAAGTATCCAAGAATTTCCATCTCTTTGATGTACTGGTACTTTTCCAACTTGGCAAATGGCTGTACTAACATAGCTACTGGAGGACAGCCCAGACAAATTAGATGTGCTTGGCATGGTTGCAGGAGTAAATGAGGAAATCATTAAGACAGACCACCACCTCCTGCTCTAACACAGGCCCTGAAATAATAAATGCATGAACTTCTGAAAAAAAGTTCTTCAGGGGAATTGCACAAATTGAAGTGCATAGTCCAGTAAGAATTCAGGCAAAACAGGTTTGAAAATCTATCCTATATTCATTTCTATTTTGTGTTTAGATCAGATAGGTCTATCAAATCTGACTTTTCCAGCATTGTGGTCAGAACTCTAAATTTCTTTTTTTTTGATAAAATTTATCAAATTGTGAATGATGGACATTTAAATAATTTATAATTATTGTCTTACTATTTAGATATTTTTATATTTTTTCTAGCTTTTCTTTTAAATACTTAGGTAAGATGATTTAGGGAATATCTATATATTTATATTCAATATTGGCACTATTTCCAACAGAGAATCAGGTGATTGTATGTATTGTATATATTGTCAGATGTAGTCACTGTAGTAGATGTTTTTCCTTAATTATTTTATTTATTACAAAGGAGTCTTCAATCTGGGATGGAAGAGCGAAGTATTTCACCCTTCCCCTGTCCCTCTCCAGAAATAACTGTGATGTTAAGCCAAAAGGCATCAATATGACATTTTAAAAAATATACAATAAAATTATTTCATCTGTGGTTGCTTTAAGTATAATGTTATTTCCCTGTTTGTCTTTCTTGACAGTATCTATTTTTATTGGTGCCTTATCTAAAATCATGATGGCAATTCCTGCTTTTTTGGATTTGCCTGAAGCATAATAAATTTTATTCCAACCACTCATTTTAACTCTGTATGTCTTTATGTTTTATTTATGTTTTCTGTATGCAGCAAAGTATTGAGGTCTCTAATCCATTCTGCCATTTTCTTCTGTTTTATGGATAGTTAGTGCATCAACATTCATGCTTATAATTATTGTTTGTACTTTCCTCTATGAAATTCTATTCAATAACTTTTTTAGTCAGCACTAGATACTTGCAGTTTGCTTGCTTGCAATAACGATACCACTCTCCCACAAATACCTCCCAAATCCCATTGTTCAGCTTTAAACTTAGATTTCTTGAATCTTCTTCCATTCTGTTTTCATCTGCCTGTCTTTTTCTGCATCCATCTATCTCTGTCTCTGTTGCTACGTCCTCTATCTTTGTGTCTCTATGTCTCTTCATCTCTGTCTCCGTATCTCTTTGTTTCTGTCTCCCAATCTACATTAAAATGTGGATCAGACTTTTCCCATCCCTCTCCATACTTCACATTTTCATTTCATGATCATCTCTAGCACCTCATTCCATGAAATATTCATTAAGTTAATCTTTGTTTCTAGAAGGGTATGATATACCTACACATACTCTGTTTTCTCAATGATTCTCATACAAGGTAAGATGTCTAAAATTTACTAGTCATCACCACTTTAGCCCAGTCTTGATAAGCATGGGTCTGGGTTATCTTTACTCTTTCCATCTCAATCTCTTTGTGGAGTTTGGCAGAAATGCTATTTAAAATCTTTCTCATTCCTCTCTTCTCTTTGTGCTCCATCTTAAATATTTTCTCTATTTTCTCTCAATGACGTCAGACAAGAGATATCCTAAAAATAGCTTTATTTTCTCTTTACAGGATATAAACATTAATTTATAATATGCTAAGTCTTTTCTTATTATGTGGACTTGTTTACTATCTCAAATATTTTTGGATTAATGAATATGCATATCAAAATGACATGTTCAGTTATGGTCTCTTCAGGAGAAATAATTAAAATTTCACTCTTTTTTTTTTTTTACTGAAAAGTAGCTTTTTTCATTGATGACTAAGCTTAAGTATGATACTTTAGGGTACAAATTTATTTTCTATGCTTTTTCAGAATATTATATTCCAGAGATTTCATTTCTTTCTTTTGGTATACATATAGTTTTATGACATTCAGACTGTTTTTTCTTGATTTATTTAAATCATGATCCTCTCAGTTGCTTCAAGTTTGTGTGTGTGTGTGTGTGTGTGTGTGTGTGTGTGTGTGTGTGCACGCAATACTTAAGCTATGGAATTTGGTGAGTACATTTCTAAAGGAATTGAATTTAGAGCTTATCTCTGTTAGAATACTGTGGATTCCACAAATCTCTGGTTTCCTCTGCCACTGCTGCATCACTCTCCAAACTGAACCTCCAGGGTCTATACCCTGGAGGATTTAGCCACTCAGCTCCAGCCCCTATCCTTGTCCCATGCTCCTTTATTTTCAGTCCTGCCACCCATGTGCTAACCCTGTACTCTCCCCCCTTCCCAACTTCTTTATATTTCTTTCTCAAAGAACTATCTTCAAATCAATACCACCATTGCCTCTAGAAAGGATATATTAATTGGCTTCTATTACTCCATTCCCAATCTCTGTGATTTCCCAGAGCAATACACCCTGTATCAACCACTATTCTCTTTTATGTGCCATCTCTTTCCATGCGGGAGAAGAGCTATTTGAGGTCAGGAATTGCCTTCTTTTCATATTTGTTTCCTAATGTTTGGCATATAGAAAGTGCTTAACAAATGTCCTTTCATTCTTTATTCATTCATTTTTTTCTTTGTTTTCTGAGAGCTCAAATTTCTGTAATTTCTTCCTTTATTTCTTTTATTGAGTTTCTAAACTTTTATTGACATTCTTGCTCTTGTCTCATCGTTTCCGGGTGTGTGTGTGTGTGTGTGTGTGTGTGTGTGTGTGTGTGTGTGTGTAATTATTGTGTTGGAATTTATCTCCCTTTTCTGGAAATTTCATTTCACTTTATTTTGCCCCATTTTTTTTAATATTTTCCTGTACTGGATAAAAAGCTCTGGCTTGGGGTCTGGCAGTGGGTTAACATGAACATAGCTAACAGCTGTTACCAGCAATGCTTCCAGAAGTTCTACAAGCGAATTTTCCAGGTCTATGCAATTGCCAAATTATGCAATACCTACCAATAATGCCCAGGACGAATAGAGGGAGTAACGAAAAGATTATACTTAGACTGAAGACATTCTAATATTTTATTTTTATATAGTTATTATTTATATAATATTTATAATATTTTGTTATTTATATAATATCTCTTCCTTCCAGTCTTGCACAAATTTGATCTCCTGTTTAGGTAAAGAGTGAATCAATGAGTGAATGAGTTTAGGTAAAGAGTGATCAATGAGTAAATACTCATTGATCATTTTGATTTCCACAGAGAAGGCATAGGATTGCTAAGGTGATTGATTGCTCACTTTAAGAAAAGAGTAGTTCAAAGTGATCTCCAAGTTCATGCTAACACAGATCCACAATATCTGGTGATTTGAAAGTTTGGATTCAAGAGTCGCACCCACGATACTCCAAATACTACTCCCAAATTGGCCTTTTATAATTAATTTAAATTAATTTAAATGGGCAGCCCTGCAGAAAGGTTATAAAATTAGATATTACCCCTGAAATCAAAATCAGGATTCAATGTGAGCACACTGGGGAGATGGGTGGCTACCTCTAATAGACTAATCATCGCATCTAGGCATGGCCAAATATCTCAAAATGTTTGTTTGTTTGTTTTTTTAAGGCAGGGACCATTTGATTTGGTCTGATTGATTTGGGGTCTGAAAGAAAAGTCACATAACCTATCTACGATAGTCCTTTTCTCCTTACTGAAGCTGGTAAACCTAAAAATTTAGCAATAGCTGACCAAGGTAGGGGTATTAAAGGTCTTTGGAGTTCCTGGAAAAAACAACAACAACAACCCTCCACATTATTCAACAGGGGACTGTTTTCCATGAGATAGAGGGCTATTCAACAGGTTGCCTTATCCCAGACAAAGGACAGAGATCACAGGTTTCTCCACAAATTATTTACATTGTTACTAGAAACAAGAACAAGACGGGACTCCAAAACCAAGAATTCACATATGCTATCCTAGACAGATCTTACTGTTTTCAGTGTTTGTGGAAGTGGCCACCAGTAACCAGTGCAGAATCCTCCAATCCAATCTCTCTCCTCCATATATAATCTCTATTCTCATTCACTTTGCCCTTACACTGACTCCCAAGCTTACAGCTAAGCTCCCAAGTGCCACATCTAGAGTAATACAGAGTGACTCATTTTCTAATCTTATGCAAACACACTGTCAGAACATATGAGCTCATTCCTAATCTCCCTCAGAGACACAGGTTCTACATTCACATTGCAACTGCTGACCTTCCTTTCACATTATGGCTAAGTCCAGGCTATCCTCTCATACCACCAATCAACCTGTTAAACTCTGAGGCTACTTCCTGACACAGAAGAACATTGGAATGTCAGAGAGGACTATGATTCAAATTCTGGCGCTGCCCTATACCACCCGCATGGCTTTCTCCAAACCACTTAATCCATCTGGGCCTCCGCTTGTTGTTGTTCAGTCTTTCAGCTGTGTCCAGTTCTTCATGACCCCATCTGGGATTTTGTTGGAAAAGACACTGGAGTGCTTTGCCAGTTTCTTCTCCAGCTCATTTTACGGATGAGGAACTGAGGTAAACAGGGTTAAGTGACTTGCCCAAAGTCACACAACTGGTTGAGTATCTGAGGTTAGATTTGAACTGAGGAAGATGAGACTCCAAGCCCAGTGTTCTATCCTAGCACCTAGCTTCTCTGCAGACCTCCACTTCTTCATCTGTAAAATCAAGGGATTGGACTTGATGAGTTCTAAGGTTCATCCAACTTCAAATCTATCTCGGACCATGACTAAATATCTCTGTACAACTACAGGCACCTACTTCCTCTTGTATCCTCACCCAAAAAAGGCAGAGCTATGAAGGGAATCCATCATACTGTTTGTTTCTTTTCTTCTCTTAGTCCTATAGCATCCTATGGTCCTGAAACATGAAGCAAGAAACTTTGGAGATCCTCTGGCAAGCTTATCAAAGGATTTGTGAGATTCATTGTATTTCAAGTCTTTATGGCTTACCTAGGGCAGAATTAACATATGTCAATGACTGGACAAATCTCCAGGCAAAGGAAGGGTAGAGTCTGCCTGGGTTCTAAAGAGGAGGCAGCAGTTCTAAGTTGGGAAGAGAGCAAGGGTAAATCAGAAAGTCAGGCTGGTTTTCTACCAATGTATCTCAAGTGCCCATCAAAGGACTAAGATAAAGTGGAAAATCAATTGCCATGTAGCAATTTAGAACCAGGAAAGTGTATATGAAATTGAGAAACTCAAATTAAAAGTGTGCCAAGGAGTTGACTATTTATATGACTCAACCAATTCCTCTAAAGTTTTGGTCTTTTTTATTTGTATTTCTCTTTGCTGTCACAAAAATGCTAGTAGGTCAGGGATGGGGTCTGCCAAGCTTCCTTCTCACTTAGCAGAGTTAGCCCAGATACCTGGACTGATATTTCTGAAATTGATAGTTATATCACAGAGCTGATTTGTTTGAAAGGAGAGGGAACAAGAGAGCCAGAAGAGACCTTTTATTGTCAAAGAGCAATGTAACCCTAGGGAGACTGATTATCTGGCTGGCTTTCCCAATGTGTCTGCATTTGTGTTACCCTTTCTTGGCTCTTCCTAGAAAAAGTCTCATGTGGTGGACTGAACTCTTAAGCTTCTGGAAGTATTTTTTGAAAATTATTGATGTTTCTTATTTTTATATCACCTTCATTTCCCAATATAGCTTTCCATAATGCCTCTCAACCTTCCAAGATTATGGGTCCTAACATTATGTGCCTGCCTATAAAATGCAGATTTCACTATATTAATCAAATATAAATACTATGGGTTACAAAAACTGCCTACAGCTATGATGGATGGAATATTATGCCTGCAATCTGTATTAAAATTATATTCCTCAATATTCTCTAATAAAAGGCTTGAGAAGTACTTTTGGCATCAAAAAGCTCCTGGCTCTTTTATGACATTTAGATGATATCACTGTAATTTTGTGTTCTACATGAGCTACACTATTTCATATGGGCAGTGCATTATAAGATTATATACTAATTTACAGATCTACTTTAAGATTTTTCAACAAACTAGTCATAGCTTCATGGGTTGCTATGAAACTGTACAAAGGTTACTTAAAAATCCTTAAGATCAGAAAAAGAAGAGGGCTGATTACAGGGCAAAAGTGAGGAATAATTGATAAACAGTCCATGTCCTCCACTGGTGTCCTCACAGAGTCAAGAAAAACAGAAAGAAGGTGCAAAAAGGTTCTTTTAGTTAATTTGTTTCTTCTCTCTCAGTCATGCAGCTCTCCCCTATAAAGGTGAAATTATTGGAGGGCAGTGGCAAAAGTCAAGATGGACAGGAATGAATAACCATAATTTGAATCACTGGAGAAAATACTCACACTGATGAACTCACAGATACATTTGAAAATTTACAATATAAGAAAGATAAACATTAAAGGAAAATAAAATTATTATATATAGTTTATAACTTCATATGTCTATGTAACAGATTTTCATCATCCATCTCCATCCCTACCCTATAGAGTATGTACAGATATTCTCCATCTGCTTCTAGTTAGATATGACTCATCATTGGGTTGAGTTCCTCCATCAGTTACTTGGTCAGAAAAGATGATAATGCAGGATGTCACACCTAATGGAAGAGACAGCTTCCAGCTGGCAGGTAGGAGGTACTTTCAAGAGGACAAGATAGACCTCCAATTGTGGAGTGGAGAAAGGAAGTGTCTTTCCCTACCCCAGCAAAATGACAAGGCCTTACTCATCTTTGGAACAATGGACTAAACCAGCCAGGTTTATACTAAAGGTCCTTGGCTATCTGACTTCTTCTTGTGTTCCTTTCCTTCCATTATAGACACTGTAGACATAGCAAGGTCCTGGAAGGTCTGCAAGTGCTGGTAATAAGAACATATCTACCAGAATGGGTACAACATCACATGCACAACATCATATGCTGTGCATCAACACAGGTTGACAGGCCCTGTGGCCTTAGCCAAGCACTGCCTAGCTAACCCTTCTGCTAGATTTATTTGAAACATTTTAAAAGGTTGTTCAGAAGAATCCATTGTATGATATTTGCAAAAATATCTAGGTTATTTAGACTCAAGTAGCCTACATATCCCAGAAAGTAAACTTGTTTGTCACATTATCAAGAAAACATTTGAAATGGGTATATCATCAAACTTACCATTAGCTTTAGTGCATTGAAGCTGTGTCTTCATAATTTGGAAGGTATTCTTACCCATTGCAGACTTGGAAACATTAGGCTCTGAGCAATGTCTTGGCACCAGAAAACCAGAGTCACCACCATGCTGCTGTTCCACGCTTTCCTCTTTCTTGAGAAGGAAAGGTAACATAGTTTGTTGCCCCATTTTGAATTCCAAAATCTCTGTCTCATTTGGAAGAGAAATAGAGCGCTCACTTGCCCACTTTCTGTGCATTGATGTTGTCTGACTAAGAGGAAAAATAAACCTTGATTCAGAAATTCTCTCCCCGTCTTCTAGGTCTTCTATGTAATGATGTTTTTAGCTTGGGAATCTATCATATAGAGGCCAAGTAACTGGCATATTGGGAAGCATGTCCAGGTTGTGCTGCTGACTGGAAATGAACAATGATGTGTTCTAATGACTCCCTTGGCTAGAGAAAGCCATGGAAAGTAGAACCTCTCGATTCAATTCAACTAACATTTATCCAGCATTTACCACGTACAATCCAAGGTGCTAGGCACTAGATATGTAAAGGGGAGGGAGAGGGAAGGAATAAGCATTTAGATAGCACCTACTATGTGTCAGACAGTATGTTACGCACTTTTTACAAACATTATCTCATTTATTCTTTACAACGACCTTGAGAGATAGGTGCTATTATTTTCTTTGTTTTATAGTTGAAGAAACTGAAGCAAACAGAAGTCAAATGATTTGCCCAAGGTCACACAACTAGTAAGTGTCTGAGGCAGGATTTGAACTTGTCTTCCTGACTGCAAACCCAGGTTCTATCCACAGTGCCACCAGATGCCTCGGAAGTTGAAAATGGAACTGTCTATAGTGTTTAAAATCTAATAGAAAGATGAATGACAGGCAAATAACTATAATGTAAGATTCAGGGAGGAAAAGATTACGCTTACCTGAGGGAATCTTAGAAGGTTTCAAGAAAGAGATGGATTTGAACTTAGCCTTCAAGGATAAGAAAAAAAGGGGGAGGGGTGGTGATCCAAGATGGCAAATTTGAGACAATCCAGATGAACTCTCTCAACATTCCCCTGCAAACAACTTTAAAATAGTCCCTCAAATCAAATTTTGAAACAGCAGAGTCAACAAAAGACCAGAGTGAGACATTTTTCCAGACTAAGAAAACTTAGGAGGTCAGCAGAAGTCTGTGACACCAGGATGGAGGCTTGTTCAGAACCCACACATGTGATGGCTGCAGCCACAGGAGCAGTTTCAAGAGCTCATAGCCCACAGACAGTAAGTGAGTTGAACTGGTCCAAAAGAGATTACAGGGAACCTTTTACTGGCATTGGGTACAGCTGGCACTGATTGGTAACTACTGCCCATATGAATTTCTGGGTTGTAGTTCCAGGATAGGGAGAGTGTTGGGGGTTGGTCACAAGGAAGCAAGGACCCTGGTCACAGCTAAAAGGCAAGAAGATGTGCTAATGTTTATGGCTGTAAAAGACCAGGATTCTTTCCTGGGTAAAGATCAAAGTGTAGAAAAGGAGAGAAGTGACCACATCTCTCCTAGGATCACGCCACCTTGGAGAAACCAACAGCCTGCAGATCCCAGAATTAACACTAAAAATAGCAGTATGGAAAAGTCTGAAACTTGAAACAGTGCCTCCCCATCCAAGGTAAACAGAGCCCAAGTTTAACATAAAGGTCAAAGTCAAGAAATAGTCTGGAAAAATGAGCAAAAATATTTTGACCATAAAAAACTGCTACGGCAGCAGGGATGACCAAGATATAAACCCCCAAAAAGACAATAATGTGAAAAAAAAACCTATAAAGAAAGCCTCAAAGAAAAAACTGCTAATTGAACCCAAGCTCAACAAGAATTCCTGGAAGAATTAAAGAGATAAGAATAGTAGAGGAATGGAAAAAGAAATGAGGGAAATACAAAAAAATTATGAAAAGAAAATTAATAGCTTGGTAAAAGAGGCACAAAAATACTGGAAAAAAAATAACATCTCTTTAAGAAACAGAATTGGCCTAATGGTAAAAGAAGCCCAAAAATTCACTGAAGAGAATTCCTTAATAAGAAAAATAGGACAAATGGAAAAGGGGATGCACAATTCACTGAAGAAAATAACTACTTAAAAACAGAATTAGTCTAATGAAAAAAAGATACAAAATCCCACTGAAGAAAATGATTCCTTAAAAATTAGAATTGGGCAAATGGAAATAAATGACATCATAAGACATCAAGAAACAATAAAACAAAGTCATAAGAATAAAAAAATAGAAATTGGAAAAACAACTGATCTGGAAAATAGATTGAGGAGAAATAATTTAAGAATGATTGCACTGCCTAAAATCCAAGAAAAAGAAAGAGCCTAGACATCGTATTTCAAGAAATTATCAAGGAAAACTGCCCAGTGTATTTGATTCAGAAGGTAAAATAGAAATGGAAAGAATCTATCACATGCTTTCTGAGAGAGATTCCAAAATGAAAACTCCCAAGAACATCATAACCAAATTCCAGAGCTCCCAGGTCAAAGAGAAAATATTACAAGCAGTCAGAAGGAAACAATCTAAATATTATGGAGCCATAGTAAGGATAACACATGATTTATCAGCTTCTACATTAAAGAATCAGAGAACATGGTGGGGGGGGAATAGATATTTAATGAAATAGAAGATTTTCAAGCACTCCTGATGAAAAGACCAGAATTGAATGGAAAATTTGATATTCAAACACAAGAAGCATAAAAAGGTAAATGTGAAAGAATGATCATGTATGTCAATAAAGTTAAACTGTTTAAATTCCTGTATGGGAAGATGATACATATAACTTCTTAGAACTTTCCTTTTAATAGGACTGTTAGAAGATATCTACATAGAAAAAGGGTGCAAGAATCAGTCAATGATGTTGGGACGATCTTTTTAAAAAATGAGGGAGAGAGAAAAAGGGATACACTGAAAGAACAGGGAAGGAAGAGGTAGAATAGGGAAGATTTTCTCACATGAAAGAGATATACAAGGAAGAGATTTTAGAGAGAAGAGGGAACTAGGTGTGGGGTGGTGGGCAATGGTTGAACTTCACTGTCTTTAGAGTTGGTTCAAAGAAAGAAAAACATACACATACACATATACACATACAGTTATGTATAGAAATGTAACCTACCCAATAGAGAAATAGGAGGGGAAGGGGAAAAGAGAAAGGAGGGGGAATGATGGAACAGATTATGGGAGGCAATAGAAGACATTTGAGGAGGGACAGAGAAAAAACAGAAGAAAATGAGATTTAGGAAAAATGCAGTTTGTAATCGTAACTGTGAATGTGAATGGGATGTGCTCACCCATAAAATGGAAGTGTAAAGCAGAATAGAGAAGAAACCAGACACCAAAAATATGTTTTTTACAACACATGCAAGAGACATACTTGAAAAAGAAAGACATATACAGAGTTAAAATAAAGGTATGGAAAAGAATCTATTAAGCTTTTTGCTAAAGTAAAAAAAGCATGATTGGCAATCATGATCTAAAACTAAGCAAAAACAGATATAATTAAAAGTGATAGGGAAACTATATTTTTATGAAGAAGACCATAGACAATGAAGTAATATCAAAAATTTTCACATGAAGTTCCTCTGATAAAGGCATTATTTCTCAAACACAAACTATAGAATTTAATCAGTGTTAGAATAATAAGAGCCATTCTCTAATTTAAAAAATTGTCAAAGATATAAACAGGTAGTTTTCAGAAGAAATCAAAGTTATCTATGATCATTAAAAATGTTCTAAATCTCTATTGATTAGAGAAAGGCAAATTAAAACAATTCTGAGGAGCCACCTCACACCTATCAGAAACAATAAATGCTAGAAGGGGAGAAGGGAAAATAGGTTCAGTAATAAACCATTGTGGAGTTGTGAACTGGTCCAACCATTCTGGAGAACAATTTGGAAGTAGATCCAAAGGGCTTATCCCTTTGTGCATATCCATTGACCCAGCAACAAAAATACTAGGTCTGTACCTAAAAGAGATCAAAGGAAAAGGATCTATATGTACAAAACTAATTATAGCAACTCTTTTTGTAGTGGCAAAGAACTGGAAATTGAGGAGATGCTCATCAATTGAGGAATGGCTGAAGAAATTTTGGCATGTAACTGTGATGAAGAAATGAGAAATGATAATTGATAAGGAGACCTATATGAACTGATGCAAAGTCAAGGGAGAAGAACCAGGAGATCACTGTGCACAGTAATAGCAATATTTGAATAACAAGCAACTATGAAAGACTTGGCTACTCTGATTAACACAATGATCTGAGGCAATTCCAAAGGACTCAAAATGAAAAAAGCTATCCACTTCTGGAGAGAGAACTGAGGACTCCGAATGCAAAGTGAAGTATAATTTTCTTACTTTTTTCTTGCTTTGTTTGTGATGTATGGCTAAAATGGAAATATGTTTTGCATGATTTCACATGTATAATGGATATTATACTGCTTGCTTTCTCAGAGGATGGCAATAGGGGTAGCTGTGAGGGAGAGAATTTGGAACTCAAAATTTAAAAGGAAAATAATGTTGAAAAATAATTTTTTTAATTTTAAAAGGGATAAGGAAAATGTCAACTGAGGTTAATAAGCAGGGAATCCTTTGAAGAGTGGAGGATTATGTGCCCAGAAGCATAAAAATAGAGGCAAGTAGGACAAGAACAGGCAACAAGAAAGAATCAAATGATGACGGAGTGTAAAGTATGACAAAGGGATCACAATGAAATGAAGTTGGAAAAGTAAATTTGAATGGAATGTGGTGGGTCATGAATTTCAAATTAAAGAACAGAGGTAAAATCAATAGGTTTGGACTAATTATCAGATGTGAGGGTAGTATAGGACAGAGAAAAAGACCAAGGTGAGGGGAAAGGAAAGGAAAGGATTAAGAGCAATTCTGAGATTTTTGATCCTGGGTGACTAGGGGGATGATGGAACCAGGAAGAGAATGGTGGAATAAAAAGAACAGTGAAGAAGAATGAGAACAGTAGCTCAGAGAAGTAGGAGGGGAACTAGGACAAAGCAGTGTCAAGGGAAGGGTGCTTAAAAATGTCAAATACTCTAAAAAAGATAGAGGCAAGAGAGAAATGAGAAAATTTTGATTTGATAACCAGGAAGTCACTGGCAGACCTAGAATGAGAAATTTTACATAAATAGAAGAAAGCCAGATTGCAGGGTTTAATGGGATCCTAGGGTTAGATAGTGAGAAAGTGGAAATGGAAAGTGTAGATTATGACTTCTAGATGTATAGCAAAAAGGGGGAAGGGGGAAAAAAGACACAGGAGGTAGCAGAATCAGTGGAATCTGTAGCATGTGTGTGGGGGTGTGGGGGTGTATTTTCAGAAGAGAACAGATCAGAGCATGCTTGCAATTAGTGAGAAGGAGCTAGCAGATAGCAAGAGTTGAGAATGTGAGAATGACTGATGGGGTCAGAACCTGGAGAATACAAGAGGACATGAGATAAAGAGCATGAATGGATTGGTTAAATGTTTTAAAACAGGGCAGCTACTTTTTGTGGTGGCAAAGAATTGGAAATTGCAGGGATGCCCATCACTTGGGGAATGGCTGAATAAACTGGTATATGAATGTAAAGGAATACTATTGTGCTATAAGAAATGATGAGTAGGTGGATTTCAGAAAAATCTGGAGAGACCTTTAAGAACTGATGCAAAGTGAAATGAGCAGAACCAGGAGAACCTTGTACATAGTAACAGCAACATTGAAGGATGATCAATTTGGATAGACTTAGCTCTTCTCAGCCATACAATGATCTAAGATAATTCCAAAAGATAGAAAATGGAAAATGTTATGATGGAAAATACTATCAACATGCAGAGAAAGAACTATGAAGTCTGAATGCAGATTGACTCATACTATCTTCTCTCTCTTTTTTTTCTTTCTCGTGGGTTTTCCCTTTTGTTTTGATTCTTCTTTCACAACATGACTAATGTGGAAATATGTTTAATATGATTGTACATGTATAGCCTATTGCTTGCTGTCTCAGGAAGGAGTGAGAAGAGAGAAAAAAATTTGGAACGTAAAACCTTATGAAAGGGAATGTTGAAAACTAAAAAAATTTTTTAAAAAATAATCCTTTCAATAAATATCTTAGGAATGAAAAAATAAAATGGGGCAGCAAGGTGACTCGGTGGATGGAACACCGTGCCTGGAATCAGGAGGATTTGAGTTTAAATCTGGCCTCAGACACTTACTAGCTGTGTGATCTTGGGCAAGTCACATAACCTTGTGGGTCTCTGTGGGTCTCAGTTTCCTCATCTATAAAATAAGCTGGAGAAGGAAATGGGAAACCACTCCCATATCTTTGCCAAGAAAACCCCAAAAGGGATCATGAAGAGTAAGCACAAACTGAAAAACAACTAAATAACATCAAAAAGATGTTTTAAAAGGAGGAAGCTTATATCATCCCTTGAAATTAAAGGAAAGGAATAGAGGATGATAGGAAATAAGCTTTTTGTTATAACTCCAAAAGGTATGGAGAAGGGGAGATAAGGGGGCTTCCAATTGTAATTAAGGAAAAGAGGTCATCTGTTGAGAAGGGTGAGTAGAGTAATGGCTTGAAGTGAGAGAAGATTTGAAAGTGCTGCCATGGAAACACTGAATCTAATATTGTATATTACACAACTAAAAATGCAACTTGACATAGAATGAAACTATGATTATAACAGGGTGATTAGCAAATTCCATTTAACACTTCAAAAAGTATTCCTTACTTGCGTGCTTCAAAACCACTGTCAATGTGGCTCGTTTCTTGGGGACTGTTGTCTTCTCTTTGAAAAGTAATAATTTCGTCACCTACAGAGAACATAATGGCAATGGGGGAAAAGACATAGGAAAATATCATACTCTTGATTGTTCAAATTAGTCTTTCTTCATGTAGCATAACAGCATTATCACTAGACAAGTACTCTAAAGCAGCATGCTATTGATTTAAAGAAAAATTCTGGCTAAGTTATACATCCTAAATGTCTTGAAGGACCACCCTCAGAATTTGTGCTGGAGTAGAAAATAAAGTGAATTTCCAAGTCCTTCATTGAAAGTCTATTGTATATGGAGAATTTCCTCAGTATCTGAGGATTGTGGTTTAACTTTCATTTGTGTCCCAATCTTCGAGATTGTTTCTAAATCTCAGTCACTTGTTTATGTTCTCTGGCTCTCTTGGCTTACCAGAAAAGTTATATGAATAAACTGCAGTGATTTATTGTTTCCATGATTGAGTTACAACTATTATTCTCACTCAAAGGCTTTAGATTTTTTTTCAATTCAACAATTTAAACTCCAGAACCTCTGTGGTCCTTTCTAGTTCTAAATCTACGACCCTGTGGGCGAAGCATTGTGCCAGGCACCAGGGATACAAAAATGAAAAGAAAAACGTCTTTGCCCTCAAGGAAACATTTTTGGTGACCCCATCTCCCCATGGATACTCATGGCCTACATCCCAATACTAATGGACACAGAAGCATAAACCTGTTCTGTTTTTTTCGACATGGGCCTGTTCACTTCTCCCTAAGCAGCCTTGTGGCACTCCACTCTAAGGAGCTCAACATAATAAATAATTATTAACTGACTGGCCATATTGGTATTGGGCTTAGTACAGATGCCCAATGGGTTTTAGCCCCACTGTAATTCAAGCTTCCAAGCTCAAGTGATCCAACATCCTTATCCTCCTCAACAGTTTGTTTCCAAAAGGAATTTCTATCTTTACAATCAAATAGTAAAGGGAGGTGCTATTTTTTAAATCAAAAGTTGTGAGGTGATACCATGAGAAAAGCCTCACCTAGTTTCTACTTTCCTCATTGTTATTTAAAATTTCAAGTTTATTTATATTTCTAATATTTTGCAATGCAAAAGAAAGATTTATCTAGTAATGGTATTACTATAAAAATAGTTCAATTTTTTTGCCTTTCCAAGGGTTTATCACTAAATATTGATTCTTCAATACTTCGAGCATCTATAATTTTGTCATTGTGCATAACCCCTAAACTGAGAGAGATCTTAAACCTTCTCTCAAAGAGTTTACATTCTATGGAGGGAACCAGCAAGTACATAGGTCAGTATGTATTAGAATAAATATAAAAATAATACAATAAAATATAAAAGAATAAAAACAACAGAATAAATAGAAAAATAAAATAAAACCAGTTAAATAGGAGGAGAAAATATACTGGCTGGTGTGGAGATCAAGAAGAGCCTCTGATGGAAGATGATACTTGAGCTGTACCCTGAAGGAGGAAAGAAATGCTAAGAGGCAAAGGTGAAGAATGTATTCCAGACATAGAAGGTGGCCCATTCAAAAGCATAGAGATAGGGGATTGATCCTCATGTGTGAGGAACAGAAAGAGGGTCAATGTGGGAAGACTAGCATATAGAAAAAGAGTAAGGTATAACAGGACTGGAAAGATAATCTAAGACCATATGGTGAAGGGCTCTAAAAAGTTGGAGAGAAGAATTTTTATTTCATCTAGAGACAAAGGAGTTTATTGAGTACAGTAATGATATACGCTTAAGGAAATTCACTCTAGCAACTGTATGGTTGTTGTTGTGTTCGTCCTTTGTTGCTGAAGAAGAACATGACATCAGAGAAATGATGACACGACTTGCACTTGACTTTGTTTTGAGTGAGGGAGGGCTGTGCAGGTCAACCAGCCTCACTTCTCCTATAGCAGCAGTATGGAGGATGGGCTGGAATGGGGAAACCAATTAGAAGACTTTTGCTATAAGCTAGGTGAAAGGTGATGAAACCCTGAACTAAGGTGGTAGCTGTGTAAATGAAAATAAGCAGTAGGTGCTGAAAGATATTGTGGAAATAGAAAAGGCATGAACTGGCAACTGAATGGATATGTGGGAAGAAGGAAAATAAGGAGTCAAAAATAACACAAAGGTTACAAACCTGGGAAATTAGAAAGATGGTGCTACTTTTGACAGAAATAGGGAAGTTTGGATGTGGGATGAATTTTGGGAGAAAATTAACAAGTTCTGCTTTAGTTTATCAAGTTTGAGATGTCTCTTAGACAGCCAATTTGAAATGTCCATTCCCTGAGAAATACATTTTGGACATGGCAATGTATATATTTGTTTTACTTAATTATGCTTATTTGTTACAAGGATCATCTTTTTCTTTTCTTGTTTGGTGGGTTGTTCCCAAAGAGAGGAAAATAAGAAGAAAAGAAAGAAAAAAGAGTCACCAAAGCATTTTTTATGCACAGAAGACATAAAAAAGTTCTGAAGGAAGCCCTTATTAAGAACAACAACTTAAAGTAACATTAAAATTATGTACTTTTTTAAAAAGCAAGTTATATGTAATAGAAATTTGTATCTTCACATATAATCCTATTTTTATATTCCATTTGCATATGGTAATATTTTCTCTTTTTTTATGTTTTATGAAGTTCAGAATAAAAATAAGATAAACTAAATGTCCATTCTCATGGTACTAAGTTCCAAGACTAATACTTCATAGACTATACATATACATATGTATATGTATTAATGAGATGAGTTAACACACAAGTAAGATTTCATCTATTCATTTTAACCTATAGAGCTATAGATATTTATTTAAAGAGTCATTTATGGATCACTAGCTTCTGTTTGCAAATCTTATCAGTTTTAGGTGTGAAAAAAGCAATCTGTCAGTGACATTTAAAGAGCAATACACCATTGCACGCAGGGTTATTATTAGTTCAGTTTATATGACTCCTCTCCAACCTCCCTCCCCTACCCTTTCAATAATCTACAAATAGCTACTATAGCAAGTGGTGTGGAGCACCATGAGCTGAGGCTGTGCTGCCAAGGGGTAGTTTATAGGGCATTTGCTACTCATGTGCACACAATGTTTTTCTGGGAACCAAATGATATCCAAAAAACTAGTAGAGGAAGAACTAATGCAGGAGAGGGCACCTGGATCGGTATATCCAAAAAGGGTAAGAGAAAGTATAGATAGGAAATAGGATAAGGAATCTGGATGCAGAGGTCTTGTCAGGGTGAGATAAGGGAGAGTGAGAGAAAATACCTGGGGCCAATAAATGAAGTAGGGAACCCGATGCAGAGGAATCTGCCATATTTGAAGGCTTTTTCCCAATTTTCATTCTTCTTGAGCTCTCTGAAGCATTTGACACTGTTGGCCACTTTCTGGATAGTCTCACCTTTCTGGGGCTTTATGTCATTTTTCTCTGTTTGTTTTTCTTTCACCTATTTGAACACTTTTCCGTCTCTTTTGTCAGATTACCATTCAGATCATGCCCCTTAACATGCTCATTTTGGGTCACATTCTTATGGTGACCTCATCAGTTCCCTGGGCTCCATTATATTTCTGATGGTTCTTGGATCTATATATCCAGCTCTTGACACTCTCCTGAATCCCTGTCCCACATACCCAATTGCCTATTGAATATTTTTTTAACTGGACTACAGACGTTTCAAATTCAACATGTCCAAAACAGAACTCATTTTCTTTCACCCCAAACCTGCTCCTCTTCTAAACTTCTCTAATTTCTCCAAGAGTACCACTATCCTTGCAATTACTCAAATTTGAAATCTCATAACTATCCTTGATCTCTCTCTCTCTCCTCACCCTTCATATACAATAAAGTCCTATCAATTCTACCTTCATGACATCTGTCATATTTATCCCATTCTCTTGACTCACATGACTACCTTGGTGATTTGAGCCTGCAGTAATCGTCCAAGTAAGAGGTGATGAAAGTAGTGGCCAAGAGAGTGGAGGGAAGAGACAAACACAAGAAATATGGACATAGAAACAAGAGTTGGCAACTAAATGGATTCATACCATGATTGAGGGTGAGGAATCAAGCATGACACAGAAGTTTCAAACTTTGATGATTAGAAATTTGGTGATACCCTTGTCAGAGAGACAAATTTAAAAGAAGGGCAGTTTGGGGGGAAAGATAATGAATGAAGTTTTGTTCATGTTGAATTTGAATTGCCTCTGGCATATACAGTTTGAAATGTCCAGTAGGCAGTTGGTGATATAGTATTGAAACTCAAATGGAAATGTAGATCTGGAAACCATCAGGAAGAAGAAAAATAATTAAACCCATATAAACTGAATAGATCACCAAGAGTGACAGTGTAGAGAAAGAAGAAAAAGGGACCAAGGACAGAGTTTTATGGTAGACTCATAGTAAGAGGGCAGTATCTGGATGATGATCCAACAAAGGAGATAGAAGAAGATCTATCAGACAAGCAGAAGAAGAGTCAAGAGAGAAGAATGTCACAAAGCTCCAGAAAGGAGAGCATTTCCAGAAGGAGATGCATCAAATGCTTCAAAGAGGTCAAGAAGAATGAAGATTTTAAAAAGGCCATTGGATTTGGGCAGTAAAAGATCCTTGGTGACTTTGGAAAGATTAGTTCTGTTGAGTAATAAGATAGAAAGCCAGAGTGTAGAGGGTTTAGAAGGTGGGGTGAGAGGAAGTGAAACCAATGAGAGAAGACAGTATTTTGAAGGAATTTGGCTTACAAAGGGAAGAGAAATAGAATGATAGTTTGTGGGGATGCTAAGGTTTAGTTAGGGTTTTTTAAAGATAGGACTTTTTTAAGAGAGAGACTTGACCCTGTTTATAGGCAGCAGAGAAAGCACCAAGAGATAGGTAAGAGATTGAATTTTAGATAGAGACAGAGGATGAGAATGAGGGCAGTTGTCTGAAGAAGAAGGGAGAGGATGGGATAAAGGGTATATTTAGAGGAGCTGGTATTGGCAAGGAAAGGGGCTATATTTCAAAAAACATTGGAGTAAATGAATAGAAAATGGGTGATAATGCCAAGGAAAAAGGGAAAGATAGAAGGAGTTCATTTTCTCACCCAAGTATAAGAAAAGGCCTTCAGCTGTGAGAGTGGAAGAAGAATTGGTGTGGAAGATTTCAGGAGGGAAAATATTTGGAAAAGGAATTTGGAACTGGGAAAGAGAATCAATTAGGATGAATAAAAGAATTGCCTTGCTCCAGCGGGGGTCCAGTTAAGATTAGGAAACAGAATCTGCCATGGATATAGTCAGCATGTGGCTGTATAACCTTTTGTACCTCCATTCAGCATTACATTAGTAGGAACCAATAAGGAAACTGGAAATAATGCATAGTTTGGCAAAAATTGAGTGGAGAGAGGACAAGGGAATAAAAGATTCAAGGTTAGAGTATAGTGTAGGTCAACTAGAGTTGAAGTGGGAAAGGACAGTTAAACCAGAGCAGAAGTAATAGTCTGAGAAACTGCTAAAGGCAAGAAGTATTGTAGGTCATACTGAAAATGAAGAATAGATTTAGGAGTAAATAAAGCAAAGAGATAAATAAAATAATAGAATGTATTGATCAGATAAAGGCATTTCAGAATTCTTGATCATGAAAGTAGAATACCCGTGCATGATGGAGAGTTCAGATGTATAAATGGCCCTGTGTATCACCGAGATGAACAGGAGGAGGTTACGAGCGTTGAGTAGAATAAGGAACTGAGAGGTAAGGGTAATTAAGGAAAAATGCACACGCATGTTAAGGTCCCTTCATCCAAGAGCAGCAATTGTGGTATCAAAAAAACTGAAAGACAGGTATTGAATCCTTGTGAAAAGAGGGAGAATGACCTGGTGCTGATAAATAAATTTTGACCTAAATCTACATTGAGTGATAAATTTGGATAAAGGAAACCTTAAAGGAAATATGGCTTGATAGTGGCAGAGGGAAAGTTTAGAAATAGTAATGTAGTGCATTCCTAATCCCTTCTCCTAGACCAGTGTGTCTGAAGGTATGAGAGAAGGTGCAATCAGTACTAGAAAGTACAGTGAAGGATGCAGAGTCAAGGGCAAATAGGAAAGAGTCAGGTCTCAATGAGAATTAGAAGAAAGAAGGAGCACAAGAGGAAGAAGAGGAAAGATCTAAAGCAAATGGACATTGCTCATTATGAGTGAGCAAGAATTCCAAAGGACGCAAGGGAAAGGGAGGGTGGAGAGGCCTTTGGAGGAGGAGGGTTGAGGTGGATGGGCATTATAGAGTGGACAGTGAAGGTCACGGAAGGAGTCAAGGATTTACTATCACTGGGATTTAGAGAGTAAAATAGAGTGGGAGATCATAGGGAAAGACTCCATGAAGAGGATTGTAACTTATAATCAAGGAGCTGAACCTCTATTTGATGGTCAATCAGTTGGGTTGTGTTGGGTCTAACTTGGTGATGTAGGAATGCTCTCACAAAGGACACTCATCTCCAATCTTTAAGCTTTTGAAGAGTCCATCTGCCATGCCCGGAATGTACTCCCCCTTCCCCTCTGCATCTTAGAACCCCTAGTTTATTTTGAAGTTCAGTTCAAATGCTAACTTCTATGTGCCCTTTTCTACTCCCCTTAGTGGCTAGTATCTCCTCATCAGTAATTAATCATTTACTTTATAACTGAATTTATAGTCATTGAATTAATAACTGAATTTATTTTGTATAAACATGTTGGTACAGGTTGTTTCCCCCGTAGAAAGCAAGATCCCTAAAGGTAACAACTTTTATTTGTCTGTGTCCTCAGATACTAGCACAATTCCTCACATATAATGGGCCCTTAATGAATATCTGTTAATTGATTGATCTGAGAATGCTGGAGGCCTAAGTTGCATGCCCACGTCTGGCTAAGTTTCCAAGACTTCAGCTTTTCTTATAGGTAAGTTCCTTCCATGGTCTCTAGTGACCCTCTGTACTAAGGATGAATTATTTCTCTGTTATTTTTATCAGAGACTTGGATGAAAGCATAAAGGGCACACTCACGAAATCAGGAGAGGGTATAAATCGGAGAAGGACAGCCAATACCCATCGGATGATGACATTAGGATCCAAAAACAAGCTAAAATGTTGGCCTTGGGTGGCTAGGCGGCACAGTGGATAGAGCAGCGGCCCTGAAGTCAGAAGGATCTGGCTTCAAATACAGCCTTAGATACTTACCACTGCGTGAGACCCAGGGCAAGTCTCTTAATCCCAATTGCCTCAAAAGAATGAATAGTGGGCTTAAGCTAATAAAATAGATTCACTAGGTATTATAGAAGCCAGTTTAGCTATTTTCATTTTTAAAATGTCCTTTTCCTGAGGTCTGAAGCGAGGTATCTTTGCTCCCCTCCCTTTCCCACAAATTGTATGCTCAGACCCAGGAAGATAGTGTCCAACTATTACAGTCAGCCTAATCTAAGTGACCCAAAGGTAACCTTTAAGTTCGTGGACTGTCTGCAGTTATAACTGAGGAGAAAATCTGAAACTAATAGATATCCGGAACTTTCCTGAGTGCCACACTTTCTCTTCCTGTTTGTAACATCCTAAAGAAGCAACTTACCCAATGTTTTTTTTCTTTTCTTCCTGAGATGTCATAATTCTACTTTTCCAAGTCATGTCAACTTCCCTGACTGACAAGAGGTAGTATGCATAGTAATTAGGGCCAGCCTTGAAATTAGAAAGACCTAGGTTGAGTACCTGACTGTCACATACTCTCTGATCATGGGCAAGTGATTACCTTCTCAGTGACCCTGCCAGTGCTCTAACTCTAAGTTATAGTCACACCTAATTATCTGCATCTGTGAAGGGAGATTACACGCAGGGAGCGCCCCACAAGGAGTTCCTTCATACTCTTGACACAATTCCAGGTCACCAAAAAAAAATGCTGAGTCAATTTTAGGAGATCATCTTTCCCACACAAAGTCAATCAAAGAATCGATCAACAAGCATCTTAATATTAAGTGCCTACTGTGTACTAAGCAACATACTAGGGAATACAAAAATAAAAGTGAAACAATTGCTGTCCTCAAGTAAGAGAAGCAACATGGACAAATAGTAACACGTACAAAACAGAACTATGAGTGGGGAAGGCACAAGCAACTTTACTAAGAGCAGGTAAAGGCCATATGCAGAAGGTAGCCTTGACTTGAGACCTAAAGGAACCAAGAGATGGAAGACTGCCAACAAAAAGGCTTGGAGGTGAGAGATAGAGCATTGTGTATGAGGCATAGAATGAAGGCCAGTTTGCACCTAGCACTAAAGTTCGCGGAGGACAATAAATGGTACTTAGATGGATTCTTAATTTTTCCACTTGGTTTGGGAAGGAGTCCTTTTGACAAAAGATAATCTGAGTACTAGGCCAGTCTTAGGTTTCATGCCAGCCCTAAAATGTGACCTCTATTCTGATCAGTAGTTTGTAGAGTGTCTATGTGTGTGTTATGTTGTGCTGTGTTTTGTTTTGCCACTCTGTGAAGTAGGCATGTATTATCAGTGACTGAAACCATGGCCTGAATCAGAAGGAGGGTTGGCAGACCCCACCCACAGTCATGTTGGCATGAAAACTGTCACAAATAGGGAACACAAATAGCTTCCATGAAAGGATGACTGCTTTGGAGGAGCACTGCTCCCCTATAGACTCTACATTTTGCCCTTCTGATTGAATACAGACTCCTCAGGCCTGAATTCTTACTCTTAATCTTTCCATTGGCCTTAGGTCTTGGTGCTGTCTAGACACCTTGACAACAGCTCACAATCATCCTCCTCCCAATTCAGATGCCAATTTCTCTGCTCCAGATGGGCTGCCTTTGCTCTCAACTGGGAAATTTGCTGAATCATTGAGACTTGTCCCTATTTTACAGACTAGGAAACTGGATATTAGCAAGGTTAAGTAATTTGTGTGTGTGCACAATTGGTAGTGGTAGAACTGGAACTCAAACCCCAGTCTTCCTACCTAGGTCAAAATCTAAATTTCTCAAGAGGTATTATGGTATCATAGAAAGAGGGGTAGACTTGAAATCAAGAGAAACCTAGGTTCAAATCCAGCCTCTGACATTTATTAACTATGTGACTCTATCAAGATCACTTAGCTTCTCCTGAGCCTCATTTTTCTTAGCTATATAATAGGGAAAAAGGACACCTATAGCACCCACCTCTCAGGGTTGGGAAGATGAAATGAGCTTCCATGTCAGTGCTTTGTAAACTTTAAATCTCTACATAAAGGTCATCTTCAGAACTTAAAAGTCCACCAGAAAAGACTTTATGAAGATATTTTATGCATTATAACCTATATATGACAGTTTACCTGTTGAAAACTAAATGAAGTATCAATGCATTTAAAAGAGGGCTGTTAATGACATAAATATTATCTCTTAGTTGGACAATTAACCCTTTAGAAGTTCTTTGTAAGACATTTAAGCTTTGAGAATTTGGTTTTGAAAGTTATTATGATTTTACTTCATCAGAGGATTTCTTTATTCTACTTAGATCATTTTAAAACCAAAGATATTATGGTTTTAAATAAGACTAAATTAATTTTTGCCCTTGGTCAGGCCCAGATCAAGTGCAAGTGGTGAAGAAGATACTGAATGAATGTGACAAAAGTAGAAAAAAATCTACATAAAAACAT
This sequence comes from Potorous gilbertii, assembly GCA_028658325.1. Lineage (NCBI taxonomy): Eukaryota > Metazoa > Chordata > Mammalia > Diprotodontia > Potoroidae > Potorous > Potorous gilbertii. The sequence goes on along the minus strand of CM053771.1, from coordinate 250,050,434 downwards.
GCTTTTGGAAACACAAATGGAGGCAATTTGTCTGAAGTGGCAGAAGCAGAAGAAAGATGTTCTGAGAAAAATTTGAAGGATCTAGAATAAAGAGCTCATCCAAGATGTTTATAGGTGAACTGATGGGAAAAGATAAGAGGTCACAGTTTGTGAACTGAACTAAATTTTTTGAGGACTGGAGTGAACAGGATACATTTAAAAATGGTCCAGGACAATATAAATCATCAAAAAGATGAATTCACAAAATAACATTGTATTCTATTAGGAAAGGTTCAAGAGAATAGTTGAACGGATTAGAATTGGAAAAAAAAAAAAGAATTTGTAATGAGGAATAAGAGAATAGAGAATTACTGCCTGAATGGACATGGAATGAAATAAAAAGAAAGTTGTATAAAAGGAAAGATTTCACTCATTTGGGGAGAAGGGGGCAGGGAAGAGATACACAAATGTGAGGATGGATTGAAAACAATATGAGTAATGGAAAGTGATGGATATTAAGGATCTTCATTCAAATTCTGACTGTACCTGTTTGATGTTAGCCAGACAGGATCCCAGTGTCCTCAGCTAGAAAATGAAGGAATAAGATAATTTCTAACATCTGGTTGTCACTCTATATCTACGACCCTGTAGATAGTGTACCTTTTGTCTTAGTTCCATAATGTTGTGCCTCCTTGTATAGGCTTTCATCTTCACTGGTCCATGTAGAATGACTAAATTCTTCATCTTCGTCAGACTCCTGAAAATTTGTAAAAAATAAGCTTTATTTAAACTTTGTTTCTTTTACTGAATGAGGGGAACTTGTAGATTTTTCTCTATACTGAGCTTTCAAACTTGAGCAGGTACTATAGGTTCAATGATACAATAGAGGTCAAGGGTCCAACTATCCTGGAGCAGTGACTGGGAGCTGTGATACAATCACATAAGCAAGAATTAAGATCAGTGTTAAGATCACCCAGGCACATAAAAATTGTTATTTTCTATTTCATTTCTTCAGTATATGGGCTTGCTTACCTCATGAGTGAGATTTAGGTGGGCAGTTCTATGAGATCCATTTACCTCTTTCAGGGAGAAATCCAAAAGGGTCAGATTTTTTTTTTAAATCATCTCCCTGAGAAAGCACTTCAAAGTTTTTTAGTTAGCAATTTCCTCCTTCTCCCCTCACCTTCTGGGCTCAGATATAATTAGCTCTTTTTGTAGCTTCAAACCTAATAACTGGTAGTCAACAGTAGACAGACTCCCAATTAGAGGTTTAAGTATAATTTAATATCTGACCAAAACAAATCTTCACAGAACTTCTCTGGAATTCAGGCTTATCTTCTAACACAGATGTATTAAACACATGGCCTGCAACATTTTCAAATGCGGGAACCAGGTTAAAATGTAATTGTGAAATATTTAACAAAATAAGTAAAACACAATAATAAAGTATAGGTAATATTAATATGTGATTTTCCAAGTTAAAGTGTAGCCCTATGGGGTATCCTTACATATGGTTTAGTGGCCCCTGTTTTTATTTGAACTTGATATCACCGATCTAACAAATGAGAATTGGAATGAACTTGTGATTTCATCAATATATCAAGCTCTTCCAAAGCACATCAGCACCTTCTCTGCAACTTAGAATCTTAAAAAGATGCCTCAAACACTAGGAGTTAAGGGTCCAGGGGCACATAGTATGTGTCAGAAGCAGACTGGAATCCAGATCGTGAGACTCTGAAGCTGGCTCTCTACCTACCACACCACACTGCCTCTCCTATGAAATGAAAAATAAGACTAATGAGAGCAGCCCTGTATATGGGAAGTACTCTGGGCTCTTCTAAAGAAAGAACATTTTTTTAATGGTATTTTTTCCCATTCATAAAACTCCTTTGCAAAATTGCTATTAGTGAAATTATTACTGACTACCTTGCTATCCTCTCAATCCTTAGAACCACAATAGTTCTATGTAGTAATTAAAGTGATTCCATAAAAGTCTCCAGAGTCAAGACGCTTTTCTATTCTGTGCTAATCATCTGTTTAAAGGGAACAGCTTCATAAAAGTCACTGCCCTAAATCCAGATGGTAAAAAATAGTAAACTTGCTGCACCCCGCCCCTTTCCCAAGGTTTTGATGTTTCATCTGGTCATTCCTATGGGCAGGATTTATGAATATTTTCTTTCTTTGTTTTAACTTCAATTATGGAAAACAGGCAAGGCTTCAAGTACATGAGTCCATGGATGAAAAATTTGTCTTTCATCTAAAGACCAGCCTAATTAATTCCAAGAGGTTCATCAACAAGTGATGAATACCTTTGGCCAAAGCAAGACCACCCCTTGAAGATCATTATTTAAGAGTTTGAAATACACATTAATGGAGGGAGAACACCCACGCTGGGGGAAAGAAAGACAAATTTAGGTCGACTAAAAGGAGAAATTTCCTAACCAATATAGAAGAAAAATAAGCCATCACTGGAAATAGTGAGTTTCTCTTCATTAAGAGGTCATTAAGCAAAGTTATACTTTTCATATGGAGTATGTTGTACATTTTTCATACTTTTTCAGGTATGAGTTAGACTGGAAACTCCTGAGGTCCATTCCATATCAGAAATTCCAAATTTCTTTGATTCTTTGATGATCAGTGGATATTTTTAAGTATTGAAATTTAATAATGCCACAAAGTACAGGGGAATAATGTTTAATGTATACTGAAATAAAAATACCTAGTCCTTTTTTTAATTCATAAAGGTTTAACTGTAATAATATTATGTGTTTATTTTCAAAACATTTTCACATCCTTTCTTTAATCTGATCCTCACAATAGCCTTGTGAGAGATTAGACCTATCCAAGGTCAAAATATAAGTGAACAGGCTGGAACCAGAGCCCCAGTCTCCTGATTCTAATTCCTCCAGTTTCATATATCCCCAAAGAACTACCATGTCCTTTCACTGTGCTTTGAAAAGTCTACCATTATCTGGCAAACTCTTAACCTATGACCTCAATCAGTAATTCATTTAACCTTAGTAAATCTACATTTTCACTGGATTATGGTAATTTAGTGGTAAAAATTTTATCCTAAATTTTTTTTAATGATTTAGACTTCAATTTGAGGTACTAAGCATATAAATGGACTGCCATGGGTTCAAAGGTTTTCTTTTAAATGCAAATTTTGTGACCCTATCCGGTCAGCTTTTTGTCAGATGAACCTTTTGGGAAAGTAAATGTGTTTTTATTTGATCACTTGATATCAACTTATGACTTTCATTTCCCCTCAGAGCAATACTGAAAAAAATTAAACTATACATATTTTACTGAGTCTACTATGAAATTTTTATGCCCAAAAGTCAGACAAAAAAGTGCTGCTTTGCAATGATAATTATTAGTATTTACAAAGTAAAATCCGATGAAGTGATCTAATGTATAGGAACCAGACTGACACAAACTACTCAAAAACTTTAAAATGCATCAATTTTGGGAATATAATGTTTTTAATTGTCAAAGATTGAGCTGTAATTTTCTGTTTTAGTCAAATCCTGGCCAGAAATTCTGAAGGGCTTCCTCTCCCAGACTGATTCTTTTGTGAAGGCAAACTAGGCCATTTTTTGCCTTAATTCTTACCTCACTTTTAGACCCTAGCTAAAAAGGCCAGGGTCTCCCACTGCATTTGGGCCCTCTCCAGTCATCCTGACCTTGCTGGAACAGAAACAATTGCTATTTACACTCACTCTCAGCTATCAAAACTCAAACAGTGAACAAATGAGGTTTGGGCTGGGACCTACCATTGGCCAGTCAGTGGGAACCAGAGTGTTTGGGTTTAAAGGTATAATCAAGTAGCTTCATTTGAATCCCAATGGGCTTTATCAAACCTGGTTTACCAGATCTATATTTCAAGAAATCATAAATGGAAGAAACCCTAAGGACCTTCTCCTCTCAGACTCATTCTTTTGTGAAGATAAACTTTTGTCTCAATTCTTAACTAGCCTTTAATCACTGAATGAGTATTGCCTCAACAAATTGAGACCTGGGAAAGCCCTCAGCTCAAAAAGGTCAAGATCTCCCACTGCATCTGAGGTCATCATCAGTCACCCTGACCTATCTATGTCTTACCACTGGACTCCAATGAGCCTTGGAAGAGTGAGACTGATGACCTTGCATAGCCCTGCCTCACTTAAATCCAATTCACTTGCAAGTCAAGCCATCACTCTCCTAATGTCACTGGTCCTTTTCTAGAATGAAGGATGAACGACAATCTGTGAGCAAGTGGTAGCTGGTCCTCTGGGGACTCAACTGGCCAGTTTCAGCTGGGCAATGTTGCTGTGTGGTAAGGAGAGAAATCATAGGTGGTATGTTTGGAAGAGGGGGTGCCAGAGAGCCATTTGTGCCTGAAATTTTAGGTAACACCTTGAAATAAAGGTTAAGGAGCTGAGAGGAAGCTATTATTCCAGTAATGGACCAGGTAGAACTTTATGACTGACAATTTGAGAATGTTTGTTGTGATGTTTTCATAATAGTACACTGAGATACTACATTATTATTCTTTAACATTCATGTGACAACATCCTCACACAGAAAATAGACTATATGCATTTTTAAGCCTAGAGATCTGACTTGTTAAAAAACAAAACAATAATTAATGATCTAGGATTGAACCACCAAAAGTTTTAATTCTTTTCCCAGGGTTTTAATTGTGACTAAGATTAGTTTCTCCACTGCTGAATTGTTAGGAATATTTCCTGATGTATTAAGCGCTTTTCCATACACATTTTAAATTAGCTCAGTAATGGATGTTTGTTTTTTAATGCAACACCTTACCTCACTGCTGCTAATGCTTTGCAAGATAATGTTTTGGTTTTTGGCAGTCATCAGCATTTCAGATTCAGAAAGATCTGCATCGAAACAAATGTCAAGCAAGGATTCAACTTGTCTTTCTGCCAAAGAAAAGCATATTAACATTTACAAAATTTATTTATTTTTAATTTAAAAATTTTTCAATGTCTCTAGCAGCCTCACAGGAGGTACTTCTTATAGCTAAATCAATTTTTCCATAGTCCTTCTTGAAGTGTGATGGCTATTTCTGGAAGTTTGAAGGATCTGTAGCATTCATATTCCAAGATTCAAAGAAAAAAGTGTAGAATGGGAGTAGGGGGAGGGGCATAGGAGATGGTTCTAGAAGTTGGACTGTGAACAGAAAGGACTAGAGATGACAGCTGACATAAGCTCAGGAAAACTGAGTTTTGGTACTCTAAGGACTAAGAGCTAATATTTATATAGTGCTTTAAGGTTTATGAAGTACTTCACAAAGAGTATCTTATTTGATTCTTATAAAATCTCTTTGAAATAGGTGCTATTATTTATTCCCATTTTACAGATGAGGAAACTTTCACTGAGAGAATTTAAATGACTTGCTCACCATCACTGAACAATTAAGTGTCTGAGGAAGGATTCAAATTCAGGTCTCCCTGATTTTAAGTTCAGTTTTCTGTTTACTATGTTATCTAAAAAATATATTTTTTGCACATCAGCCTGTGACTCCAGTTCTACATTAGGCTCTTTGAGGAAAGAAACACAACAGAAGTAGAACATAGATTTTCTGCCCACAAGGACCTTACAATCTAGTTAAAGAGACAGGACAAATAAACTTCAAATAATTAGATGACAGTTCAAGACAAAACACAATTTAGTGCTAAATAATACGTGATTAACTATAAATACTATGGGAGTTCAAGCAATGTCAAGATCAGAGAGGGCTAGGGAAATCATGGGAGGTATGAAAGAAAGAGGATATCAGCTACATCCTGAAGGATGGATAAAAGAGCTGGAACTAAGAAAAGGCAAACAGGTCTTTGTCCCAGGGTGCAGAAATTTAGAGGTGCACCATTCTGCTCCCAATGAAAGGTCACAGACAATTTAGCTAATGGAACCCCTCTTATGATTAGAGGGCAGGAGGATGGAACACTAAACTCCTTCCAAAGCTTTCCTTTACAGAAGACAGGACTTGTACTTTCTAGCTTCTTCCACTTTCCATCTGTAGCTCTACTTGGTTTTAACTCCATAGAACAAGATGACCCTATGGTATGTCATCTTCCTCTAGTAGATTCAAAGTTCCTTGAAGGCTTATTTACATCCCCAGGACTTAGCACAGTGCCTGGCACTCAGTAGGCAATTAAGAAATTTTTACTGAAGTGAATTAAAGATACAAAAAACAAAATAGCCATACTACCAAGGGTATTATCCTTTTTTTCTAAAACAATTAGTCTAATGTGGGCAGCGCTTCTTCTTGCTTCACTTTACTTTCTTTTGCTCTGAATACCCTTAAGATAATTTTCTCCCCTCTCTTCTAGTAGCTTATTTTAAAAAATAAGATTCTATTTATATAGAAATCTCACAGCACAGCTTTGTGGAGCAAAGGGAGTAATATACGTAAAACGATCTTTGCCTTCACTCCAATAAGCCCTAGGCAAGGTACAGGCTTTTGCTGCAAAAAAACATTCTTGTCAGTTTCTCAATTCCCATCATCCATGGTGTACAGAGAAGAATATCCCCAAAAGACTTTCAAAAAGTTTGTTATCAGTGATCTGCCCAAAACACTTCAATAAGAGGAAGATTATCATAGGAAGTCAGAAATGTGGGTCAGGCCTCAGAACTTGGGGTAAAAACAGAGGGACTCATTGTCTCAGATGTGTCCAGTACTGCACAATTTGTCCCACTATCCTCCATTCTCATAAAGGTAAGGTAGGTTGAGAGAGGGAAAAGGGGAACAAAACAACTCCTGAACCAAATTTACAACTAAATTCTAAAAAATGTATAAAGACCAAATAATCCCTTTGCTACATAAATAAATTACAACATAAATTTAAAAATTGAGAAAGAAGGCATTCTACCAAATGTCTTCCAGGGGGCAAATATAATTGTGATAACAAAATTATGGAGGAATAAATGAAAGAGGATTATGGATCAATGTCATCAGAGGCTAGAGCAATATATGCCCAAATTAAATCATTAGAACTAAGTTGGGTTTATTGCCAGTATTTCAAGGATGGTTCAGCATTAGGAAAACTATTAGCATAATTTTTTAAAGGATAATTAAAATTTCACATTTCTATATGAGGAAGACTTTGACAAAAATATAGGGTGAAGTCAAGATGGTGAAGTAGTGAGAAGTACAGCCTAGGTCCTTTATCATTTTTACTATACAAAGATCTAGAAAATGTATCAGAACAAACTTTAATTGAAAAATCAGGGGGGACTGAGCCAAGATAGGGTGGAGCCAAGATGGCTGAGTGAGAGCAATGACTCACCTAAGTTCTTACACAAACTCCTTCAGATACCTCTAAAAAGAGAATCTGACCAAATTTTGGAGGTGCAGAATCCAGTAGGAGACAGACTGTGGCAGATTCACAGCCCAGGACAGACTGGAAGATCAATGGGGAGGATCTGTTCCACAGGGGTGAGCCCACAGCACACAGCACAGCAGTATGGCTGAGCAGGAAAACCCCAGGGCAGCCATAGACAGCAGCATCACAGTGGAAAGGCAGAATGGCAGCCCAGAGTGGGAGACCAGCCGAGTCAAGTGAGTGACAGCTGCTGAGCACCAGATGTCAGCTGCAGCAGCTCCTGAGACTTTCAGCCCACAGACTAAAGGTCTGTAAGTCACCTACTTGAACTTCCAGGAGCCATAACGGCAGAGTGAAGGGTAACTGCTCTCCCCTCTCCTCTTGTTGACCTCGAAAGAACCATAAAATATTTCCCCAGAAAAATCCTGGATCAGTGGAAACAGTCAATGGGGCAAACAGTCTCATAACACTTGAGGCTAGAAAAATAGCTAAGAGGGATTTCTCTTACTGTGGCAGAGGTGAACCAGAAGGAGAGGGGACCCAGGGCAATGGAAACTCACACTAGGACCCAGGTGTGCCTCAGAGCTAGGAGAGGAGCTCCAGGGGAGGTGAAAACTTGCACTAGGACCCAGATGAGCCTCAGCCCTAGGAGAGGAGCCATAGAGGGAGTGGAAACTTGCCCTAGGATCTAGGCATGGCTCAGCACTCTAGGGGAAACGGGAAGACAGTAGGGTAGCTGGGATGACCAACCCCTGAGCTTGCCTTTGCTTCAGCTCAGCTGAGGAGATCTCCCATGTCCAGACCACCTCTCCCCCTTAATTAACAAGCTAGCCCCAGGGCTGATCTGGGGAACACAAAAATAAAAATTAGCACCTGCCCTTAGCTTTTTTCACACCAGTCAGCTCAACACCAAGTTCTGCAGCTTCTAACTGAAAGAACCAGAAGCCACAGCACACAATCACCATCATGAGCAAGAAAAAGCAAAGCAAGGGTGAAAAAACCATAAAATCTTTCTATGGGGACAAGGACCAAAACACGAATACCAAAGAGGTCAATAGTGAGACTGTACTGCCATCTGAAACTTCAGAACGGACTATGAACTGTTGGCATGCACAAACAGCTCTCCTGGAATAGCTGAAGAAGGAAACAGAAGAGAAACTGGCCAATCATTTTAAAAGCATGAAAAAAAGAATTTCATGAAGAGAACATCTCTTTAAAAAGGAAAACTGAACAAATGGAAAACGAAGTTCAAAAATTAACTGGAGAAAATACTTCCTTAAAAGGAATAACTGGACAGATGGAAAAGGAGATGCAAAAGTTAACTGAAGGAAACAATTTGATAAAAATTAGAATTGGGCAAGTAGAAACTAATGACTCTATGAGACATCAAGAATTAGTCAAACAAAATCTAAGGAATGAAAAGATAGAAAAAAATGTAAAATATCTAATTGGAAAAACAACTGACCTAGAAAATAGATCCAGGCGAGAAAATTTAAGAATTATTGGCCTACCAGAAAGCCACAATGAAAAAAAGAGTCTGGACAAAATCATCCAAGAAATCATCAAGGAAAACTGCCCAGAAGTCCAAGATCCAGAGGGCAAAATAGTCATCGAAAGAATCCACCATTCACCTCCTCAAAGGAATCCCAAATTAAAAACCCCAAGAAATATTGTTGCCAAACTCCAGAACTATCAAGTGAAGGAGAAAATACTACAGGTAGCCAGAAAGAAACCATTCAAATATTGAGGATCACACAGGACTTTGCAGCTTCTACATTAAAAGATTGAAAGAATTGGAATCCAATATCGCATAAAGCAAAGGAGCTGGGACCACAACCAAGAATCAATTACCAAGCAAAGTTCAGCATAACATTTCAGGCAAGGAAACAGTCATTCAACTAATTAAGGTGCTTCCAGATCTCCCTAACAAAAAGGCCAGAACTGAATAGAAAATTTAATCTTCAAATGCAAATCTCAAGAAAGGCATAAAAAGGTAAATAGGGGAGAAAAAAATCTAAAACTTGTTACTCAATTTGGGCAAACTGTTTACCTCCCTATAAGGGAAGATAATACCTGTTAATCTTGAGAATTGCACATCTATTATGAAATTATAAAAGGGATATACATAGAGGGAATGGGTATAAAGTAAATGGCGTGATGATAAAAATATGATTTAAACATGTGAAGGGATTGTAACAGAAGATGTGAAAAGGAGGAAGCAGAAAATGGTAAATTATATCACAGGAAGAAGTACAAAATTATAGTAGAGGGAAAGAGGGGAGGGAGACAAGCACTGTTTGAGGGGTACTTTCATCTGATTTGGTTCAAAGAAGGAACAATAAACTTAATTAAGTATATAATTCTAATTAGCTCTATAGGCAGTTGGAGGGGAAGGGGAAGAAAGGGGAGGGGAAGATAAAAGGGAGGGAAGAAGTAGTAAGGGTAAAGTGGAGTAAAAGGGAGGGGGGCCAAAAGAAGGAAGGGAAGGTGGCAGGAGGTGGTGGTGAAAAGTGAAAACGATTGAGGAGGGGAAGGGAAATGGGAGAACTAAAAACACAAATAGTGGGAAAGAGGATGAAGGGAATACACAGATTGTAGTCATAACTGTGAATGTGAATGGAACAAACTCTCCCATAAAATGGAGATGGATAGCAGAATGGATTAAAAGCCATGATCCAACAATATGTTGTTTACAAGAAACACATTTGAAAAGGGGGGATACACACAGAATAAAGGTAAAAGGTTGGAGCAGAATATATTGTGCTTCAGCTGATGTAAGAAAAACAGGGGTAGCAACCCTAATCTCAGACAAAACAAAAGCAAAAATAGATCTAATCAAAAGAGATAAGGAAGGAAACTATATCCTGCTAAAAGGCACCATAGACAATGAAACAATATCATTACTAAACAAGTATGCTCCAAGTTGTATAGCATCCAGATTCTTAGAGGAGAGGTTGGGGGAGTTGAAGGAAGAAATAGATAGCAAAACTATACTAGTGGGGGACCTCAACCTCCCCTTCCCTGAACTTGATAAATCTAACCTCAAAATGAACAAGAAAGAGGTTAAGGAGGTAAATAAAACTGTGGATAAGGTAGATATGATAGATCTCTGGAGAAAACTGAATGGAAATAGGAAGGAATATACCTTTTTCTCAGCAGTACATGGCACATATACAAAAACTGACCATATTCTAGGGCATAAAAACCTCACAATCTAGTGCAGAAAGGCAGAGATAGTCAATGCATTCTTCTCAGAACATATTGCAATAAAAATTATATGTAATAAAAGATAAACCATGGAAAGATAAACCAAAAATTAATTGGAAACAAAATAATCTAATCCTAAAGAAGGAGTGGGTTAAATAACAAATCATAGAAACAATCAACGACTTCATTCAAGAGAATGACAATAATGAGACAACCTACTAAATATTATGGGATATTGCAACAGCAGTTCTTAGGGGAAGTTTTACATTTTTGAATGCCTACGTGAATAAAATAGAGAAAGAAGTGACTTGGGCATGTAGCTGAAAAAGCTAGAAAAAGAACATATTGAAATCCCCAAGCAAATACCAAATTAGAAATAGAGAAAATCAAAGGAGAGATTAATGAAATTGAAATTAAGAAAACAATTGAACTAATAAATAAAACCAATAGTTGGTTTATGAAAAAACTAATAAAATTGATAAACCTTTGGTCAATTTGATTTAAAAAAAGAAAGAAGAAAACCAAATTATTAATATCAAAAATGAAAGGGGTGAACTCACCTCCAAAGAGGAGGAAATTAAAACAATAAATAGAAATTACTTTGCCCAACTTTATGCCCATAAATTTGACAATCTAAATGAGATGGATGAGTATTTTAAAAAATACAAATTGCCCAGATTAACAGAAGAGGAAGTTGAATACTTAAACAACCCCACCTCAGAAAAAGAAATTGAACAAACTATCAATGAACTCCCTAGGAAAAAATCTCCAGGACTGGATGGATTTGCAAGTGAATTCTATCAAACATTTAAAGAACAGTTAATTCCAATACTATATTGACTGGGAAAACTGCGTAAGAAGGAGTCCTCCCAAATTCTTTTTATGATACAAATATGGTTTTGATACCTAAACCAGTAAGAGACAAAACAGAGAATGAAAATTATAGACCAATTTCTCTAATGAATACAGATGCAAAAATTTTAAATAAGATTTTAGCAAAACGAATACAGCATCTTATCACGAGAATAATACATTATGATCAGGTAGGATTTATACCAGGAATGCAGGGCTGGTTCAATATTAGGAAAGCTATTAGCATTATTGATCATATCAACAACAAAACTAACAGAAACCACACGATTATCTCAATAGATGCAGAAAAAGCTTTTGACAAAATACAATACCCATTTCTATTAAAAACACTGGAGAACCTAGGAATAAAGGGAACTTTCCATACAATAATAGGCAGTGTCTACCTAAAACCTTCAGCAAGCATTATATTCAATGGAGATAAGCTAGATGCATTTCCAATAAGATCAGAAGTGAAACAAGGATGTCCATTATCACCACTATTATTCAATGTGGTACTAGAAATGTTAGCTGTAGCAATTAGACAAGATAAAGAAATTGAAGGAATTAGAATAAGCAAAGAAGAAACTAAGTTATCACTCTTTGCTTATGATATGATGACAGACTTAGAGAATCCCAGAGATTCAAGTAAAAAAGTACTTGAAATAATAAACAACTTTGGCAAAGTTGCAGGTTGCAAAATAAATCCACACAAATCTTTTGCATTTCTATATATTAGTAACAAAGCCCAACAGCAAGAAAGAGAAAAAGAAATCCCTTTTAAAGAAAGCTAGGGTAGACACTATAAAATATTTGGGAGTTTACCTGCCAAAACAAACCCAGGGACTATGTGAACACAGTTACAAAGCATTTTTTGCACAAATAAAGTCAGATCTAAGTAAGTGGAAAAACATCAGTTGCTTATGGGTAGGTCAAATCAATATAATAAAAATGACAATTCTACCTAAATTAATTAATTATTTAGTGCCATACCAATTAAAATATCAGATAATTATTTTCTAGGACTGAATAAAACAATATCAAAATTCATCTAGAAGAACAAAAGGTCCAGAATATCAAAGAGACTAATGAAAAGAAATGCTAGGGAAGGTAGCCTAGCACTAAGAAGTCTCAAATTGTATTATACAGCAGCAATTATCAAAACCACTTGGTACAGGCTAAGAAATAGAAGGGTAGACAAGTGGAATAGGCTAGGTACTCAAGACACAGTAGGCAATGAATATAGCAATCTACTGTTTGATAAACCCAAGGACCCCAGCTTCGAGGATAAGAACTCACTGTTTGACAAAAATTGCTGGGAAAACTGGATAATAGTGTTGCAGAAACTAGCCATAGACCCATGCCTGACACCATACACAAGAATAAAGTCCAAATGAGTACACAGTCTAGTTATAAAGATTGATACTATGGACATATTGGAAGAGCAAGGAATGGTGTATTTATCAGATTTATGGAAAAGGGAAGCATTTTTGACTAAAGAAGAGATAGAAAGCATTATGAAGTACAAGATGGATAATTTTGATTACATTAAACTGAAAAATTTTTGCGCAACCAAAATTCAGAGGGATGTGGTACATTGGAAAAGAATTTTTATGGCTATTCTCAGGGATAAAGGTATCATTTCTAGAATATATAAAGAACTGAGTCAAATGTACAATACAAGCCATTCCCAATTGATAAATGGGTCAAAGGATATGAACAGGCAATTTTCAGAGGAAGAAATTAAAGATATCTATAATCATATAAAAAAATTCTCTAAATCACTTTTGATTAGAGTGATGCAAATCAAAACAACTCTGAGGTACCACATAACACCTATCAGATTGGCAAACATGACAGAACAGGAAGATGATAAATGTTGGAGAGGATGTGGGAGAGTTGGAACACTAATTCATTGTTGGTGGAGCTGTGAGCTCATCTAACCATTCTGGAGAGTAGTTTGGAACTATCCCCAAAGGGCTACAAAAAATGTGCATACCCTTTGACTCAACAGTATCACTTCTAGGGCTGTATCCCCAAGAGATCATAAATATGGGAAAGGGTCCCACATTTATAAAAGTATTTATAGCAACACTCTTTGTATTAGCCAAAAACTGGAAATCAAGGAGATACTCATCAATTGAGGAACGGTTGAATAAACTATGGTATATGAATACAATGGAACACTATTGCGCTATAAGAAATGAACAAAAAGACTTCAGAGAGGCCTGAAAAGACTTATATGATTGATGCTGAGTGAAAGGAGCAGAACCAGGAGAACTTTGTGCACAGCAACAACCACAGTGTGCGAGTTTTTTCTGGTAGACTTGGAACTTCGTAACAAGGCAAAGACTTAAAAAAATACCCAGTGGTCTTCTAAGGCAAAATGCCTTCCACATCCAGAGAAAGAACTATGGAATTCAATCACAGAATGTAGCAGATCATTTTTGTGTGTGTGTGTATTATGGTTTGGTTTGTTATATGATTTCTCCCATTCATTTTAGTTTTCTACACAGCATGACTATAGTGAAAATGTATTGGAAAGGAATGTTATGTGTAGATCCTATATACAATTGTATGCTGTCTCGGGGAGGGAGCGGGGAGGTGTGAAGTAGGTAGAGGAAAAAAGAAATCTAAGTTTTGTGGTAGTGATTGTAGAACACTAAAAAGAAATTAAATTAATATATAAAAAAAGAAAAAAATAGAAAAATCCAATAAAAAGCCATAATGAGTCATTTTTCCAGCCCAGGAAAGCCTATGGAAAGAGATAGAAGAAGACTGTGAACACCAGGGATGGCATCTTGCCAGGAGCACCATGCATGAAAAAGGGCTGAGACTGACCACAGGGCCGGAAGGGATTCCAGGGAATTCCCGAACTAGTGTAGGATTCAAGGACATGTGCCATCTGGCAGTTCTATTACCTACTATCTATCTCCAAGTCATATATTTAGACTATAGGAGGGGAATTAAATCAAGGGGATAGGAAAAAGGATCATTGGCCCTACCTGAGTGAGGAACAAGTTTAAGCAGTAGAGTGTCTACATGGCTCTGGCTGCAGAAGCAGAACAGGGACTCAGTTCTATATTCCCGCCCAGGTTGAAGTCTGCAGTGAAATAACCAGGGTAGGAATCCCAGAGCAAGAGGGACAATTGAGTGGTTCTGAACCTGCAGAGTCTCCAAGTGGCTAAGTCTAGTAGGAGTCTTTTGAAACTTCCAACCAAGGACAAGCTGGGACCCAAACCTGGGTCAAGAAGTTGCAGAACTTCGAAAAAAGAAGGCAATGAGTCAATTTAGCCTTTGATTCCATTGCTTTGGGGGACCAGAAAGCTGGAAGGTTCCCAGTCTAAGTTGTGAAATCTGTATAAAATAATTCAAAAGATAGCAGCTCAGCCCAGACTTTCCCCTCAGAAGGGCACAGAATTCATCCTCAACATAGAGCCCAATGTCACGGAATAGGCTAGAAGAATGAGGAAAAAGTTACTTCAACCATAAAGAGTTATTATGGAAATAGGGAAGTTCAAGACACAAATCCAGAAGAAGAAAATGACTCAAAAATATCTATAAGCAAAACACCAAAGAAAAATGCAGCTTGGACACAAAACTCCTGCCTTGCTAGACAGTGCTATGCTGCCCCATGCTGCCTCCTCCATGCCTTAGGCACCATGCCACCCCCTTGCCTTTCTTCACATCATTCCCCATCATGTAAGTGCCCTCCTCCTTTCTCTCTACCCATGCAAATCCTTCTTATCTTTAAAGTCCTAACTCATATTCCTTCTCTTTGTTGAAGCCTTCTCAGATGACTTTAACCCACACTGATCTTTCCTTCATTTGAACTCACACCAATATTATATAATTTACTTAACAATTATGTACTGTCCTGTGACATTTCGGGTGTTGTACTGCTAGTACAGTATAGTACATGTCCTAGTTTGGCCTCGCTACAGCTGTTTTCTGTTGCCTACATCAGAAGGAGAATCTGTTCCTACTTGGTAAACTGGCCAAGGTACTGGATTCTTTACAAAATGGTTTCAGGACTAGAGGTCAGGGTATGGGCAGAATAAGCTTTGGCTGTCTGAACTGCATTAAGCAAGGGATTGAGAAATGAAGAAATTATAAAGAACTCAAGGGATCACCAGTTTCCGTAGAAGGGGCATTTTGTGCTCTGAAAACTGTAAATGAACTTCATATTATCTGTCATCTCTCCAATAGTACTGTAATCTCCTTGAGAACAATGACCATATCCTTGCTTTTCTGTATTCATCACAGATTCATTGCAATATCTTGCACATAGTAGGTATTCAATAAATATCGATTGATATTATTTGATTTACCTAAATAGGTTCACTAGATATGTGGCAAAAGTTCATAAAGTTTTTTCCAACACATTTCTTTTTTTTTTAATTGAAGATAACATAAAAGAGGAATGCTTGCCTGGTTTGGGTAAAGAGTTCATCAGTATGTCCAGTAATTGCTGCTTCTTTGAACTTTTTATTTGTGACACATAATGCATTGCTGATTTTCCATTAACATCACAGAGCTTGGGATCTCTAGGAAGGAATAAAGAAAACAAAAACAAAAAAAATTAATTCTAATGAGAGAAAGAATTTTACTGGTATGCCAGTGTCATTTTGGAAAGGACAATTCAAGTTATCAAAAATAATCAAGCATTTCAAAATATACCTTTCAAAGTACTAGTAGTTTCAGAATTATATTTCCTTTGAAAATTATTCCTTCTGCGGATTTCCCTCTTTCTGTTAAAAGCATCCAAGTCATTACTGGCTCCTTCCTATGACACATCCATTCAATTGCTGAGGACTGTCAATTACATCTCTGTAATACTTCTCATGTCTACCCCATCTCTACCATTCTGACTTCAGATCCTCAATAGTCCTCTCCGGACAAATATAATTAATAGCCTCCCTACTCCTCTCCTTACCTTAACTCTCTATTTCCTCCACTCTATTTGACTCATCGCTGCCAGATTTATCTTCCTAATTTACAGCTTTGATTTCATTCTTTCCTTTCTCAAGCACTTAAAAAATGTCTCTGTTCTTATGAGATATAGTCCAAATTTCTTCTCCTTATGTGCACAGCATTCCCCAGCTTGGGTCTATCCTATTTAGCTAGCCTTTTATCACACTTCTCCTCAAGTATTCTGCATACTAGAAATACTTGGAAACATCCTCCAGGTTATTTCTCGATAGCCTCTCTTTTGCCCTTATCTTAGAGGACCTAGACATCCCTCTTATCCTCTTTCCCTTTACTTTGCCTGTTGAAATACTATCCATTCTGCACAGTCCAGTTCAAATGCTTTCTTTTCCATGAAATCATTCCTTATAATCTTCAGCTAGAAATAAGCTCTTCCTCTGATGAACTCTGAAAGCACATTTTTTATGCCTCCCACGCATTCATCACGTTCTATTATTTTGCATACCATAGGATTAAGGTATCATTGATTCAGAGCTGGAATACACTGAATTTAACTCCCTCATTTTACAGGTGGGGAAACTGAAGCTGATAGAAATTAAGTGACCTGCCCAAAGACATACAAGAAGTTTCTCAGGTAGGGTATGAACTCAGGGCTTAATGACTCCAAGTGCAATTCTCTACTCACAGTGCTACCTTGCTGCCTTATTTGAAGAGAAGTAGTATGGTGGGGTAGGAAAAAACACTAGGTTTAGATTGAGAAGACTTCAATTCCTAGAATACTTGTATCCTAATCTGTATTAAAATTATTTCTGTTCATCTCTTGTCTCACCTATTAGATTATAAGCTCCTGGAGGGCAGAGACTACATCTTATTTCATCTTCAGACTTCCCATCACCTCCCCACTCAATCTTAAGCACAGGGCTTTGTATGTAGGATGTACTTTAAAAATGTTTGTTGAATTGAAGAGTTGAATAACTAGCTGACTGTTTTCAGGCTTCATTTAGGATGCTTAGTGGATATATAGCTAACAGGAGCACCATCTGGTTTTCTCTAGACAGCTGAACAACAATTTAAAAAATTAATTCATAGTTTGAGAAAACAGAGTGATGGTATAAGTATCAATAAGGAAATTGAGAATCAGAAAGGTTAAATGATTTGCTCACAGTCATATATCTAAATATCCAAGTCAGAACTTGGTATATACTACATACAGATTAGAATACAAGTGAAGCTTGGTGGCACAGTGGATAGAGCACTGAGTTTGGAGTCAGGAAGACTTGAGTTCAGATCCAGACTGAGACACTTCCTAGCTATGTGAGTTAGTTACTTAACCTCTGTTTGCCTTAATTTCCTCATCTGTAAAATGAGGATAGCAATAGCACCTTCATCCCAGGGTTGTTGTAAGGTTGAATGAAATCATATTTATAAAGTGCTTAGTATAGTGTTGAGCACATAACAGGCACTATATAGATATTAGCAAAAGAGAGAGGTCCTAACAAAGAGTTGTATGAAATTTGAAGAGGGACCCCTTGCAGCTTGGGAGATCAGGGAGGGTTTACTGCAAGAGGTAGTACCTCTTCTACTTGAAAGGAGGGAGAGAGAGAATTCACAAGGCAGAAACAAAGGGAAGATTGGACGTTTCAGGTACATGGAGTGTAAAATAAGTGAAAGCCCAGAGGCTAAGATCAATACAACACGAGGAAAACAAGGAGAGAAATAGAAACCTGAGCCTGATGACTCCTTCACCCTATTTGTAGCTCAGGGGCAGAGGGATTACTCAATGTACATCCATTAAGTTATGATAGTAGGTCCTAAGGATGTAAAAGGTAGCCCATCCCTAGCTTCAAGGAGTTTGCTTTCAACTAAGGGACACAAGAGGCACACAGAGAGGAATATAAAAGTTAAACTGAGGAGGGAGAGAGAATTAACAAATGGGAATCTGAGAAAGCTTCAAGGAGAAAGTGGAAAATAAACAGGGGCTTGAAGAAAGATCAGGATGTGAAGGCAGAAGAGGAAGTGCTTTTTAGGCATTAGGCACTGTGTGGACGAGCAGAGGTAGAAGATGGAAAATGAAATGAAGGAACCAGCTCAAAACCTATCTGGGTTTGAATATAGAGTATTTGAAGGTGAGGAGAAGGAGAGATGTAGGCTGGATTCATGATTTCATTGAAGAAAGTTAATGATATGAAACAGGCTAATTCTAGAGGAGGGAATTTGTACTGTACTGCCTTAGACAACAGGGAGATGAAAACAAATTAGATACACTTCAAAAAGAAAACTGTGTTGCCAATTGTCTGAGGGCAGGAAACCCAGGATCAGAAACAAGCAAATAAAACCATCTTTTTGTCTTAGTATCCCCAGAATCTAGTGGTATGCCTGATAACATGCTGAGTGCTGAAAAACTCCTTGTTGAATGGAATTGAGTTGAGAGGCTGTTTAATAATTCAGTGATTCTCAAAGTTTTGTACTTGCAATATCCTACTACTGTTTAGTTTTATGAGGCTCCATTTCTAAAAGCATATTTTAATTTTTAAATGTAAGGGAATTAAGGTTTGAGAAATTTAACAACACCCTTTAAGCTAATGAGGAACAATCTGGATGTTACGAAACAAAAGCTGCAAATCATTTGTATCCCACAATAACAATGAAAAGTGGTAGGAATTTCACAGTTAAATCTCAGAGATGTGTAATCACTTGCATGCTGGAGGAGCATGGCATTAACAATAATAAACAATAGCATTTACATAGTGCTTTAAATCTTGCAACAACTCTGGGAGGTAGGTGGTAAACAAAATGAATGAACATTATAATAAATATAACCTTATAATAAATAAACCCATTTATTTACCTGAGAGGTAGGCTCTATCATTATCCCCATTTTTATAGGTTAGGAAACTAAGGCACAAAGTGGTTAAGTGCCTTGCCTAGCATCACACAGATAGTAAACATTTGAAGCAGGACTTGAACTAGGGTCTTCTTCACCACAAGTCTGTTCATGGTACCACCTAGCCGTCCCTGAAATCCCAGGGGATGGAAAGACAAAGAGCCTAGTTTCAAATTCTACCTCTATCACTTACTATGTGATCTTAGGCAAGTCACTCAATTGCTGCTGATCTCAGTTTCTTCATCTGTAAAATGAGAGAACTGGACAAAATCTAAGATCATTCCTACCTCTAAATCTATAATACTAAGTGCAACATCGTTGACATGAAGAAATGGTTTTCTTTATTTAATCAAAACAATTCAATATTCCTAAGTTTATTAATCATTTCAGTAATGAATAGTTCTTTAGGTTCTTTAGCATTCTTTAATTAGCCACATTCATACTCACGCATTATGCTTGAGAAGTTCTGAAAGAAGTTCAATGGGTCTGTACTCTGTTACTATATCAAGGCTTTCAAAGAGGTCAACATCTCTCACTGCCAGCATCAGAGGAGTCAACCCATGTTGATTCGGGAAATTTATATCCAAGGATTTTTCTGATGACTTAAAAAAGAATAAAAGCTTTCAATTTTTTCTGCCATTCCTATTATTCCTCCTTGTTTGTTCACATGCCTACTGCTTTCTTGGATTGGATCTGTTTTATGTTGATTTCAACATATTTCTTTCTTATCATCTGTCCTTCTGTTCTTCAAGTTTTAAAGAAATTGGAATCTTGCCTCATGCTCTAGGCCCTATTACCCACTAGAAGAATGGGAGATTCTAAGGGCGGAAACTTTTTTGTTCTCATCTTTGTAACTGCAGACATAGCACAACGCCTTGAATCTATAGAAGGCGCTTGACAAATACTTGTCATTGAATGCTAATCCTTCACAGATGACCTAGATCAGAGGTCCTCAAGTTTGGTGCTTTGACTGAATCCAAACTTCACAGAACAAATTCCCTCAATAAAAAGATTTCTTCTGTGAAATTTGGATTCAGTCAAAAGGCTGCATTTGATGACCTAGAGGGTCACCTGTTTCAAGACCAGTTTCCTCACTGTTGTCCTACCTCAATAGAGCTTCACTAATTATTGGGGTACTTAACTCATATCTATCTTCAATCTCTTCTTCTTTCCTTCTCCTTCAAAACATGGTGAAGTTGCCATTGTTTTGACAAAGCTTTTCCTTGGCTCTTCTGCCTTCTTGTATCTATCATACTATTTTTTCCCCTTGCTTTCATAGATAAACTTCACAAACAAGTGGCAAAATTTATGTTGGCTACTCTTCAAGTTCTCCTCTCAGAGTCCCTCTTCTTCCATTTTTGGCTCCCATCTCCTCCTAGACACCTATCCTTTGATTCATTCTTAGACAATCATGTAGTCATAATCCTTTCATCTACTAAGAGGCACACAGCCAATAGTCATGATTTTGGAAGGCAGAATAAGAAAAATAAAGAACAAGACATTAAAATTCTAAATAAGATTATGGAACAAGAAGTAATAAAGTTGAACCAAGCTATGCATGGAATGAATTATGTATGGATTTGAGGACAGGACTGGGAAGTTGCAGATGGGGGCTTGAGGAGAGAGGAAAAGTTCTGAAAAAAATTACTATGAGAAATGATGTAGACAGTCAATGAGAAGAGGCAAAATATTGTCAAAATATGAGCAAAGACCCAACTTAAGTATCATATATTCATGGCAACTGAAATCATCTCGATTTCCTCCATTGGTACCCAATAGTTGAGGAATAAGAATAGTTGAAACAGACATTGGATGTGACCAGGGTTTGAGGATTAACAGGTCAATATGGTAAAATTTGTGGGTGATGTGAGTAGGATGAGATTATCAATGGAACACAGTGAATCCCTTAAAGTGGCAGACCACAGGGATAAGACTAGGTAGGAAAAATGAAGCCAGAATGGGGAAGATTTCATTTTAAAGAACTATAGTTTACATTAAAGAACTTTCCATATAATATATCATTGTTACTACTTAAATACTAAAATACTTTTTTTTTTAATTGTACACTTTAAGAAGTAGGCAGCAGCTAGGTGGTACACTGGATAGCGCACTTACCTGAAGGCAGGAGGACCTGAGTTCAAATCCAGCCTCAAACACTTACTAGTTTTGTGACAGTGAGCAAGTCTTACTTAACCCTGAATGCCTCAACAACAAAATGAAAAGATGTCAAGGTTACAAACCAGGGAGAGTGGAAAGATGGTGATGCATTACACAAATAGAGGGAAGTTTGGAAGAAGAGATGATTTAAAAGGGAAAAAAAAGTAGATAGCCATTCTTTCTAAAGCAGTTACTAATTTTTGAGACTGAAAATGCTAGATTCTTAAAGCTTTAACAAAATTTATAACACAAAACATCCAATTTGTACTTAGCAATGAGTCCATTCGTAGTATAAATCTAAGTGGAAACATTGTAATTATTTGTCTGTATCAAGGTAGAAGACAATTCTGAACTAGAAATTCACTTTGCTACCAAGTTATCTAGCTGACTAAAACTACTGGATAGTTCCCAGATTTCTCCTTCTTCGTAATAGGGAAGATAGAGCTGAAACATTTCTGCCTTGGCTTCCACATGGGCAAAATAAAGATTATATTACCTCAGACAAGTGCTTGGGGAATTAATTAGTTATCTTTTTTGATTCTCTGAAAGAAACCACCTATATTTTGTTTGTTATTATTAGTTTGAAACAACATAAAGGTAAGAGCTGGAAATAGACTTGCTGCTGTAGATGATTCATTCAACACTCATTTGATAGTTACTTATTTTTTACTGTGAGTATAGTAATTGGAAACTGTACTAAACCATTCAGATATTCTTCATTATTGGTGAAAATGATCTGGTAAAATATTCTATAGAGATTTACAGCCCCAAATCTGTTGATAATAAATATCATTAGGACAAAAAACACCTGGCAGTAAAATCATTTCCAAGTCTGACTTTGTATTAATATGTGTATGTGTGTATATGTATGTATATGTGTGTATATACACACATATACATAATTACATACATACATATATATATATACACTATATATATATATATGTATCTTTTTATCTGTTATGCCTGTAAAGATAATATAAGCTCTTTAAAGGCAGGGACTCTTGTTTTTATCTTTGTATTCCCAAAGCCATGCATCGGGCCATTTTCAACAAAGCAGAACCTTTTTTTCAAATACATTTTTATTGATGTCTTTTTTTAACATTACCATATTTTCCCCAGTATCTCTCCCTCTCTCCTTCCAGAAAGCCATCTCATATATCAAATAGTTTTTTAAAGACAAAAAACGAAGAAAAAATTAGCATAACAAAATAATACATTGAAAAAAATCTTAAAATATTTGCAATGTATAATACAACAAAGTAATTTTAAAGTGTTGGTTTTATTGAAATGGATTGCATTGCACTGAATTTAACTGAATTGAATTTAACTGGATTAGGGATAACTGTCAATATAATAAAATTCTACTACAACAAAAGTGTTTGAATGATCCCCCTAAGTTTATTTCAACTGGATTTGATCTCTCTGTTAACTGACTAGTGTGTATGACTTCAGTTTTTCCCATGTCCAGTTGTTCCCTTTAACTCTAAGAGAATGAAAAGAACTTTGATTCCTAAGGTGTCAGGCAACAGAAGTTTCTCCATTTCCAATTTTTCAACCTCTAGATCAGGAGTTCTTCAGCTTTTTCTATATCATAGATCCCTTTGGCAGTCTGGTAAAGTCTATGGACCTCAGAATAATGTTATTAATTGTATAAGAAAAAATATAGAATTACAAAGGAAACTAATTATATTGAAATAGTTATCAATAGTTAAATTTAAGAGCCCCTGCTTTGGAAGTGCATTTAGTTATTAGTAATAAGAAAACTTGCTTTCAGCTCACCAGTAATAAATATCTTAGTTTATGAATCTGTTTTTTACAAGATGTCATAGAGAAAAGAACCTGCAAGAAAATGGGCAGCTGAAGGATTCAGCTCAATATCCCTGAGCTTACTAATGAAAAATGGGCAGCTGAAGGACTAATGAAAAATGTCCAAAGGTTATTTTTTTTCTTAAATACTCAAGAAGAGACTTATACAACTTCAATAATTAAAATTTTAAAGGAATCAGTGATTTCACCAATTCAGGATGGATGAGGGATATACTTCCACTAATACAGATGATAGCCCCTTGTGATCTAATATTTAGTTTTCAACTGTTCCTGATAAAAAAAATTAATGTTAGTCACTTTTTACATAGAAAGTGCTTGATAAATTTTTGTTGCATTTAATTGAATGACCTGACAAGCAAATTTCTTGTGACAAGTATTTTATAGTAGAACAGTGGCTATGTGGCACAGTCGATAGAGTGCTGGGCCTGGAGCCAGGAAGTCCTGAATTCAAATATGGCCTTAGACACTTAGCAGCCAGGTAGGGGCCCCGGGAAGATCATTTAACCTCAGCCTCCCTGTTTCCTCAACTGTAAAAAAGGGATAATAATATTTACCTTCCAGGAGTGTTGTGAATATCAAATGAGGTAAGACGTTTAAAGCTCTTAATACAGGGCCTGGTATATAAGCACAGCAGGTGCTTAATAAATACCTGTTCCCCTTCTCCCTATATTGTTTTTTTGTGTTGATCATTCCCCCAAATAAGTGAGACTTGGAAATATTTTTGCTACAAAGTGATCTTGTTTGTAACGTTACTTCTTGTAATTTTGCAGGCACTGTATGAATGTTGGCTATGTTTGTTATTATTCATATTATTTGACCTGTAATTCTAAAGTACTTTCATCCACAATTTTTACCAAATAACTTATCTAGGTTGCTCCTTACTGAAGGAATATAGAGTCTATCAACAGGCAAATATTCAAAGTCCCTCTTATTTAAGAGGCCTGACTAGAGCTTGTGCTCTGTGGACATGGCTTTCAGACATCTAGAGTAACGATAACACTGGGGGACAGAGCCAAGTTGGCAGAGTAGAAAGATGGACCTACTGTAGCTCTACCCCTATAGCCCATAAATCACCTGTAAAAAAAAGACTCAAAACAAATTCTAGAGCAGCAGAACCCACAAAACAGAGTAAAAGAGATTTCCAGCCCAAAACGCCTGGAAGGCCAACAAGAAAGGCCTACTGCATGGGTTCAGAGTGGAGCACAGTCCAACCTTGGCCACACCACCAAGCACTGACAGGACTGGAGCAGGTTTCAGGGTATGGAACCACCAGTAGAAGCTGTGGTTCCCAGATTTTTAAATCCACAAATTCCAAAGACAGCTTCAAAAGTCAGTGAGAAAACTCTTTAACCTGGGTGAGAGGGGAGCAGGGTCCAGCCCCAGTCCCCCACGCTGGCCCCAGGGTGGTAATAGCCACTGTGGCAGCAGCATCAATTTTTGGAGTCTTTCCCTTAAAGACCCTGGGGGAATTGAGCAGTTAATCTGGGTCTCAGTCCTGAGTGGTGGTCCTGGGGTGAGGAGGAGTGCTGGTGTGATGGAGCTGGTGGTGATTATGGAGAGGGAACCCTACTCTCAGTTTCAGGGGAGAAAAGCTTTGGTAGCTTCCAGAGAAGAGTGCAGGCCAGGAGAGGAGTAACTCCTCTCCCTTGATTGTGCCACCTTGGAGGAACCGAGAACTTACAGTTCCCTAGAGTATACCCTCCACTTGACAAAGGACTCAGAAGTCAAGTAACAGGCTGGGAAAACGCCCAAAAAGGAAAAAAAAAATAAGACTATAGAAGGTACCTTCCTTGGTGAAAAGGTATTTTCTTCCATCCTGTTGGATGAGGAAGAACAATGCATACCATTAGAGGAAGACATGAAAGTCAAGGCTTCTACATCCAAAACCTCCAAAAAAATATGCAATGGTCTCAGGTCATGGAAGAACTCAAAAAAAATTTTGAAAATCAAGTAATAGAGGTGGATGAAAAATTGGGAAGAAAAATGAGAGATATGCAAGAAAATCATGAAAAGAGAGTCAACAGCTTGCTAAAGAAGACCCCAAAAAATGCTGAAGAAAATAACACCTTTACAAACAGAATAACCCAAATGGCAAAAGAGGTCCAAAAAACTAATGAGGAGAAGAATGCTTTAAAAAGCAGAATTAGCCAAGTGGAAAAAGAGGTTCAAAAGCTTACTGAAGAAAATAGTTCTTTAAATATTAGAATAGAGCAGATAGAAGCTAATGACTTTATGAGAAACCAAGAAATTCCAAAACAAAACCAAAAGAATGAAAAAAATAGAAGATGATGTGAAATATCTCATTGGAATAAAAACTGACCAGGAAAATAGGTCCAGAGACAATTTTAAAATCATGGGACTACCTGAAAGCTGTGATCAAAAAAAGAGCCTAGACATCATCTTTCATGAAATTATCAAGGAAAACTGCCCTGATATTCTAGAACCAGAGGGTAAAATAAATATTGAAAGAATTCACCAATCACCTCCTGAAAGAGATACCAAAAGAAAAACTCCTAGGAATGTTGTAGCCAAATTTCAGAGTTCCCAGGTCAAGGAGAAAATATTTCAAACAGCCAGAAAGAAACAACTCAAATATTGTGGAAATATAATCAGGGTAACACAATATCTAGCAGCTTCTACATTAAGGAATCAAAGGGTTTGTAATATGATATTCCAGAAGTCAAAGGAACTAGGATTAAAACCAAGAATCACCTATCCAGCAAAACTAACTATAATACTTCAGGAGACAAAATGGTCATTCAACGAAACAGAGGGCTTTCAAGCATTCTTGATGATAAGATCAGAGCTGAATAGAAAATTTGACTTTCGAACACAAGAATCAAGAGAAGCATGAAAAGGTAAACAGGAAAGAGAAATCATAAGGGTCTTACTAAAGTTGAACTGTTTAGATTCCTACATGGAAAGATAATATTTGTAACTCTTGAGATTTTTCTCAGTATTTGGGATAGTTGGAGGGATTATAGATAGATAGATAGATAGATAGAGGGCACAGGGTGAATTGAATATGAAGAGATGATATCTAAAAAATAAAAATAAGAGGTGAGAGAAGAATATATTGGAAAGAGAAAGGGAGAAACAGAATGGGGCAAATTATCTCTCATAAAAGAGGCAAGAAAAAAGCTTTTTCAATGGAGGGGAAAATGGGATAGGTGAGAGGGAAAAAGTGAAGTTTACTCTCATCACATTTGACTTAAGGAGGGAATAACATGAACACTTAATTTGGTATGAAAATCTACGTTACACTTCAGGAAAGTAAGGGAGAAGGGGTAAGTGGGGTGTGGGGAGGATAATAGAAGGAGGGGCAAATGGAAGGAGGCAGTAATTAGAAGTAAACCCTTTTGGGGAGGAACAAGGTCAAAAGAGAGAATGGAAAAAATGTGGGGGCAGGATAGGATGGAGGAAAATATAGTTAGCCTTTCACAATATGACTGTTATGGAAATGTTTTGCATAACTACACATGTACAACCTATATTAAATTGCTTGCCTTCTCATTGGGGATGGATGGGGAGGGAGGAAGAGAGAGAAGTTGGAACTCAAAGTTTTAGGAACGAATGTTGAGAATTGGCTTTGCATGCAAGTGGAAAATAAGAAATACAGGTAATGGGGTGTAGAAATCTCTCTTTCCCTACAAGAAAAGAGAGAAGATGATAGAAGGGAGGGCAGATTGGGGGAAGGGGTAATCAGAATGCATGGTGTATTGGGGTGCAGGAGGGAAGAGATGGGGAGAAAATTTGGAATTCAAAATCTTGTGGAAATGAATGCTGAAAACTAAAAATAAAAAATAAATTAAAAAATCTAGAGTAACCTCTTTGCATAATGAAACATTAAAGGAGAAGTTTAGTGAAGGCCCATGAAAATAGCCATCAAAAATATTTATCCATACCTTCTTCAACGAAAAATATATATTGTTTCAGGTACCTGCTTGCTGCCTCTCTCTTCTAGGAAGATAACTGCATTTAGTCCAAAGGGATCTAAATAGCAATTAAACAAATGGCAATTATGGCAAGGGAACACCTTTGAGCAAGTTGATGTCAGTCCCTAGTGTTTTTCCTTGGAGCAGGCACTTCCCAAGTGTCTTGCATGACATCTTCTAACAACCAGCTAGGGAAAATGGAAATAGTCTTCTGTGCTCTTGTGTTATACTATTCCCTTATTTCACTCTACTATCCTGTTCACTCTACTATCTACTTTCTACTGTTTCCTTTTAATATTTTTGTTTGATGGTATATATTGGTAGTTGCTTCCTGTCATTAAAGAAGAGGAAACTAATTTACCCACAACAGAAACACACCAGCAAATTTCACTCCAACTAACCAGCAAGTGCTGAAGTTGTTGCAGGTCACCTTGCCAGGAAGTTTGTAGTAATCGCAAATGAGGAGCCCGGGACCCATTGGTGGCCTGAAGAAGTTGCCTTTGGACAGCATTGTTAGCTACATGGACAGCTGTTTGATTACAGTAGTTGCAGAGCGTTATGTCTGCTCCTTTTTCCAAAAGAAATTCAATAACCTACATCAATTAAAAAAACCACAATTATTATTTAATGTTTGTTGACTTTCAACAAAGTATTCAGTAACATACAGAATACTGATATATAGCTATCATTAACAGAAGAGGAAGGAAATAAATGCATCTGATCCAAACCAAGAAGGGCTAGTTATAGGTTGGCAATAACTAACACTAACTTTTTTTAAATGGTCAAAAGAATACAACACATGGCTCCTTTGAAGGGTCCTCTTTATATTTTGAGTACTAAATATTTCTAGTATTGTTTGATGCTGATACCAAAGAGAAGCCCTTTGAGACTTTGACTTTTGAGACATCAAACATACAAGGATAAATGGACTTATACTTTGTTCATGTTTAACTTAGAACATTAAAAAAATGAAAGGATCAGATTTTAGAATCATAGAATGATCGGTGTGCAAAGTACAATCCTGGTAGGAGGATCCCTAAGTAAAATTGTTGAATAGGTGAAATTTATTTTTCTTGGTCCTATTGTCTAACTTAAGTACTCCTCTACTTCTTTAATGGGGCAACATAGCTAGCTCCCTTTTCCTCCCCCTCCTTCTCTTTTCCTCTCTTCACCTCTTCTTCCTTTCCTTTGCCCTTCTTTTCCCTTCCTTTTTCTCCTTCATCTCCATAGGGTATCATATCTTTATCTGTAGGTCCCCTTCCCAAAGGAATGTATTTTTGATCACTGAAACCTCAAAAGATATCTTGGGGTTTACAAGGTATATTTCTTTCTTAAAGACCATGTCTTAAATTCAAACCATTCTGGCTCTCACTGCTTGGCCAAGAATAGATCCCAGCCCAAGCCACAAGGTCATTACACACACACACACACACACACACACACACACACACACACACACATATGTGTGTGTATGTGTATGTATATATACACATATAAACATTTATATTTTTTAACCAGGTAAAAGAAGTCATTCTTTGCCTCATTTCTTACCTAACCTTAATCACAGGTGTTGCCTCAGTCAAACTGAGACCTGGGAAAGACCATAGCTTAAATAGATCATAGTTTCCCACTGCATCTGGGGCCATCTCCAGTCATCTTTATCTATACCTTACCCCTGGACCCAGATGACTCTGAAGGAGAAGATGAGGCTGGTGACTTTATACAGTCCTACCTCACTTAAATATAATTCACTTACAAGTCATGGCATCACCTTCCTGATGACATGGTCCTCTTCAAGAATAAAGGACAAACAAAGTGGTTCAGTAGATGGAGTACCGGGCTTGAAATCGGAAAGACTCATCTTTCTGAGTTCAAATCTGACACTGAAAATTTAGTAACTGTGTGATCACTTAACCTTCATTTAATTAGTAGAAGGAAATAGCAAACCATGCCAACATCTTTGCCAAGGAAACCCCAAATGGGGTCACCAAGAGTTGACATGACTTAACAACAACTACTTCTTTCATATGCCCTGCTTACTTTCACTCATTCTCTTTATCCCAAAGTTCCAGTATTCTGAAAAAAAATTGTTTTTCTCTTCATTGCTATCAAAACCTGCTGTCAGAACTTAAGTATCTTTTATATTTATTCACAGTGGATGGATAAAGTATATTTAACCTCTCTTGAACATGAGAAATGTACCTTTAATTATAACATTAGCATCTGAAGGATGTTGTAGTGAGGGAAATATTTTTTGTATTGGTGGCTGATTATTCAACTGATTTTTGAGAATAGTACTGACCAAGATATCTTTTAGTATTCCCACCCTACTTTCCTTGACAGATGATCCTGCACCTCCATCTCAGAGAGAAGAGTAACTATCTTGTTATTAAAACATCTCATTCCCTGAAGCCTTTGTCATGGAATAGGGATAATAAGGGAAATTCCAATGATCTACTGGGTTAAGGACCTACCCATTATGGTGAGCATGCACTCTGAACCCTTCCTGTGAAATAAGCACATAACCCATGTTTATCACTAAAGGAAGTGTCCCAATCCAGCTGCTCAATAGAGCTCCCTGATTATTCCAGTTACACTAAAAAAAAATTCTTCTTCCTATGCATGCAACAAAAAATATGAAAACATCAAATTTTTACCTCTATTAAATCTCTTTCTGCAGCAGTAATGAGAGCTGTATTCCCAGTTGTGGGGTGCTGAAAGTCTAAGTTTCCAAGAATGGAATGAACTTCAGCAATATGACTGCTGATGAGTTCCATATCACCTCTTGAAACACCATCCAGGAAATCATGAATCAGTTTATTTTTATTCATCTTTCTAATTTCATACAATGTGGAGAAGAAAAAATTTAAATATATCACAGTAACAGATAAGCAAAGGTTGCATCATTTTCTACTTCTACCTTCACTTTTGAAAACCTTTATTTCCCCCACCTATGGTTTCATTGGTATAGGGAGATTCATGTGAGAAAATTCTTACCAATGTATTTTGACTGTGTGTGTGGGCAACTATGACCACAAAGCATAGTTTTAGAGTGTTACCTGGGGAATTGAGAGGTTGAAAGAACTGCTTAATGTTGTAAGTATCAGACTCAGAACTTGAACCTATGGTTTTCTGACTCCACAACTAGCCCTATATCATGTTCCGTTTCTGTTTAAAGACCTACCCACTGAAAATTATATTTGTTAATTTACCATTTATGAGGATCCATATAATACAAATTTCTAGATGCTCTTTTCATAGTAGCAAACCACAGGAAACTAAGGGAGTAGCCACCTATAGAGTAATTGCTAAGTAAAATATGAATGTAGTGGAATATTATTATGCCAAAAATGATAAAACTGGACAGTTGTAGAGGAAAATAAGAAGACTTTTGTGGGTTGATTCAGTGAAGTGGGTAGAAATAGGAGAGCAACTTACACAGTGAACTTAACATTATACAAAAACAAACAAAACTTTGACAGATTTTAGAATTCTGACCAGCTCAGTGACAAACACAATTCTATAGAACCAAAGATGAAGTATCATCCCACCTTCTGTCAGAAAGAGGATGAGCTGAAAACAAAGAATTAAACATTTTTGGTCATGGCAATGAGAAAATTTGCTTCATTTGACCATGAATATTTGTTATGAGGATTTTCTTTTTTTGTTTTTTGTTCTATTGAAAGAGAACAGAGTGGGAGGGAGAAAAAAATAAATGTTTGTTAATTGAAAAAAATAAAACTAACTCAGGTCTTCTGACCCCAAATTATCACTCTTCCCCTAAAAGTGGTGCCCCTCTAATTTAAAAATGCCCTATTGCTCTAGAGCAGGGGTGGCCACGCTTGGCCTTCTAGGCCCTTAAGATTATCCACCCCTGCTCTAGACATTTGCTTTTCTTTAAAAGGCCATTCCTTTCGGTCAAAATGTTTAAATGGAAAGTATTTAAGTCATTCACTCACACAGTTGTTCAATTTGAGCACCATGCATGTACACAGTGAAGATCTAGGTGGTGAAAAGAATACAAAAGAAATGAAAGAGAGTTCTTCCTTCTTGAGAGCTAATAAATCCATTTGGGAGGATTTATGCACACATGAAATAATTAAGCAGCTGTGAAAGGTGGGGTATGATTAAGTGACAATGATTTGGAGAAGCAATAAATGCTATGGGAGTTCACATGTGGAAGGTTGATACAAGCTGAAAAAATTGTGTTAAATGTCATGGAAAAAGTGAAACTTGAACTGAATCTTGAACGAGGAATAGAAATTGAATTGGTTGGCTCCCAGGGCCAAAGGAAAAAGAGGAAGAAGGATGATACAGAACAACAACACAGGCAAAGCATTTGCAGAGAGGTAGTTTAGAGTAGCATGAAGGAGGTTAGATGACAAGAAAATGACCAGATTATGGAAACTTCTGTATAACAGGATGAGGAGTTTAGCCTTTATTCTGAAGACAAAGAGGAGCCATTAGAGTCTTTTGAGTGGGAGAATTAGGTGGAGTTTTTAAAAATAGTGTTTTATTTTTTTCCAGTTGTGCACAAAGGTGGTTTTTTAACATTCATTTAAAATGTTTTTTAATTCCAAATTTTTCTCCCTTCCCTCCTCTTCAAAATAGTAAGGTTATATATGCGCAATTGTGTAGAATACATTTCCATATTAGTCATGTTGTGAAAGAAGAAACAGACCAAAAGACACACACACACACACACACACACACACACACACACACAAATCATAAAGTGAAAATGGTATGCTTCAATCTGTATGCGGACTCCATTAGTTCTAGAGAAACAAGTGTTTTCAGATGTACTACATTAACCTGGAAGCAATGTGTAGAATGTTGAGAGGAGAAAAAGATTAGAGGCAAGAAGACTGGTTAAGTAGTTTTAAGTAGTCTTTTTGAGTAGTCTGAGTTTGAGATAATTCGAGTTCAGACCAAAATGATGGTCAAAAGGAAAGGGAAAATGGGGAATACTTAAAAAAAAATCAATAGTGTTTGTCACTGAATGTAGAAGGAAGGACAGTTAAAGATGACTCTGATATCTCAAGCCCAGGTGACTGGCAGAATGATGGTGTCATTAATGGAAATAGAGAAGTTGAGAGATACCTATCACTGGGTGGCATGTATTATTTTCATTATGTAGAAGGTGAAACTAACATTGAAAGGAACAGAACTGACACAAAAACCATGTTTCTAGTCTCTTAATCCTCCGAAGAAATGGTAATCAGCCCTAATAGAGTGTTATCCCAATCATGTTTACAATTCAATTTGCTTTCTAATCAACTGATTATCATGACCACTTTCTAGTCCCTTTTACCTCTTCTTTTCATCACAGCAAAGAATGATCTGTAGCTCTTTATATGGATTTTGCATTTCCTAAATTTCTAAGTAAATATATTTTAATATATCAAATCAATCCCTTCAAGTTTTCTCCTACTTATATTCAAAGTGATGCAATGTCTAGATGAGCTAAATTAAACACTTCTAATGTAATGCAATCCAGAATGGGAGCATTTATGAAGTGTCCCTGGCTGTTTTCCTCAGCTTCGAAAAGAAGCAGAAATTTGGTTGATTGCTGTCACTTAATCATAATCATCATATTCATTAACATTTACTGAGCATCCAGTGAGTGAATGGAACTGCAGTAGGGTTTTAGGGAATAAATGAGACTTGATCCTGGCCCTGGGGAATTTTCCCATCTAATGTATATTCTTGTCTCATCATATTCTGACAATTGCTTTGTATCTTGAATTTATGTACTTGTTTTTGGAAATGCAAAGTATTGAAAAAAGGAAATAACTTTCTGAAACGAAAGATAATTAAAGTCTTTGGTGACTCTGTCCTTTAAAAAAAGCTGACATTCAAATATTCCAAGAGCAGGTATAAATAAAACACCTGACATTTATATTATCCATTTAAGAATGAAACAGGACAAAGAACTTTTGAAATAATTGTTTTTTTTCCCAAGAGCTACATTCCATTTGTCTCTCTCTTGCCCAGAGATGAAATGACTTAGGCACATCAAGGATTTGTGGTGATTTAATTCTTTACAATGTGACATTCACATGAAGTATTTTAAGTGGCATATGGCATCTTCAGTCTAAAATCAAAATTAGTTTTTTAAATTGAAGCACAATCTTTCAATCCTATTCAAAATAATTACTCCAAAAGCTACCCAAACCAAATACTTATTATAGAGAATATTTCATGCTCCTGTTCCCTCCCATATAATCTGTGATTTAGCCATTCAAGAGTGACTCAAGCAGCAAAAAGAAGGTAAACTTAAAGGTAGCAGAGTGCCTTTTTGCAATTTCTTTTTCAATTATAGCAAAATGACAATAAGTTCCTTCTGGGACCTTTATATAGTAGATTTTCTCTCCAAGTTGTTTCATAAGGAAGTATGTGCTTAGTCTGCCTTTCAGAATTTGGGTTGCTCAAAGATTTTAAACAATCCCCTTTCATTCCATGAGTACTTTTAGGTTTGTTCTGTATCTGTTTAAGTCTATTCTTTGATTTAAGTGTTTAAGTATATTGGTTTGCTTACTTGTTGAATCCAGCATTTGTAAAACAAAATCTTTTGTTTGAGGAAGAGGAGAATATCTTCTTTGAATACTTGATAAAGACCTTCATTTGATAAAAGTCTGAAATCCATATTAATGTAATTGGGTTTCCATTTATTAATATTCACAACATATCTATAAATAAAGGAAGTATTTATTAATTGTACAGCCATAAAAATGGGTTTAATTTTAAAGGTTTGTGAGAAGTGAAGTTAACATATATTCAAATAACTTGTCACCAGAAAAATTAAAAAAATTATCATTTAATATATTTCAACAAAAGTGTATCTGTCTATATGTTAACTTAATATATCTTTCTATTATCTCCCTGCTGGTTAACATCTAATGCTAGAGTTTGGGAGATATTTTCATGGAGAATTGGAATGAATTGTCACACTCTTTTTAAAAGCTAAGAGAAAATGTTTTAAAATGAATGAGTGAAATAAAAAAAATATTTATTAAATGTGCTAAGTAAGTACTCTTACTGTGCTAAGTAAGGAAAAGGGTGACAAAAAGGAAAGAAAAACATTTTGTTCTTGCTTTCAAGGTATTATTTAAACACAAAATAAATGCAAACTGGACAAAATACTCAAAAAAATGTCTTACCTATGGCTTGTTTGGCCAACAGAGTTTACACATAGTTGAAGAGACACCAAATCAAAAGGCAGCCTGTTATCATGTTAGTTTCTTGTGGCACTGATTGACTGATAGTGGTCCATCCATACTTTTACAGGTGATCCCTGACAAAAATGCCATGGATTTGAGTATTGTTCTTCAATCTTCTTCAAGGTCATATGATCCAAAGTAGATTTCGTAACTAAAGCAGGCTCTTTGCACATAAAATCCTTCAGTTAGCTACAATGAGACTGGTTAGTTTACGGACTGTCACCTAGGCAACCATCCACTGTGCATTTAGCTTGGAGAATTGAAAGCTAGACAGACTAATCCAGGAAGGAAAATAGGCAAGGCTTCTTACCAACTGGTAGCCATTTCGAAGGTGCTGTTTAAATGACTAGAAAAGGATGAAGTATTTTAAGTGGTGTACAGTATCTTCAGCCTAAAATCAAAATAAGGTAAATTGAAGTATACTCCCAAAGCTACCCCCCAAAAAACCTATTTCTAGATAGTGAATTACTATAATCACAATTATTTATTTTTACTTTGATATTTTTCTCTAGGAAGCACACCTTTGAAATACAGAGTCTGATATATGAGCACTGTTTCAAAATAAAATTCAAGTGATTATTAAAATATGATTGCATGGTTTCACTTAGATTTCAGTTTGTATAAACAGTGCCATGCTTGGGACAGCACTACTGAACAGCAAACTCAAGTAAGAGATGCTAATTTTTTTAACTTTGCTCAGGAAAACTTGTCAAATCCCGCAGAAAGAATGGCTGCTTAAGTGGCTTGTGTTTTTGTCTGCTGTGAGTCACTTAGACCAATAGGATTTCAAATGATGATTTAGAAAAACATGGAAAGCAAAATATTCCATGACATTTTGTAGCTCATGACTTGTCACTTCTATTTCACCTTGGAAAGATTCAGGGGTTTTTCCACCAAAGACTGTGACCTTAAGAGCTCTTTGCTTTCTTTCTCTTTTAATTCTCCCTAGTACTTTTCCTCTGTAGTATGTTTAGCATAACAAATAATCAGTTATGAAACTAAGATGGTATAAATGCTAAAGAGAATGAAGGAGAGAAAATGAGTGAAAAAAACATTAAGCTCTTATTATGTGCCACTAAACTCTGGGGATACAAATAGAAAACAAACAAATAAAAAACCAAAGCAGTCCCTGATTGCTCTGAAGTTCATGCTCAAATTGGGGGAATTCGACATTCATTTATAAAAGGGTTCAGTTACAGGGTAGATGACAAAGTCCAAGGGTCTTTAGGAAAGATCAGCAGGTCAGATGACAATTCCTAAAGGTCTGAATGACATAGTGTCAGGACAAATGGTAAGATCTGGAGGACTTTAGTATGCAAGGCATGGCACGGTATATTCTTCCTCTATCTTATCAGAAGCTTAGAGGTTGTGATTCCCAGATTATTCAAGAAATGTGAACAGCTATGTTGTTCTTCCTGCCTTTGTTCTTCTTGGTACACTAGGGGAAGGGGAGATGGCTCAGGAGAAGAAAGTAAGGCTGGTGACCTTGCACAGCCCTCCCTCACTCAAAGTCAATGCAAGTCATGTCATCATCTTGATGTCATGGTCCTGTTCAAGAAGGAAGGGCAAACACAGCCTGTGAGTGAGTAGCATCTCTCCTCCTCCTCCTCTTCCTCCTCTTCCTCCTCCTCCTTTCCTCTGGTATTCTACCCAGGGGAAAGTACACTCCATTCCCAAAAGCTGCTTTTTTCCCTTTGGGTTTACTGGCTACCTTTCTTGCTCAAAGATCCAGCCTTAAACCTAATTGACTATGGAGCTCATAGACTGGACAATAAGTCCCCATTGAGCTAGCACAGAGTGAATGTAATTGCTAAATAGTAATTATTTCTCTTTTACCCAGAAACACTGAGGGTTGTCCCCTCCCAGTTTCATTTTTTTTTCTTTTGATTAAAGGGGCCATCCACTGAATAACTACTTAAAAAATCCTATTCATTGAATGGATGTATCTTACTCAAAGTGAGAATGTGATAAGACCTTAGCCTGAAAGGGCCAGGGTCTCACATTGCATCCTGGGCCATCTCCAGCCATCCTGATGAATATCAGACCACTGGACCCAGATGACTCAGGAGGAGAAAGTGAGGTTGGTGACCTTGCACAACCCTCCCTCACTCAAATCAAAGTCAACTGCAAGTCATGTCATCATCTTGATGTCATGGTCCTCTTCAAAAACAAAGAATAAGCACAACAAAGGGGAAGGGGAAAGTAAAGACAACGGGTAAGGGTGTGTCTAGGCTAGTACTTCTAACTACCTATGATGGGGGAGGAACTCATAGGAGGAGGAAAAAAAGAGTATAAAGTTTTCAGCTTAAACACCATTTATATTCATTTACTTATTTGTAATGGGATTCTGGCACATAGGCTAATATCATCAATTTGCTAAGGTAGCATCTCCATGTGGAAAACAATGGGTTGCTGCTTCCAGAAAAGTTACAAAGACTGGAGCATGCATGGACATTTTGTTAAGGTTCAAGTTGACCTCTCATAGGTTTGAACAGAGTCTTTTTCCATTGGCTATGCAGCCAGAACTGTCAGTGTCTTCAAAAGGGCCTGAGTCAGCAACTACTATGGCTTTGCTACAATTTCATCAGCTATAGCAAGATAATTCCTTCACTAACAGCTTCTATTGAAAGAATCATATTGTAAGGGGAAGGGCTGTGGGACTTTCCCTTTCCTTCCCCCAATGCTCCATGGCCCTGAAATATAATATAATAAAAATGACAATTCTACCCATATTAACTTACTTATTTAGTGCCATATCAAACTATCAAAATTATTTTATAGAGCTATAAATAATAATAATTCATTTGGAAGGTTAAAAATATCAAGGGAATTAATGAAAAAATGTGAAGGAAGGTGGCCAAAATGTATTAGAAAGTGGTAATCATCAAAACAGTCTGGTACTGGCTGAAAGATAGAGTAGAATGGATTGGGTATATAAGCCTTCATAGTAAATGACCATAGTAATCTAGTGTTTGATAAACCCGAAGACCCCAGCTTCTTGAACAAGAACTTACTATTTGACAAAAACTGTTGGGAAAACCAGATAGTAGTTAGGCAAAATTAGGTATAACCCAAGATCTCATACCTGTTAATAGAATTCTAAATGTAGTCCAGACAGAACTGGTCTCTAACCTGTACCAGGAAACAAGTAAGTTTAATGAATTACTTTCAGAGTGGGGAATGTGATCGATCTTCAGACCTTTGAAGTTATCCTGAGAAGGAGGTCTTAACTACTGAAGTAAAAAAAGAGATTATATACACAAATCATAAATGGGAGGGAGGGAGAAGGTGGATTATAATACAATCATTTCCAGGGCCTTGAGTGTTTTCCCATAACAAGTCCACCAATGCAGGACAATATAAGTGTTCCTGAGTCCTTGAGTTGTGGGAACAGTCCTTGAGTTGACTATTTCAAGAC
The DNA here is from genome assembly GCA_028658325.1 of Potorous gilbertii. Lineage (NCBI taxonomy): Eukaryota > Metazoa > Chordata > Mammalia > Diprotodontia > Potoroidae > Potorous > Potorous gilbertii. The sequence continues at coordinate 250,012,692 of CM053771.1, read as the reverse complement.
TTGAGGTTGTTATTTTGTGGGGTACAGGACCAGAGTTCTGTGACAGGAACAGGTTCTACAATCTTTGATTCACTTCACTTAAGGTACACAGGCAGGAATGTAGTAATTGAGAGAGCTCTGTCAAGCATCGTTTGATTGATCATTTCAAGTTGTGTTGTGAGTTTCTGACTCCCAAGCCAGAAAAGGCAGCTCTGAGAAATCTAAGTAACTAACATTCATAATACACAACATATCAATTAATATGAAAATCACAATAATAATTCCCTTCACACACCATATATAAGGTTAAAATGGATCCACGATTTGGACATAGTGATATCGTAAGCAAATTAGAGCAGCATAGATTATTTTACCATCAGATCTATGAATGAGAAGAATTTATGACCAAACAAGAGATAAAGAGCATTATGGAATGTAAAATGGATAATTTTGATTACATTAAACTTAAAATTTTTGCACAAATGAAACCAATGTAGCCACGATTACATGGAAAGCAGAAAATTTCAGGGAAAAATTTACAGTAAATTTCTCTGATAAAGGCCTCACTTCTCAAATTTATATGATGCTATTTGATGAATGGTCAAAGGACATGAATAGGCAGTTTTCAGAAGAAATTAAAGCTATCTATGGTCATATGAAAAAATGCTCTAAATCACTATTGATTAGAGAAATGTAAATTAGAACAATTCTGAGGTACCACATCACACCTATCAGAATGGTTAATATGGCAAAAAAAGGAAAGTGACTAATGTTGAAAGGGATATAGGAAAATTGAGAAAATAATTTGCTGTTGGTGGAGTTATGAACTGATCTAACCATTATGGAGAACCGTTTGGAACTTTTCCCAAAGGGCTGTAGAACCAAGAATACCTTTTGACTCAGCAATATCATTGACAGGTCTATATCCGCCCCCCTACCCCCAAAAAGGAAGAGGACATGTATGTACAAAAATATTCATAGAGGCTCTTTTTATAGTAGTAGTAATAGTAGTAAAGAATTGGAAATTGAGGGGACACCCATCAATTAGGGAATGACTGAACGAGCAGTAGTATACAGTACACTGGTGATGGTGTTATAAAAAATGATGAACAGGTTGCTCTCAGAAATACCTGAAAAGACTTACATAAACTGATGCAAAGTGAAGTGAGGAAAGCCAGGAGAACATTGTACATAGTGACAGTACTATTATATGATGACCAACTGTGAATGATTTAGTTATTCTCAGCAATACAAAAATCTGAGATAATTATAAAGGACTTAAGATGAAAAATGCTATCCACCTCCAGAGAAAGAACTGATGGAGTCTGATTGCAGATTGGGCAGAATCCAAAGGCAGATATCAGCATACTATTATTTATTTATTATTAAATTTTGGTGGTCTGTGTTTTCTTTTACAGCATAACTAATATGGAAATATGTTTCGCATAATTATACATATATAACCTTTATCAAATTGTTTTCCATCTCAGAAGTGAGGAAGGGAAGGAGATAATTGGGACCTCAAAACTTTTCAAAAATGAATGTTAAAATTTTTTTTACATGTAATTGGAAAAAATAAAATATTGAGTAAAAAAAAAATAGAATAAAGGGGTAGAGCCAAGATGGTGAAGTAAAAAGACACACATACATTAGCTCTTCCCCCACAGCCCATAAAATACCTGTAAAGAAGGACTCTCAACAAATTCTAGAGCAGCAGAAGCCACAGAACAAAGAGTAGAGGAAATTTCTAGCCCAGAGTGACCTGAAAGATCAACAGGAAAGGTCTGTCACACAAGGATGAGGAGCAGAGCCCAGCTCAGCCTTGGCAGAATGGCACCAGGAGGAGCAGGAAGGAGCAAGCTTCAGGGACATAATCTCCAACAGCAGTGCAGTTCCCTCAACCCAGAGGTGCTAAAGGTCAGTGAAAGGGTTTTTTCAGCTGGACGAGAAGGGAGAAGGGCTTTCCCATAACTCCTGCTTCAGGTGGCAGCAGAAGTTCCCACAGCAGCTACACAGGTGGGGGTAGGACCACCACACAGGGACGAGTTCCCTCAGGGCCTTTACAATGAGGCCTTCAGCAATGGATGTGGGCTGCTGTAGGGGCAGCTGATCTTAATCTCAAACTGAATAGAGGCTCAGCCCCCAGTGCTGGTTTGGTGGAACTGGAGGTGAGGTGGTTGTGGAGAGAAAACTCAGAAGTCAAGTAACTGGCTGGGAAAATGCCCAAAAAGGGGGGAAAAATTAAGACCATAGAAGGTTACTTTCTTGGGGAACAGGTGTCTCCTCTCTTCCTTTTGGATGAGGAAGAACAAAGCATACTGTCAGAAGAAGTCAAGGCCCCTGCCTCCAGGGCCTTCAAAGGAAACTTAAGTTGGCCTCAGGCAATAAAAGAGCTTGAAAAGGAGTTAGCAGCTTAATAAAGGAGAACCAAAAAAATGCTGAGGAAAATAATAGCTTTAAAAAGAGGCTAACTCAATTGGAAAAAGAGGTCCAAAAAGCCAATGAGGAGAAGAAGGCTTTAAAAAGTAGAATTAGCCAAATGGAGGAAAAGGTTCAAAAGCTCATTGAACAAAATAATTCATTGAAAGAGAGAATTGAGTTCAGAGAAATGAATAACTATGAGATAAACCAAGCAGTTAAAAAAAACCCAAAAGTTTGAAAAAATAGAAGATAATGTAAAATATCTCATTGGAAAAACAACTGACCTGGAAAATAGATCCAGGAGAAACAATTTTTAAAATATGGGACTACCTGAAAGCCCCAATCAAAAAAAGAGCCTAGACATTATCTTCCATGAAATTATCAAGGAAAACTGTACTGTCCTGATATTCTAGAACTAGAGGCAAAATAAATATTGAAAGACTCCACTGATCTCTTCCTGAAAGAGACCCAAAGAGAGAAACTCCTAGGAATACTGTGGCCAAATTTCAGAGTTCCCAGATCAAGGAGAAAATACTGCAAAAGCAGCTAGAGAGAAACAATTTGAGTATTGTGGAAATACAATCAGGATAAGACAGGATCTGGCAGCTTCAACATTAAGGGATCAAAGGGCTTGGGATAGGATATTCCAGAAGTCAAAGTGACTGGGATTGAATCACCAGTAAAACTGAGTATAATACTTAAAGGGAATAAATGGTCATTCAATGATATAGAGGACTTTGAAGCATTCATATTGATGAAAAGACTAGAACTGTATAGAAAATTTGACTTTGCAACATAAGAATCAAGAGAAGCATGAAAATGTAAACAGGAAAAAGAAATCACAAAAGACTTTCTAAAACTGAACTGTTTACATTCCTACATGGAAAGAAAGTACTTATAACTCTTGAATCTTTTCTCAGTATTTGGGTAGGTGGAGGGATTGAACATACACACACACACACACACACACACACACACACACACACGCATAGTACAGATTGAGTTGAATCAGAACAGATGATATCCACACACACAAAAAAAACAAAAATTAAGGGGTGAGGGAGGAAAATCCTGGGAGGAGAAAGGGAGAAACGGAATGGGGTAGGCTATAACTCACAAAAGACATAAGAAAAATCTTGTTCAATGGAGGAGAAAAGGGAGAAGGGGAGAGGGGAAAAGTGAAGCTACTCTCTCCACATATGGCTTAAGGAGGTAATAACATGCTCACTAAATTTGGTATGAAAATCTTTCTTACCCTACAGGAAAGTAGGGGAGGAGGTGACAAATGGGTTGAGGGGAATGATAGAAGGGAAGGCAAATGGGAGAATGCAGTAACTAGAAATAAACATTTTTGGGAAGGGACAAGGTCGAATGATGGAATAAAAAAAATAAGGGGATGGAGTAGGATAGAGGGAATATAATTAACATTATACAACATGATTATTATGGAAGTCTTTTGCAAAACAACATATATTTAGTCTGTACTGAATTGCTTGCCTTCTCAGTGGGGAGGGGGAGGGAGGGAGAGAAGTTGGAATTCAAAGTATTAGAAACGAATGTTGAGAATTATTATTGTATATAACTGGAAAATAAGAAACACAGGGAATGAGGTATAAAAATTTATCTTGCCCTACAAGAAAAGAGAGAAAATGGGGATAAGGGAAGGCTGGGGTGTGATAGAAGGGAAGGTACATTAAGGGAAGGGGTAATCAGAATGCAAGGTATTAGGAAGCAGGGGGAGGGGAGTGATGGGGAGAAAAATTGGACATGTTACAAAGTGATGTAAAAGCAATTAGTATTAAAACAATTGACTGAATTAAAAAATTACTGAGAATAAATCAAAGACATCTTTAGTTTGGGGAAAAGAATTTTAGTCTAAGTTTCCTAGAGGCAGGTAACCTTGGGTAAAATTAGGCACTGATGGAAAAGTTAAGGTTTTAATGGTAAATTTGATTTTATGATTGCTATTCAATCAGGAACTAGAACATGTATAGAAAGGCATGTAAACAGCTTAAGTCTTGCCTCAAAAGATGTTCCTTAGCCAAAGTGAAATTATAGTCATATTTGAAATTTGGTTATTGGAATCTGCTATTTTAAGATGCTATGGGACTATTAAGTGACTGTTCTTCTGAGTCTAACTCTAGGTATGGATAGCAAGAAAGGCAGTCTGAGCCTCCAATCCATGATGCCAGTAAGCCTGTGAGATGCTGGTATGAACTGAAAAAGGTGATCTCATGGGAAGGGTGGGAGAGTGGCTGTTCAGCCTGAGATGAGGTAGGATTCTCCTGACTCATTTCCCAATGACACCTGGCAGACTTTAAGCCTGACTGAATGCAAGTTGACAATCTACTTCTACCTGGAATTGACATGAAGTTGGGGACATACTTGTTCCCTGAAATGTCCCTACACTTTGTGGCAATTTCCTATATTCAAAAGGTTTGTAAGCTTAATACCAGACATATTAAATTATAGATTATTAGTAGGGGAACATCTGAGGCTAAGTCTAAAATTAAGCTATTAGGCTTAGGACTTTAGACCAACAACAATAAGTTAGGGTCCTTTAATTCTTTGTAATACTGTGGAGACAGTTAGGTCAAGGGCTTGTGAAGTTAGCATACATACATATTATTTATGTCTCAGTTGGTTAATGTTTAAAAAAAAATTCTTTTGTGGTCTATATTGTAAATGCTTTAAAAAGAAGTATCACCTGACCAAAAGCTGGAATTGTTTTATGTGATAAGAAAGATTTGAGAAAAATAGAGTGAATCACCACTCCAAAAACAAAAAAGAAAGAAAAGAAAAAAGAAATGACTTGGATTCTTGACCTTTTCATTCATTCTTTTCCATTCTAGGTACAATGAATGGTGTCTCCATTGTGGGTCAGCAGAGAGAAGACTATTGCCACATTATACATGAAAGATAATGAGAAGGTGAGGAGGTTCAACTCTAGAATCCATATTTTAAGAAGAACACTGATAAACTGGAGAACCAACAGTACTGAGGACAATCAGAATAGTGTATGACATCGAGACATATCACAGGATCAAGGATTTAGGAGTGTTTTGCCTGGAAAATAGAAAACTTAGATGAGAAAGATGTCTTCAAGTATCTGAAAGCTTATCACTGGGAAGAGGGGTTAGACTTGTACTATCTGGCTCTAGAGAATTGAACTATGCAAAGGGCCCAACTTAGTCTTGTTATTAAGGAATACTTCCTAACAATTGTTATTCAGTAGTGTCAGTCTCTTTGTTACCCCACTTGGGGTTATCTTGGCAAAAATACTAGAGTGGTTTTCTGTTTCCTTCTCCAGATCATTTTACAGATGAGAAAACTGAGGCAAACAAGGTTAAATGACTTGCCCACGATCACATGGATAATAAAGCCAGATTTGAATTCATGAAACTGAGTATTCCTCCAGGCCCAGCACTCTATCCATTGTGCCACCTAAAATACTCTTCCTAACAATTAGAGCTTTACAGAAGTGGAATGGGTTGCTTTTAGAGAAAGTAGCATTCACCTCAATCTTTTTAGAGGAAGAATGGATGATGACTATGCAGGTATATTATGGGAGGGATCATTTTTTAGGTATGTATTGAAGTAGATGGCTTTGGAGGTCCCTTTCCAATGAGAAAGTCTGTGATTTAAAAAAATTTAGTGTGGAAAAGAAAAGATGGAATGCTTGTTTGGAATCAGAGAACCAGGGTCCAAAACCTTATTTTGCCACTATTTAACTTTTCCACTATTAAATGAACTACTTAACCTTGAACAAGTTGCTTAACCTCTTTTGGCTTCTTTGGGTTAGTTTTCTCATCTGTAAAATTATGGAGATTATTCTTAGAAATCTGTGATTCTGCAATAAATTCAAAGCAAAATTAGTATCATGAGGGATACAAAAGATAAAGTAGATATAGAATTAATAGGATTTTTTGGGAGAAGATAGGAAAAGGAAACCTAAAGATGAAATTTATGAGTTTATGACCAGAAATATTATGGTATCAGAAGTGGGGAAACTAGGCGTAATAAGTTTTGAAGAAAAGGGAGTGATTTTGATTTCGTATGTTAAGGTTAAAGTTAAAGGTTCTAAAAGGACGTACTGAATGAGATGCATGTCTTCAGTTTGGGAGAAAGGTCAAGGTTAGAGATATACATTTTCACTGAAGTGATAGTTGAAGCCATGGACGTGGATGAGATCACCAGAAGATAGCACAAAAATAAGGGAAGTGGGCTAGAAACAGACCTTGGGAAAATACCTACATTCAATGCACAGGAAGAAAAGGAATGAGTGAAGAAAACAAAAAAGGCATCGCCAGAGAGGAAAGAATTAGAAACTAAGGCTCAAAATCAACAAGGATGTCTTAGGATCCTACTTTATAACAGAACCTATGCTAGGCCTTGAAGATAAAAAGACAAAATTAATAGAAAAACATTCTCTGCCCTAAAAATTCCAAGTGAGTTCCAAGTAGCTTGGAAAGTTCCATGTGAATTAGGTTTCTATTTGAGATGGAAACCAGTTTTCTTTGTCTTGGCTCTTTGTGTTGCTTGTGGGTTGAGAAAGGCCATATAAGGATAATAAGGAATAAATACTTGGTAAATTTTGTAAAATTCTTCTTATTTTGATAACTTTGAAATGTTCCTTGTTCAGTGACTCTGCAGAATTTTGGAGTTGGAAATAATTGATTTTTATCTGTACAGGTGGGATTGCATGTGGTAATGTAACATTGGCGATTTTGAGACTTTACTCTCTGATAGTGGAGAAGCAAGTCAAATGACACTGTTTCTGCCTCCTCAGAGGACATAGAGCATTGTTCTGAATTGTTCTGAAAAAAAAAGAAAGAAAGAAAAAGTGTACCCTCCCCCCAAAACAGGGGAAATGTATAACATGGGCTTCTCTAAAGGGCCTTTTAAGCATGCTCAGTTTACCTAACTTTCATCCCCTGACACAACAGAAAGGATGTGCCTTCCTCCACTCTCTATTTTTGATCCTGTTTCTGAAGAATAGGCCTGAAGGTGTTTGTTCCTGTTCTGTGTTGTTTGTGTTAAGACTCAGGTGCTAGAGGTGATCCTTACCCTACGGTATAAAGTAACACTAGTATTTTACATAAAGCTCTGCATATGCATTATCTTGTTGATTACAATAACCCTTTGCAATTATGGTATAGTAGAAAATGGATTTTATTCAGAACAAAGAGACCTGAGTTCAAATCCCATCTCTTCTGCTTGCTACTTGTGTGACCTTGGCCAAGTACAACCTCTCTGACCTCAGTTTTCTCTTTTGCAAAATGAGGGATTGAACTCGAAATAGGGGGTCAGCAAACTACTCCTGTCATGTTTTTGTACAGTCTATAAACTAACAATGGTTTTTACATTTCCAAATATAATAAAACTTTACCTCAAAATATAAAAATCATTCTTACGTCATTGGCCTGGGAGGGCCAGATTTGACTTACAACCGATAGTTTACTAACTCCTGGTTTAAATTATCTCTAAGCTCCTTTTCAGACCCAAATCCCTATGATTTCTCTATGAGTACATAATGTAATTATTAGTATTTCCTATTTTACATATTAGGAATATGAGACTCAGGGAAGTTAAAGTGACTTGCCCAAGGTAGCACAGATGTTAAGGTGATATTAGAGCTGGAATCTGAGAATTTGGTTCTTCTCATTTCTAGGCTGCATTCTTTCCACTCTAGCAGTGATGTTAAACTCACATAGAAACAGATTCCCTGAGGTGCATATTGACTTTAGAAATTCACAAATTAACATTATCTATATGGTGCTGTATTTTTATTTTGTTCAACATTTTCCATTATCATCTTCTGCATTCAGACACTTAGTTCATATTATGTATGTATGGGTGTGTAGGGCTTTTAGGGAGGACTAGCACCTCTGGCTTGAGGGCTGCCAAGACCTTTCAAGGATGCTTATCTACCTTCAGTGTCCACTTTCACCCAACTCCTACCTGTGGCTCCAAGATGTGTGACTGGAGCATGCACAGTGGCCACACCATGATAAAAATGTCTTGGCAGATGGACTAAATTAGGTTAGGGTAACTGAAAAGCCTCAATCCATTGATGAGTTATGGGGATGTCTACCCAAAGCATGTGAAGACTTTCCCCAGTAGAAGGGGCAGATGAGAACAATTTGTTCCAACAGTCATGAAGGTAGCTGAAGCAGGCACCATGGAGCATTTAGAGCTTGCTCAGGGTCAAAGATGCCAAGGTTATCCACTGCATCCTGGGCCATTGCCAGTTGTCCTGAATTTTGTCCTGCCATTGGACTTCAATGACTCAGGAAGAGGTTGTGAGGCTGAGGACTGGGAAACTCTGCCTCACTTAAAACCAATTCACATGCAAGTCAAGACATCACCTGTGATGTCAGTGGTCCACTTCAAAACCAAAAGACAACAATTAATTCAACCACATTAACACTTTTAGTTTTCACATCACACTGATAATTCATATTGAGCTTCCAATTGGGCTTAAAACTTTTTTATGCCTTTTTCACATCAATTACTATTTCTGCAATGCTGCATTTTTATGCAGTACTTTATATTTATCTCTGAAATTTCCATTTAGAAAATTTTTTCACCTTACTGATGTCATTTGTAAGTTTGATAAGCTTGACATCTTTGCCTCTATCCAAGTCAATAATAAAAATGTTGAACATGGCAGAACTTAAAGCAAAACCATAGGAAACCACTAGAAATTTCCCTTCAGACAGATGCTAATTCATTAATCAACATTCTTTGGATATCTCAGTTAATCATTTCTGAATCCACTGAGTCCTATTAACTAGTCCACATCTATATTTTGAGGATAAAATGTCTCACTCCTTTCTCCAGTCCCTCTGTCCCTCTCTGTTCTCTCTTCATCATTTTTACCTTGGTTTCCTTTTTCTCCCTTCCCTATACTTTAGTTCTACTATATTAGTCTGTACACTACCCTTGAATCCCTCATCAACTTTTCTGACCAGCACTCATGTTTTGCCAAACTTCAGCCCTGAGTTAGCCCCACCATCTGACTTCTCTAATCCTACTTCTACGCTACTAAGCATCACTGGAAAAAGTCATGCAACTGTGTTAAATATGTCCATTATATATTTATGTCATCTAATCTGAAACAGGCTTTGTATGAAAATTATTTTATTCTTCCTGTTAAATTTTGTTTTAAACATATTTCTTTTGTTATTCTGAACTCAACAAATACCATCAAGAATATTTCTACATACAAAGAATAGAAAAAGAGGATTGAATATTAAATCATCATTCTTTATTATGTACAACTTGGATTTTTTTAAAGTTTATATTCAACTCAGTTTCAAAGCTGTGTTGTTTGAGTCACCCTCTAAAATTCTTTTCTGTGTATTTTTAAAATGTCTCAATGACCCTCTTTTCTTTCATTTCTTTTTTTTGTATCATCATTATTAACTCCCTTATCTCCCTTTCAATTCCTTAAATTTTCTTAAACCTCTTTTATAATAAATAAACATGGTCAAGCAAAACAAAACACAGTTTGACATGTCAAAAAATATGTCTCATGTTGTATTTTTTGTACATTATGCTTCTGCCAGGAGGTAGGTAGCATAATTCATTTGTCCACTGGGGTCATTATAAGTCATTCCATTGATCAGTTTTAAAGACTTGCACAGTTATTTTCTCTTTACAATGTTGTAGTAATTGCATAAATTGTTCTCTTGGTTCTCCTCACTTTATTCTGCATCTGGTCATACAAATCTCCCTAGCCTTCTCTGAATCTATCCCTTTTTAAATTGTTTATGGTCCAATAACATTCCATTGCATTTATAGGCCATAATTTGTTCAGCCATTGCCCAAATAATATATAACCATTGAATTTCCAGCTCTATGCTATAACAAAAAGTGCAACTATAAAATTTTTTCTATACATGAGTCTTTTCCCCCTTTCTTTGATTTCTCTGAAGTATATGTCTAGTATTATCACATTGTAGCTATTTCAAATCTTCTCTCTCTACAAACCCTATCCATCCGCCTACAAGAGGAACTCTCATCTCTTATTTTTCTAAAGAAATTCATACTCCCATTGTAAGCTCCTTAACATCCCTTACACTGCATATTCCTGCATCTTTCATAGGTATCTGAAGCTCAATATGTTCAAAATGGAATCATCTTAACTTTTAGCAATATGGTAGAGTCAGAAGCGTGATTGCAAGGGACTGAGAAGTAAACAGAGAGGTGATAAACTAGAAACAACTGGAATGGATTACTTTTTTTCAAGTATTTGATTGCAAAAAGGAGAAGAGATATAATTGAGGGAAAAGTAGGATTAAATAAAGAATTTTTTCTTTTATTCTGTTTTTAAAGAGGGGGACATGAGGGTATGAGTGTTGGTAAAAAGTCAGTAAAGATAAAAATGACAGAGGGAATACTCAAGCTGGCAACTGGCTAGTGGAGATGGAAAGGAGACAACAGATCTAGGGCACAAGTAGAAGACTTGGTGTTGACAACAAGAAGGGCCACCCGTTCCTTGGATAATGAAGCAAAAAGAAAAAGATATGAAGGAGTTTTCACCAGAAGCTTAATTCAACACACTACTATATACAGAACATTATGTTAGGTACTGGGGATACAAAGATAAAAATATAATAATACCTTCCTCCAAGTAACTTGTTCTCTTTTGGAGGTTAGAGTGAAAGGACTGGTACAAAAATGCATACATAAAGTCAAGAAGGAAGAAAGCACTAGCAAATAGTAGAATAAAAATGGCATCATGGAGTAGGTGGCACCTGAACTGAAATGTTAATGAAGACAATTACCTTTGAAGAACTTTGGGGTACCTTCCACTCAGAATAGACTCCTCAACAAGGTTACCATAGCTTCAAAGTCAGTATACATTCATGCAAAAATCATAACTCATGAGCCCCCAATGACATGTTTATTAGTCAGTCAGAAGACTCAACTAGTTTAAAGTAAAGACATTTAGTGAAAATGTATAGTAAGAACAGTAGCAATAAAACATTTCCCTAACATAACCGAGGCATGCTTTCCCACAAATATATACTCTCGAGAATGGAAAAATGTAGGAAACACGTGGAAAGAGCACACATGTAGGGAATACATTTGGAGAGAACTTGTACCTTTGACTCTAGAGTTTTAGAATCCACAAAATGATAGAGTGAAACAAAAGTCTCCAGCTCAAGACAGCTTGGCAGGTCGACAGGAAGTGTCTATCACACCAGGCAGAGCAGAGCGCAATCTGGTGTGGGCTGTACCAGCCCAGACAGGTTCAGAGCAGGTCTCAGGGGATTGAATCAGTAGCAGCAGTGGCAATTTCCAGACTTCTCAATCCACGAACAAAAAAGACAGCATAGAAAGTCAGTGGGAAAACTCTGCGGGACTTGGTGTGGCTGGGGTTGAGCCCCCATCCTGGGGCAAAGGAGAAAACACTGGTCAATGGCTGCAGAAGCAGCAGTGAGGGTGGTGGTTGCTTCTTCTAGAACTCTGGGCCCACAGACATGGGTGATCAAATGGCTGATACAAAACCCCTGAAGCCTGGGACAGTACACCCATCCCACTCTACCTTTACTGGAAGCAGAGTTTATCTTGATAAAGAGGTCTGTATCTGACTGGGAACATGAGCAAACAGCACAAAAAATCTCACACTACAGAATCTTACTTTGGTAATAAAAAAGATCACAACACACAATCAGAAGAAGACAATAAAGTCAAAGCACTTACATCAAAAGCCTCCAAGAAAAATATAAGTTGGTCACAGGTCATGGAAGAGCTCAAAAAGAATTTTGAAATCAAGTAAGAGAAGTAGAGGAAAAATTGGGAAGAGAAATGAGAGTGATGTAAGAAAATCATGAAAAACAAGTCAATAGCTTTGAACCCCCTCCCAAAATACTGAAGAAACTAGCACCTTAAAAAATAGACTAACCCAAATGGCAAAAAAAGGTCCAAAAAAGGTAACGAGGAGAAGAATGCCTTAAAAAGCAGGATTGGTCAAATGGAAAACGAGATCCAAAAGCTCACTGAAAAAAATAATTCCTTCAAAATTAGAATGGAGCAAATGGAAGCTAATGACTTTATGAGAAATCAAGAAATTACAAAACAGAACCAAAAGAATAAAAAAAAAATAGAAGACAATGTGAAATATCTCATTAGAAAACCCCTGACCTGGAAAACAGATCCAGGAAGGATCATTTAAAAATTATTGAACTACTTGAAAGCCTTGATCAAAAAAAAAGCCTAGACATCATCTTTCAAGAAATTATTAAGGAAAACTGCCCTGATATTTTAGAAACAGAGGGCAAAATAGAAATGGAAAGAATCCACTGATCACCTCTTGAAGGAGATCACAAAAGGAAAACTCTTAGGAATATTGTAGCCAATTTCCAGAGTTCCCAGGTCAAGGAGAAAATATTACAAGCAGCCAGAAAAAAACAATTCAAGTATTGTGGAAATATGCTCAGTATAACACAAGATCTAGAAGCTTCTACATTAAGGGATTGAAGGGCTTGGGATATGATATTCTGGAGGTCAGGGGAGCTAAGATTAAAACCAAGAATCACTTGCCCAGCAAAACTGAGTATAATACTTCAGGGGAAAAAATGGATATTCATTGAAATAGAGGACTTTCATTCTTGCTGAAAAGAACAGAGTTAGATAGAAAATTTGACTTTTCAATACAAAAATCAAGAGAAGTATGAAAGGGTAAACAGGAAAGAGAAATCATAAAAGAGTTATTAAAGTTGAACTTTTTACATTCCTACATGGAAAGATGGTATTTGTAATTCACAAGACCTTGTTGAGTATTGGGGTAGTTGGAGGAAATCTAGAAAGAGAGGGGGAGGGGCACAGGGTTAGTTGAATATGAAGGGATGATATCTAAAAAAACCAAATTAAGGGGTAAGAGAGGAATATATTGGGAGAAGGAAAAAGGGAGAGATAGAATGTAATAAGTTATCTCACATAAAAGAGGCAAGAAAAAGGTTTTACAGTGGAGGGGAAGATGGGGGAGGTGAGAGGGGATGAATAAAATCTTATTCTCATCAGATTTGACTTAAGGAGAGAATAATATACACGCTTAATTGGGTATCTTACCCTACAGGAAAGAAGGGGAAAGGGGACAAGGAGGGTATGATAGAAGGGAGGGCAGATTGGGAAAGGGAGTAGGAAGAAGCAAACACTTTTGAAAAGGGACAGGGTCAAAGTTGAAATAGAATAAGTGGAGGCAGGATAGGATGAAGGGAAATATAGTCAGTCTTTCACACTGTGACTATTATGGAAGTGTTTTGTATAACTACACATGTATTACCTATATTGAATGGTTTGCCTTCTCAGTGAGAGTGAGTAGAGAAGGGAAAAGGAAGAGAATTTGGAACTCAAAGTTTTAAAAAAAATGTTAAAATTGTTTTTATATGCAACTGAGAAATAAGATACATAGGCAATGGGATACAGAAATCTACATTGCCCTACAAAAAAGTAAAGAGGAAGGTGATGAGGGAGTGATGGTAAAAGAGAGGGCAGACTATAGGAAGGGATAATCAGAATGCATGCCATATCAGGGTAGGGGGAAGGGGAGAGATGGGGAGACAGTCTGGAACTCAAACTCTTGTGCAAATGAATGTTACAAACTAAAAATAAATTAAAAAATAAAAAATTATGTCATCATTTTAAAAATGAGATTATCTCTCACGGGACTGGTAGCAATCATTTTTGCATAGTAATCCTCCATATACTTTACTTCCCTCACATCTGCACTTCATTTCTAACACACAGAAAGCACAAATCTCTCTCTCTCCTTGCCTTTCCCCCAAACCTCCAAAATTGTTTTTGAAGGGGAAGATATTCCATTTCTTTTGCCCATCTCAGAAATGATCAGTTTTCCAGTTAAACTACAATCTGTTTATTCAATAATAATTGGATAATTATTAAATAACCACTATATACAAAGCACTCCACTAGGTAATGAGGACAAAAAAAAAGGGAAGAATACTTGGCCCTGAAGAAGTTACAATCTATTGGTGGAGGAAGGTTCAGACATATATCCAATTAAGGCTGATATAAAGTAAAATATGGTAAGTGCAAAGGAGATATCCAAAATTCTTTGAAAAACTTGAAAGAGATCATTTTTAGCTTGGGAGATACGGTGATCAGAGATATCTTCATAGAATAGCTGGCATTTGAGTTTAAATTTGAAGGAAGAGAATGATTTCAACAGCCAGAGATATATAAGGGAATGGAATCCAAGCATGAAGAACAGCTTATAAGAATGTACAGAGATGGGGGACAATAGGATGAAACTAGGAAATAGTTAGTCTGGCTTGTCTGTAATTTAGAATCCATGATGGAGAGTAGCAGTTCAAAGAACCTCTCTTTGCTCTCTGTTTGGAATAGTTCAGGGAGAAAAAAGAAATGGTATGACACTTGAGTTTGCTCTCAGGAACTCCAATTATGGCATGAAATGTGGATATGAAACCTTAGTACCCATGAAAAACACAAGATAATGGCTCAGCGGAGAGCAACCCTGTATCAGGTAGCTGTAAAACTGGATCATCTGCTATTCTACAAAATAGCCCTAGAGTAGAGATTCTTAGCTTTTTTGTATCATGAACCTTTTTGGCAGTCTGGTGAGGCCTATGGATAGCCTTCGAAGAGTAATATTTTTAAATACCTAAAATAAAATACATAAAATTCAAAAGAAAAGCAATTATATGGAAATACAGTTATCAAAAAAATTTTTTAAATAAGTTTATGATCCTTCTTCCCTAGAGAATAGCTGAGGCCTTGTAAAGATGATGTATCACAACTACCGGCTGCCAAGAGGAGAAATAGTTAGACACCCAGGAGAGAATAAGAAGCAGAAATGATGGAAAGCTAAGTTAATGAACTCTAAGAAGGCTCTAAACACTACTTAGAGATAAATAGTCAGTGCAAAGGCCAATGTGATTAAGATTTTAACTGAGTTTGAAAGAAGAGGAAACTGCATTTTAGTGCCCTGGTGAGGGCTGAGTAAGCCTATCTGTCCCAGTCAGAAGTGAGTCTCTCCCTAAACAATGAGAGCAGAAATCAGAGGATATTTGGGAAACAGGGTAATACAATGGAAAGTACTGGATCTGGAGTCAGAGCTGATGTCCAATTCCAGCTCTGCTTCTTAAAACCCCTATGACCTTGGGCAAACTCTCTGGACTTAGTTTCTTCACATGTAAAAAGATTAGTTTGGATTGGATCATCTCTAATTCCCATTAAATCTATCATCTTCACTGCTGACCTCCAGGCTTGTATTTCCAAATACTTACTGACCTTGCAAACTGGATGTTCTATAGACATCTTAAACTGAACTTATCTTTCCTTCTAAAGCCCTCACCTCTTACTATTTTCCCTATGGTTCTTTAGGGCACTATTACCCTTATATCCACTCAGGATCACAAGTTAAGAATCCTCCTTAATTTCTCTCTTTTTCTCAACCCCCAAAATCAGTCTGTTGCCAGCTCTTGTTGATGCTATTATCTCCAGTATGCACCACCTTCCCTCCCCTTACACTGTCACCCTGATGGTATAGGTCTTTATCACCTCCTACCTGGACTGGTTGGTTTCCTTCCCTCAAGGATCTCCCCAGTATAGTCCATCTTACACTCAGTTATCAGAATAGTCTCCTCAAAATGCAAGTCTGACTATATCACCGCCTACTCAGAAAACTGCGGTTCCGTATTACCTGCAGGATCAAAAATGAAATCCTCTGCTTAGTTTTTAAAGCTCTTCACAACCTAACTGCTTCTTATCTTTCCAGGTTTTTTATACCTTCCTTCCTTCCAAGTACTCTACAACTCCAGGGAGACACTTATCTCCCTAGCCCAGGCATTTTCACTGGTGTTCCTCCATGCCTAGAACTCTCTCTTTCCTTATTACTGCCTCCTCGCTTCCTTCAAGTCTCAACTAAAGTCTCAACTTTAGGCAAGAAGTCTTTCTCAGCTCTCCTTAAGTTTAGTGGTTTCTCTTTGATATTTACATTCAATTTGGGGGCAGCTAGGTGGTTCAGTGGATAGAGCACCAATGCGGGAGTCAGAAGATCTGAGTTCAAATCTCACCTCAGACACTTGACACTCACTAGCTGTGTGACCTTGGGCAAGTCACTTAACCCCAATTACCTCATCCTGGGTCATCTCCAGTCATCCTGATGAATATCTGGTCACTGGATTCAGATGGCTCTGGGGGAGAAGTGAGGCTGGTGACCATACACAGTCTTTCCTCACTCAAAAACAAAGTCAAGTGCAAGTCATGCCATTATTTATGTGATGACATGGTCTTCTTTGGCAACAAAGGACGAACACACACACACACACACACACACACACACTATATTCAATTTAGCTTGTATATATCTTGTTTATATGTAGTTGTTTGTTATCTCTTCCATTAGGCTAGGAGCTCCTTGAGGGCAGAGATTGTATTTTGCTTTTCTTTGTATCTGTGGTACATAGTAGATGTGAAGCAGTGGAACTGGAATCAAGAAAACCTGGGTTCAAGACTGACTTCAGAGACTTATTAGCTGTGACCCCAAGAAAATGGGCTTGAGGTTTTTTCTTTTTCATTTCACTTTTTCAGTCTAGGAGCTACGGATCGAGCCTCAAAATCCAGGCTATAGTGACACCAGAGGCAGAATTCTAGGCTATATGCTACTTCCAGAACAGAATGAAAGCCTCTACAAGCTGGGCTGCCTGGCACTTGAGCCCATTTGGGGACTTTGGACTTGTAATTAAGAGGGACTATATATAAGAAGTGAACCAAACTGAACCTAATCTACCTCCCCAGAAACTAAGGTGGTATAGGAAAGAATGTTGCCTCTACATGTTGGTTGTAAGGGGAGGTATTAATATATTTGTTTTTACTATATCTTTAAAGTAAATATTTCTTTGTTAAAGCTAAACTGACTGTCAAGTGGTTAAATAGAAGTGACATACAGAAAATCCCTAAAATTTGGAGACCACTATTGGTGAAAGCTGGAAACAAAGATATTGGAGAATATTGGAGAACCACAAGGTAATGGAGGAGGGGAATGAGACCTGACCTTTCCTATGAACTTCCCAGTGTGGGAGAAGTTGAGCTAGCTTTGAGGTCCAGACCCTAGGAAAACCTTTGTCAAAGGGAAAGGAATCAAAAAGTGAACTATAAGGAAATAAAAGAAAAAAGACAAATTACAAAAAATCTCAGGAGGAAGAAAAGTCAGTTGAAGACCTTGAGTATAAGTAAACCAACAAGAATATAGTATTCTACTATGTTATCAATAATCAGACTATGGCTCTCAGATTATCTAAAATGCAAAAAACCCCATAAAACCTCAACAACTTAGACATCTAGGAATAAATATAACAAGATAAAGGAAAAGTAATCAGTCCCTAATATGGTAGAGAGTCCTGTGGGTTTCCAAAAAAGCATGGAAACACATCACAAAATTTCTGAGTGGTATGAAAGAGAAATAAGAATTATGAAAGCAGAACTGATGGCCTGCATAGCAGAAATAAATAGCAAAATAGAAAAACTTGAATCCATAGTGGCAAATCTCACCAAAGAAACCAAAAAGGGGATAACTATTAGGAATGCAAATGCCAAGAAGTGAGGGGTAATTTGGAAGAAGAGAAGCAAAATCCAATAATGTTAAAAGAAAATATGTTTCACACAAGCAAAACATTAATCTTGAAGACAAGATGCAGAGACATTTTAAGGATTATTGGTCTTCCAGATGAACCTGACAAGTCAAAAAACCTAAACACCATAATGCTAGAAATAATTCAAGAAAATTGCCTAGAACAGAATAGCCTCCAGAAAAACAATCAAAACAAAACAAAAAACTTATGCAGCAAATATAAAGGAAAAGAAATTCAAATAACACAAGACTAATTTACACCCATTGGAAAACAGGAGAAAATGGAATAATATGTTCTTGATTTTCAAAATTCTTTTTGAGCTCTTCCATGGCCTGAGGCCAATTGATATTTTTCTTGGAGGCTTGGCATGGAGGAGCTTTGACTTTGTTTTCTTCTATTTGCATGTTTTGGTCTTCTTTGTCAACAAAATAAGATTCTATAGTCTGACTTTTTTTCCAGTTTTTGCTCATTTCCCCAGTTATTTACTTGACTTTTGAGCTCTTTTGTAGAGGTAGTTCTCTGCTTCCAGTGGGAGGTAGGGGGTATACTGTCACCCACTTGATCCCCCTACAATCTGTGGGCCTTAGAGCTACAGAAACAGTGACTGCAGCTTCCCCTTCTGGTGCGGCTGCTGCTGCAGGTTCCTCTGTTCCCTCCCCACTCTGCTGTCCTGAGGTTGAGACTGGACCACTCCACTCTCCTGTACTGATCCCACCGGCTTTTCCCGTTGACCTTCCAATTTATCCTCAGTGTTTTGGGGTCATGAAGTCTGAAAAACACCACAGGTGTGAAAGATTCAGTGTCCCCAAGGTCTGCTCAGGTGCCCTCTGTGCACTCATGGCCCACATTGGACTGCGCTCTGCTCCCAGTGTGTGTGATAGACACTTCCTGGAGACCTTCCAGGCTGTCTTGGGCTAGAGATTTGCTTCACTTCGTCATCCTGTGGGGTCTGCAGCTCCAAAATTTGTTTAGAGCCATTTTTTACATGTATTTGGCTGGCCTTGGCAGGAGTGCTCTAGAAAGTCCATCCTGTTACTCCACCATCTTGGCTCCCAATCAATAATATGTTCTGAAGAGGAAAGATGCTTAAGATGAAATCAAGGCTGACATACCATGCAAACCTGAGTCTAAGCATTAATGAAGAAAGATGGACATTCAATAATAAAAAGAGGCATTCAAAACATTCCTGGAAAGGAAATCAAACCTGAACACATTATTTGATTTTCAAATACCTTAGACGACAGATATACAAAAAATGTAAACAAATACAGCAACCAAGGACAACAGCAACAAAAAACAAGAGGGAATATTAAGAGATTTCTTTCTAAAAGTACACAAGGATGCAAAGGTGAAAATAGAAGTCAAATAAAAGTGATGGCAGAGGATAAAGCCTGAAATACCATGTGCTAAACCTTAAAAGACTACCTACGAGTGAATCAGGTTTTTGTGGTACAAAATTACAGAATGGGAGGGCACATAAAAGGGTAGAGAGGAAGAAGATGGAGGGAAATTAGTAATGCATCTCTCTCCTGAGCTACAATCCCACACCATCAACTGCTTATTGAACATTTTGAACTAGAAGTCTCATAGTCCCACAACACTGATTGTTTTCTCAAACTCAACATGTCCAAAATAGAATTCATTATCTTGTCCCCTTCTTTCCCAACTTCTTTATTACTGTTGAGGGTATCATTATGTGTCCATTCATAACTTCAATGCCATCCTCAACTCCTCACTCTCATTGTTCCCACATTCCATTGCTAAATCTTCTCATTTCTACTTTCACAACATCTCTCCTCTATCTCTCCTTCTCTCTACCTAAACAGTTGCCACCCTAGTGTATATTTGGATTAGCTCAGGCTCAAGCCTAGAAGTAGCATGGTATAGAGCAATGGTTCTCAGAGTGTAGTCTGAGTACCCCCAAGAGTTCTTGAGATTCTTTCTGTTTTTGGTGGGGGTGGAGAGGTAAGGTGAAAACTATTTTCATAATAATAATTAGACATCATAATTTCTAATATGGTAAATGTTGGTAGATATAGTCTATATAAACAAAAACTCTTCAGAGTCTTCAATAGCTTTTAAGAGTTGTAAGAGTCCTGGAACCAAAAAGCTTACACAATTTAAGAGCAAAAGGTTAAGAGCAAATAGCAATGATCGATAAATAAGAGACTTCGGTTTCAGTCAAAACACTTCTTAACAAGGCACTTATTTTGGGGGCCTCAGTGTCCTCATCCATCAAATGAAGGGGTTGGACTTGATAGATACTTTAAGGTCTCTTTTACATCAAAGATATGTTCTTCCTATCTGGAAGCTGCAGGTCACTCAGAAAGCTAAGTTAAGCTTGAGAAATCTCCTGGGAATTCAAATTCATACATAATTGTCCTAAGACACCTTTGGCCTAAAAACTTCCCTCAGTCTTCTGGAGATACTTTGACATTCTAAGGCTAGATTCTAAGGCCTTCTCTGGAATGGTGTGAAGGGCTCAAAGTCAATAAGACCTCATTCCCTGGAGCATCCATTCATCCAGAAACATTTTTCTGTCAGTTACAGTTAAACTGTGGTGATATGCATCCATTATTCCAGAATTTCTAATATGTGTTTTTCTAGTTGACTTGGCCTCCATTCCCACAAAACTGACTTTATTTAAGATGATTTAAGAGGAGGGATTTAGTTTTAATTAAAATAGGTGAGTTATTATCATAGCCTTAAAAAGTAACTGAGCCATGAAGTGAACAGAAATTATAGGTAGGTCTTAAAGCTATTATTTAATTGCAATTCAGTGCAATCTTGCACTGAAATGGCAAAGTGAGCACATTTATCCGATTACAAACTGTGGAACAAAACTGCAGGCTGAAATGCTTTAAATTGCTTACTTTGGAAGAATTTTGCATATTTTTTTTTGCAGGAGTACACCATATATGAATCTCAAATTTTACATGAAATGTGCCACTCATAAATTAATTGTGATTAAATAAGAAGGGCTACCTTATAAATACACTAGACCCAGAAGGTCAACTACTACTGCAACTTTTCTCTTATCAACAGCTATAGAGAGATCCTAATGCACAGGCAGTCAAGGCAAAGGATGTTGGTTTCACTGCTCCCTTCACAAATAATGTTTGCTCTTTCCTAAGAACTAATTAAACTGTTAAATCATTCATCCCTCTAGGGTCTAACAAGGAGATGGTTTTTCCAGTCTCCTAATCACTTAAATTGCCTGTGAGTAGAAATAGTCTTCTTAGCCACTTTTTTTTAGCACCTTGAAATAACTGAAAATTCTGTTACAGAGGAAACTCATGGGTCTTGAAAAGTTCATGTCTTTGGACATATATATAGTAAAGTAGGGCATGCTGCCATAGGGGAAGAGAGAAAACTCCTACTTGAGGCAAGCCAAGGAAAGTGCAAATCTAAGGAAAATGTTCTCCCCAGGGTCCTTTACATCATTAGCATCCTAGCTTCCTATTTGCTGCAACAAATAACGTATCTGAAAATTCCTCTAGGGAGGAGATGAGAAGCCCAAAATATACTGTCAAGAAAGCTTTACCTAGCAACTTGGTAGGTCTGAAACACCTTCACACCTCAAAGCCTCAATGAGCATTTGGTTTCCTAGTGCTATCAGTTACCGAAAGTTTTCCACAATAAGCATAAAAGGAAAGAGTGGCAACAATAATAATTAATAATACCTTCTATTTTGGAGTAATTTAAAGTTTTCAGTGTTTTCTTAATTTCTCATTTAATTAGAACTAAAAATTAAGAGATAAAAATATTATTTAGATACTTTAGTAAATTAAGTGAGAGTCTGTGTGATGTGGTAGAAAAGAGAGCCAGCTTTGGAGTTAAAAAGATATGGGTTCAAATCCTGCCTCTGACTGCTATAGAGAAGGGAAGTGACTTGTCCCTGGTCACACAACTAATGATTACAGGAGGCAGCATCCGAACTTGGGTATTTCTGGGAGATAGCATGATGTAGTAAATAGAAAGATGGCTTTGGAGTCAGGGAGAAATGGGTTCATAACCTACCACTGACACACTCTGGGTAAGAGGCAATTTTTTAAGACTCTAAGTGGCCCAAAAGGCTAACCTTCATTGACAGAAGGAGTTTCCTCATCAGAGTTACCCATAGCAATGAAATCACAGGCCCAATCCCTACCCCAGTTTGCGAATCTTTGCTCTCAGTGATATGTATTTTCTTTCAACCATTGTTGTAACACCTCTATGCCTTAGTCTTACACATAAAGCTAGGTGGCCCAGGGTAGAGTGTTGGATTTGGAAACAGGAAGTCCTGAGTTTAAATTCAACCTTAGACATTTACTAGTTGTTTGACCCTGAGAAAGTCACTTGACCTCTCTGCGCCTCAGTTTCCTCTTCTTCCCAGGATTGTTGAGAAGGATAGCAAGGAGATATTATTTATAAATTGCTTTGCAAACTTTAAAGGGCACTATAAATGCTAGCTATTATTTTCATCATTAGTTATTTAGAGATATGCTAACCAGGATATATCTCTTATCTCATCTTTATTTCTTTCGGGCTCCAAGGAGGCAAGGATTAAGCTCTCAGCCCCTATCTTCCAACCAGAACCATGTGGTCCATTAGTGTATGGCTTTACTACTGCTTCTATCAGTGTTGTATCTATTCCTTCCTTTCTTTTTAGGTGAAGGAGATTGGAAATGGACACAACTTTCTGGCTTTGAAAGATCAGGAAAATGAAATATTAGACATCCAGGATTTGCCAAAAGTTATTTGGGATGGAATGAAGTATAGATTGACCAGCTGAGTAGCAGCCAAGACTCAAATTCTTCCAGCAGCTATGTTATGTTATGAAGTGAACTTGCTGGAATCAATTCTATATGAAAATTGCATTGTCTGAGGTCACTGTTCCTGGTGATCAAGATGGTACAGGGGACAGCGTGTCACTAGGTACTGGGGAAAAGGTCTATACTTCTTTTCTCATTGGATCTTTGCAATAAATATCCCTTTGTAAAAGCTAATCAATTTTAGTTGATTAAATGAACCTGGAAGCTAATCAGCAACAGTTAACAGTGGAGAGAAGTCACCAAAAGTTGACAGCTCACCTCTCAAAGATGCCCCTGAGGAAAGGATGTAGTAAGTCTCATTCTGGGAGAGTGAGTCCAGAGTATTGAAATATGTAGTATAAGTTAGACTTCAGAAAAACCTGGAAAGACTTATATGAACTGATGCTGAGTGAGGGGAGCAGAACCAGGAGAACATGGTATACAGTTACAGACACATTTTGAGATGACTAACTCTGATAGGCTTGGCTATTCTCAGCAATGTAAGGTTCTAAGACAACCCCAAAAGGCTCATGATGGAAAATGCTATATCCAGAGAAAGAATTATGGAGTCTGAATGCAGATTGAAGCATACTATTTGGTATCTCTCTTTTTTGTTTTGTTTTCCTTTGTTTCTTCTTTCTCCTGTTTCTTTCCATTGGTTACAATTCTTTACAACATGCCTAATGTGAAAATATGTTTAATGTGAATACACATGTAGAGCCTATGTCAGACTGCACGCTGTCTTAGGGAGGGTGGAGAGAAGGGAGGGGAAGAAAATCTAAAAAGCTTGTGGAACTGAAAGTTGCAAACTAAAAATAAATTAATTTAAAAAAGAAAAACATTAACATTAAAAAAGAAATATTTAATATAGTTCTTTGTATATGCAGGTAAACTAGTTCAGTGGGTTGCCTGTCCAAATGGATGTCATATCACTGGCAATATGCATTCTTCATCCAATTTATTTTTTCAATGTAGTATGTGTGGATCTCACCGAGATACTGGCGCGCTTATGTAAGTGCTTGGGAATATCTGGAGAACCACAGCATGTTTGTTTTTTTTTAATTTTGCATAGGATCTTTGATTTAGAGTTGACAAAGATGTTAGAGATCTCATCCAAAATGTTCATTTTACTGATGAAGAAACTGAAGATCAAAGATTAACTGACCTCTCCACAGTGAGACAAGTGGTAATTAATAGAACGAGCTCTCTTCACTATACTATGCTGCCTCCACGACACTGACAAATACCATAAAGAAGAAAATATTTCTTAATTTTATGGTTTTTTATGTTAATATTTAGT
This sequence comes from Potorous gilbertii, assembly GCA_028658325.1. NCBI lineage: Eukaryota > Metazoa > Chordata > Mammalia > Diprotodontia > Potoroidae > Potorous > Potorous gilbertii. The sequence continues at coordinate 249,988,573 of CM053771.1, read as the reverse complement.
GCATTGCTGTACATAGTTTTCTCTGTAGTAGCACAGAATATAGAAATTTGTATGATTTTAACCTTTTCATGGAAGATACTCCCTTAATGCAGGGTTTTTGATTTTATTATACACATCCTATGCTTCTTATCATCAGCACACAATAGATATAATGAGATTTTTTTATGTTATATACCTTGAATGAAGATATGATCTATTATAGGAAATTATCTTTATAAGATTGTCTATCTTCTTCTCTTTAGTCTCATTTTTATATAAATTTGATAAAGAAAGTTGAAATAACAACCCCCAGGTCAATGACTGGGAACAAATAGAGGAGGAGGAGTTATCCATTTCCTTTCATTTGTCCCTCCCCTGACCCTGACCACTTAGATTGTATCTCAACAGTTGGGTAGGAAAAGTGATGTAGGCGTTCATATCTACTAGGATGAGCAGTACAAACTATAAGCTTTTCAGTGAGATGGACAACCGAGCCTTCCCATCTTCCCTGCCACTGTGTTCTTTTTTAAAATTTAATTTTTATTCTGAACTTAACACCAAATAACATGGGCATCTCCACATATATTGTAAAACAGAGAGGATTCTATATGGAATTGTATCTCAATTATATGGAGCTTGCTATTCTTTTTAAATATATAATAAATTCAATATGTATTGTCTGTGATTCCTTTTGACCTTCCTTCTGTTCTCTTCTCTTTTGTGGGGAGGTGGAGATAGGGGAACCAGGTCCCTAAGCTGCCTAGTCTATCTTCCTACTCACCTTCAGCTGAAAAAGAAAAACAAAATCCTTGCCAGAAATATGCATAGTCAAGAAAAAAAGTTTCCACAGTGAGTTCTAAAGTTTTCTAGGTATTGGCATTTTCCCAACTACTGTGCCCTCCAGACCCTCAGCCACTGTCTTCTCATCTTCGGGCATACTCTAAGGATCTTTGAGGTTTTGCTGTCTGCCCTGCAACTTAATTCTTTCGCTTGTGTTAACTCTCTCTCTTATAGTATGATCTCCTTGAAAGCAGGCAACATTTCATATTTTCCTCTGAATCTTCAGCACTTAGCATAGTACTTGATACATAATATCAATCAATAAGTACTTTTTCATTCATCCATCCATCTATTCATTTATCTTTATCCTTCCCATTTGGTATTGATTTTTATTTTTACACTAATTAGTTGATGTTCTGACTGCATGTAGTTGGTTATGAAATTAACTTTGGTTTACTATGTTATTTGTTCCAGTCAATTTCATTTTTTGTGATGGTCTATGCTTGCCTTTACCAGTACTTTTTTCTTCTCATCATTATATACACTAATGATGCATTCATGGTTTACAGTCATGAGGTTCCCTGGGTAAACGAGTTTTTATTTGCTTAGTTGAAATAAGGACAATCCTAAGTGACTGAGGTTTGAAGGAAATAAGGTCAAACTCCTAGAAGAAAAACATATTCTTATGCAATCCATTCTTTTATAGTCATAGAATGACAACATCTCAAAATTGGAAGATAGTTCAATCCAGTATAGCTGGAATGCTTTCTACAACGAAGACCTTCAGTGTTGGAAAATGGTGAATCAGTCAGCTGATGTAGCCCCTGCCATCCTTCACCAACTTAAAGTGTTAACACCAAATATCCAGATGACATCTACCTTTTTGCAGTTTAAGCCTACTCTCCAAGTTCTGTGCTCTGGTATCAAGTAAAAGAAGTCCAGATGATAACCCTTCACACAATATGATCATCTATCTTATCTTTTTAGGTTAAACCTGCTCACTTCTTTCCAAAGATTTGGCATAGTTTCCCAATCCTCTCCTTCCCACTCCCACTCTGGCCTTCTTCATTTCTCTCTACTGTATGTATCCTAACTTGACAATAACCTTTCTAAGATACTGTCTAGAATAGAACAGAGTGTTTTGGATGTAGTCTGACACATCTGAAACAATCTTGAGGGCAGGGATAGTTTTGTTTTTGTTGTGGTACCCCTAGCAAAGTGTCTTGTAGAATGGAGCCTCCAAGCTCATCCAGTCTAACCCAAATACAAAGGGAATTCTCACTACGACATACTCAAAAAGTCATCAACAAGCTTCTGCTTAGAGACTTCTAAGAAGGAAGAATCTGCCACTTCTTGAGGAAATCTATTCCACTTTTAAAATTCTAATTGTTAGAATTTTTTTCCTTATATCAATCTAAATGGGCTTATTTGCAACTTTGATTCATTATTCCTGGTTCTGCCCTTCATGGGCAGAAGTAATTCTACTTCCACATGACAGCCCTTCAAGGCTATGAAAACAAATACCTTGTTGCTTCTGAATAACTTCAAGGCCAATCATTTCAAGATCTTTTAATCAATCTTCATGCAACATGGACCTCCACAGTAATTGCTTAATAGACAAACATTTATTTAATTGAACTGAATTGGTTTTGATCGCATCCCAGCTAAAAATCCCACTTTCTATAGGGAGCCTTTCCCAATCCCTCTTAATTCTAGTGCTTTCCTCTGTTAATTTATTTTGTTGTACCTAGTTGTTTGCTTGTTATAGTCCACTTTAGACTGTGAGCTTCTTGAGATCAGGGATTGTCTTTCATGTTTCTTTGGATCCCCTGCACCTAGCACAATGCTTGGCACATAGCAGGTACTTAATAAATACTATTTGGTACTCCCTCCAGCGAACTATGCCTTCTCATCTAGCGTGACCTTTGTCCAAGTCCTCCTGTACATTCTGCATATGTAGGGTCCATAAAATATATTGCTGGCCTTTCTCTGGATCTCTTGACATTGTGTGGCTACCAATAGAACACAGAGACTATCCATCAACACTGTCTTATTTTTGCTACATGACCAAACCCCCTGCTTTTCTGGTTATGTATTTCACTGGCAATATCTTTGTCACTGCCTCTCCTGTACAATTATATGTTGCAAGCTACTAATACTCTCAGTGCATCTCTCCATTGCCCTTTGGATGACTTTTAAATTTAATTCATTGGAGAACATGATATTTTAAAACAAAATTTATAATAGGGTTGATGGAGTACAGACATTGGGAACCCCCCTTGAATTCTCCATGAATCTTCCAACTAGATCTGGCATTCTGTTTGAGGCTATAAGCCTATTGCTTTGTCCAGTTGCCTCTGGATGCTTCCCATCCTTGGTTCTATCAAAATACCCTTAACCTAACCTAGCCCTCCATTGCCTGTTACTTTCCAATTGCCACTAGCTGTTTCCCATCCTCAGTCATAGCAAAATCCCACTCTCTTAGTTCTGACCTCTAGTTACCCCAGTCCAATTAAGATCCTCCTTAGACTCCTCAAGACCCTCCCTAAGCTCCTCTTCCCATCACCCTAGACTACTAGACCACCCTCAGATCTCTCCCACAGTCTTTCTGTATATGAGATCTTCTTTGTCTTCAGGAAGGTGCTAGATTCAATCTAGCTGAGATTCTATCTGGCCCAATACATGCCTCACAAATAGTGAGGCTTCTTAATGAATATGGTGGACCTTAAATAAACTTTGTTTTTCTTTGGCTAAAAGAAGGCTTGAATGGAATTCATTTGGGCAGGACCCAAGGTGTCAGTATTTTGCTATCCCAAGCACCCCAAGGTTCGACAGGGTTAAAATCTCCCTTACTCTGAATCTTATGCTGCTACACTTGTATTAGCTCTTTTGGCTATCATATGACTATTGACTCACATTGAGCTTTCACTCTGCTAAAATTCTTACTTTTTTTTTCTTTCTGAATTATTTTCTAGTTGTGACTCCCTCATCACATACTTTTGCTCTTGATTTTTAGAGCCCGTGTAGGATTCTTCAGAAGTATGAAAGGTGCCCAGTAGGAGTAAAGCAATCTTTGTTGAGCTGTAGGTGGCTGGAGAGGGTGCTTGGAGCTCCTGGATCTTGGTGGAAAAGCTGTTCAGAGTAACTGGCATTGCACAACTCCCCTCCCACCCCCCAAAAAAACCCCAAGGCCTGTTGAATGAAGAGATTCTAGATGTATGCAATGGAAATCTAGACCCCATTAGTTTGCTAACATAGTGCTGTCCACATGGAGAATGTCAGGGAGCTGTCTCTGAGAGAATTGTGAAGACTGGAGCATGAACAGAAGATGGTTCTGCTACTCTTTCTGGTTGGCCTGCCCTATATTTGTAGAAGCCTTTTCCATTGTGCAGTCAGAACTGTTGGCATCTTCCAAAGGGTCAGAAACAGTAGTGTTTTGGATAGATTTATGTCTGGGTAAGGTGATTCCTTCACTAATGGTATCTTGTGGGAGATCCATGGCATAAGATGAAAAACTGTGCAGTCTTTCCCCCTTTCCCAAGGCCACGTAGCTCCCCAAGAAATAAGCCAAGTTTTGGCCCTTTTGGTCATTTGTTTTCTTTCTAGGTGTGGGGAATAGTCCACAGGGATACAGGAGCCCAGGCTGGGTGTAGTAGCCAGTCTAGCAGCAACACCCTAAGGAGAAAGGGAGCCAGAACTCTAGCCATGCAGAAGCCAGGAGAGATTGAGCAAATTTGGTTTAACCAATGCTTTAGGATTCAGCTAAATTGAGAATTTAAACCTCCTTTTTCTCAGCCACCAATGTGGAGATTATGCCCCCAAGGTGTTCAGGTGTTTTTGCATTTGTTATTATTAACCATGAAGTAAATATCCATTTGTAAAAGTGAATCCAATGTTAAGTGGTTAAGTAGAACTGTGATAGCTAGTCACTGACACCGTTTTAAAGTGGGGTAGAAGGAACAGAGTAAGTGGCATTTTGAGCCAATAACTTGAGAAACACCCATTCCTTCAGGGTAAAAAACCTAAAAGGAAGATGCAGCCTGCCTGAACGTAAGAGAGTGGGTCAAAGGATACATGTTTAACATACACCACTAATGAATGAGGAGGGCTGGAGAGAGCCTGATGGAACTTAAGTAACAGATAAGGAGAGCCACCCCCAACAGGCCATCAAGTAAACTATTTGAAAGTATGATTACTTAATTCTTTGTATTTGACTTTCCAATATCTGTCACATTGTAGGTGCTTAAAATATTGATTCAATTCTATATCTTAACAAAAAAGTACTCCAAAAAGGGAAAATTTCAGGGCACTATTCCTTTGTTTACTTCAAATGACACCAAGTAACTGGTTGGACCACCTTTTTTTTTGTACTGAATTGACTCATTGTTTCTGGGTTGGATAATTGTAGGCTAAATTCCTTTATATCTGGAAGTCATCAAACAACACAAATCAGAAGCATGGTCTGTTTTATTGTCTAGATTTAAGACACTGATGAAGAAAATGTTAATGCAGATGAAACTTCAAGTGTGTCCTGAGGTTTCGGAACCTCAGGTTGGTCTGTAAACATTTAGCAGCACATCGGTGGGGTGGGCGTGTTTTCCGTATGTCCCAGGAACGGGGACACAACTCTTAAGCTGGGGCCAAACGATAAATTCTTGTCAAGTAAAACAGTATTTCAAAGGAACAAAGGCTACCTGTTCAAGGCCCTCCTTTTCCAACAGGAGGAAACTGCAGTGAGTGACAGCCACACCACACCAAACAGCACCACTACCCTTCAGCGTCTTCGGCAACGGAGAGTTTTTAAAGGGGCCATCCCTTGAGTCGCTCCTTACAGAGGCCTAGTCACGGAATGGGTGTGACGTCACCCTGGGTCATCTCCTCCCGGTGCATCCTGGGTCAGTCATCCTGATGGATATCTGCTGAATGGATTCAGAGGGCTCTGGGCGGAGGAGGGAGGCTGGTGCCCCGCACAGCCCTCCCTCCCTCCAAACCCACTCGGTGCAAGTCGTGTCGTCGTTTCTCTGATGGCAGGGCCCTCCCCACAATAACCGACCCGGACAGGCCGGTCCCGTTAACAAGCACTAACAAGCCCTGTTCAGCAGCTGCACGGCTTTCCTTCGGCCCGGCCTTCTCCGGTCTCCTCCGCACGTCCCTGCCCAGCGCGCCTCCGGGGGAAGCTTCTCTGCGCTGAGGGGGAGGGAATGATGGGCCCAGGACCCGAGGCCCTGACAGCTCTCACCCTTCACAAAGAAGCCACAGCCCCAGGGGAGCCTTGGCGGGCGGCCCCGCGGGAAGCAGAGAGGGTGCGGAGCGCCGGGGGGAGGGGGAGGGGGGGACAGCTCAGCCGGTTTCCTGCCTCTCTCCAGGCTCCCGCCCGCCGCCCCGCCCCCTTCCGGCTCCCGGCCCGCCCCCCCTTCCCGGCAGCCTTTGCGCCCGTTCCTCTTCGCCCCGCCCCCCCCTCCCCCGGACAGCTTCCCCAAGATGGCGGCCGACAGTGAGGTGAGGCCTCTCCCCCTTGCCCCGGCTCGGTCCCCTCTCCTTCCCGGAGCCCCCAGGCTGTGTCAGCTCCCCGGGGCTCAGCCTTTCCCTGTCTTTTTTCTTCCCGCAGCCCGAGTCGGAGGTGTTTGAGATCACGGACTTCACCACCGCCTCCGAGTGGGAAAGGTGAGTGAGTCGCGGCCCCGACTCCACGGCTTCCTCCGGTGGCCCCGGCGGGACCGAGCCCGCGTCAGGCCAGGCCTGCCCTTCCGGGGCCCGCCCCAGGCCGTCCCTTCCTCCCCGCTCCTGACCGAGCTTCTCCGTCCCCTGCGTCCCCCCTCCCCGGCACCCGCCTCCTTCCGGCCGCCCCCCCTGCCCCGCCCCCGGCCCGCCCCTGTCGCCCCCCCCTCCCCCACCCCGGCCGCCGGGCCCTTTCCCTTCGTGCTTTGGGAGTGGGCAGCTACTTCCTGTTGGGAAGCCCACTTGTTGCCTGCTCTAGCTCCCCGCGGTGTCCCCGATCCCGGGGTGACCCGCGCTGGCCCCCGGCTGCGCTGGCTGGGGGCAGCGGCCTCGCGGTACGCTCCGCCTGTGTTCTCTCGGTTCAGAACGCCTCTTACTCCGAGCGGTCACCCGCGTGGTTTCGGAGCGATGGGCCCCGACGGGGTCCTCGCCTCCAGGACGGGGCCGCCCCGGGCGTGCTTGTGCGGCGTGCTCGGAGCCGGCCGGCTGCCTTCTCTCCCCTTCAGGGGCTCGGAGTGACCCTCGAACGGTCGCCCGCAGCCTGGGCTGTGGAGCGCCCTCGGGCCGCTGCGTGGCCTCCTGCGGCCGCCTTCCCCTTTAACCTCCCGCCCCGGCTCGGGTCCGACCCCAGTAAAGGTTGTGGGACCTGACTCCTGTGCCACTGAAACGTGGGGAAGGGGAATTGGAGAGGAGCTTTGGCTCGGGGCGGGGGATTTCTCCATTCTGTGTGCCATGTAAAAGAAAATCAAATAAAGCCTCCCGTGCTTTGTTTTAATCTCGGTGCAGTATTTCAAGGACGGCTGCCTAGGAAGGAGGGTAAAAATGACAGGTGAGTTGGCATTAGTCCTGTATCAAAGGAAAAGATCCCTGCGGGAGTGATTGTATAGGACGACTCCAAAATGAAGTCGGAGAGACCTCTCGTTTATGGAGTTCTTCTGGTATACCCACCCACGATAAGTGATGTTGAGTGGGTAAGGAAACACAGAGCATGATCTGTAGAATCGAGAGCTTAGAAGGCATTTGGAGAAATTAGACTCAGTACAAAGACTTTGCTTTTTACTGAGGTAGGCCATAACCCACCTGCAGTTTAGCAGATGGTCTGAGACTAGATGTGGCTGAAAAATTCCTTACCCTCTGAACAACCCGGTG
>CM053771.1:249930606-249980447 GCA_028658325.1 Potorous gilbertii | reverse complement strand
ATTCCTGCTTTATTGGAACAGAAGTTACCTTCTTAGAAAGAAGTAAATAAAGTTATGCAGGGCAGAACCAGATTCTAGAAGGGTTTTAAAACCATATAAAGAAGAAAGGCAATGGAGAGTCTTCCCAAGTTTTTGATCTGTGCCATAATAGCATGAGAAAGTTCTTGTAGGGAGATTATTTTGCAGTGACATGATGGTTACATTGGAGAAGAAAGGAACTGGAGGGGCAGGGGTACCAGATGCGAAAGTTGGCCTAATCAGGAACTGTACCAGGCTGGTAGCAGGATGAATAGACTAGTGTGAAATGTATTTCCCTCCAATAGAATATAAGTTTCTTGAGTGATGGGACTTTAATTTTTGCCTTTATATTACCCAGTGGTTGACACAAAGCAGGCAACTTCAAATGCTTGTGAATTGCAAATTTGTTTACATATTGGATGTAGAATCTGAAAGTACAAGGACTCAAAGATGGAGACAAAGTTTCATGACTTGAATAAGGGTGGTGCCACTGATGGAAAAATGAAAGGCAGCTTTGGGCTAGAGAATGGAAATTGAATTTAAAATGATGGGATATCCATGCCAAGTTGTCCTGACCCGCAGATAAAAGACGGAAATCACTTGTCATTTACAAAGAATGAAAACATTTCCCCCAAGCAGATGTACTATAAATTGCCTTTTGGTGGTTTGTTAGATAATTTTGGTACTTACATAGAAAAAAAAAACTAATACTGTCTTAAAAGTGTAAATGTTAAATTAGGAGCTTAGAGTAGGAAATTTGGTTTTGATTTTCATAGTGAAACTTAGCATAAAATTGAAATTTTAAAATATTTAGGAAATAATATGTACGTTAAGAAGGAAAGTCTTTTTTCTGTCCTTGAGATTTCAGTTTTGAGTGATTATTTCCTCTAGAAATTAAAATTTAGCATAGTGTCTCAAATGTTGTAGGCACTTAATGCTTCTCGATTGATTGTTGAGTGGGTATTTTTTAAAAGGTTAAATAGAGGTACGTACCTTCTTTTTGATAAAGAACTGAGGAAATAATTTTCCTTTTTTCTTTTCAGATATTCCTTGTTTTTGAAATTTATAGTCTACAATTTTTATAAACTAGATAGTACTAGAATGATCACAAGTGACATTTTAAAAAGTTTTTATTTTTACGATATTTATTGATTTCCATACCATTAAGTCTGATTTATTTTTCATTATTTCTGTTTTGCATGCTTGTTACAAGCCTTTGTTTTGAAGGAAGTCAGTTTATATTTTGTCAGTTAACCTGAATCATCAGCTTAGAATCAATCATGACCAATAATGTTTTCACAAGAAATGCAATACATATATATATATATATATATATATGTACACACACAGAGTTCACTGAAAAAGAAAACAATGTCTTAAATTATAATTTTATTCAGTTCTCCTGTGCTCTTCTCAACAATAGATTCTGGATCAATGCAGTATTTCCTTGTATTGCGTCATGCATGCTCAGTTAAAAAAATTTGTGTTTTTTTAAGCTTCAGCTTTTTTTCAGTTTTTCATTGATGAAAGCATTTACTTTTTTCCTAATCTTATTCTTCATACTCATCATTTGGCTCCAGTTTTATAAAGTAAATTTATTTACCACCACTGATCTTTGGGTATTGAAAGCAGTGTCCATTAGCTGGTATTGCTGATATTATACTTGCTCCTGGTCAGAAATGAATACTAACTTTTGGAGATCTGGTTATTCAGTAGATAATAGAGATTAGGTTAAGTAGTTAAGTCTTTAAATCCAAGGTATACAGCTTAAATTGAAATTAGCTTTATGAGGAACTGCCTGGGCCTGTTTGGCTAGAGTGTAGAGTGTGGAAGCATAGGGCCATATTGAAAAAACTCTTGAGAAGCCAAATTGGAATTTATATTTTACCCCAGAGGCAGTTAGCAGTCTTTGGAGCTTGAGTAGGGGAGTGAGATAGAATGACTTATACTTAGGAAATACTTTGGCAGCTATGTGGAGTGTAGACCAGAGTAGGGGAAAACAAGGAAAGAAAACTAATTAGGCTATTGCAGTAATAATACAGGTTAGAAGTGATGAGGTCCTAGTGTCTGAGTGAATAGTAAAAGGAAAATAGATGCAGTAGAAACACAAGATTTGACAACTGACTTTATACATTCGCTCCTTCACTCTCACACACACGCACACACACTGAGGTTAATTGTGAAAGCTGAGATATTAATGAAGGAGATCTTAATAAGTTGATCATTGGTTCCTGAAAAGATAAATGAATTATACTTTCATTTTTATTTCTATGAGAAAGAAATACTGTAGGTAGGCTTAGCAGTGTAGCAGGGTCTAACAATTAGTGGTTATGGGGAGTTTGTTTAATATCTTTATTCTCCATTTTCTATCCTTTAGTCAGGATACCAGAAATTAGCTTTTTTCAAGTAACTAAATGGCATCTTAATTTAAGAATTCTTTCTCTTTTTAAAGCAGTGAAAAGTATTCTGGGTTGACATGTTTGAAAAGTATTTTTTTTCCTTCCTAGGTTTATTTCAAAAGTTGAAGAAGTCTTGAATGATTGGAAACTAATTGGAAACTCAGTGGGAAAGCCACTTGAAAAGGTCAGATTTGCTATTTGCTGTATAAAAAAACACTTTCAAAATTGTCATTTGCCAAAATAGTCCTTTGTATCTTTAAAGTTTAAACTCTTTAAAGTTATGTGTAATCTCCTTAAACATTACCTAATGGTTATTGATTATAGGCATATTTCAATCTCTAGCCAAAAAAATATATGTTTGTGAAACATTAAAAAAATAAAGTTTTTACCGAATACAAAAGTTTGTGGGTGATTTTTCTTTGTTTTCCTTTCCCATGTGTAGAAAAATAGTGAAGACTTCATTCCTTTGCTTTCTCTACTGGATATTAGGAAAATATTCATCAGAGTTCTTTCATTAGTTTAATTAAATAAAGACACTTAGCAATTGTAGGACTGGGCATTTTGTTTGACTGTTTACTCATTTACAGTTTTGATTTATTCAGACCTTTGTAGCTTTCCGACATTGGGCAAGTTAACTTACTTTCTAAGCCTCAGTTTCTTCTTTTGTAAAATCCTGATAATAATAGCACATAAACTCATAGAGTTGTGAGAATCAAGTGAAATAAAATATGCATAGAGTGCTTTAATCTTAAAGCTCTGTATACATTCTAGCTACTACTACCACTACTACCACCCCTTTGGAGGTGACACTTTGCCTCAATTTTTTCTAATAGTGTAGATAATGGTACTTGTCTTTCCTATCTTATGTGTGTATTAGAGAACGTGAGAATTAAAAATTTGAGTTCTATAGTGGAAAACTACTTTATAGAGGAGGTGAAGGGAGAGAGAAAATGTAGAACTGAAAATGAAATTTAAAAATTTTAAAGTATTTAACAGTCCACACCTCAGTTAAGATGTGTAAGCAAAGCTAAGTTTTCTGCAGATCGTTAACACCTTTCATGGCCAAAACCAAAGTTTGTTATAAAATTCTTATTTTGTAACAGTAAGTAGAATTTAGAGAAGACAGCCTCTCTGACCTCAAATACTTTCTTTTTAGCATAATGTTTAAAATATGTTTATAAGAAAAATTATATTAACATAAAGATAAAGTATTATAAAAGAAAACTGCTTATTATCTCCTTGGAGATTTTAGCTGTTTGAACTTCAGATAGATTTCTTAGTGTAAGTAGATTAGATTACTTTAGATGCTTAACCTCTTGGGCAAATATCTTAAATTTAACAAATTAATATTAATGTTTTGGTTATGAGGTTTTTTAGTCACTTCAGGACTTTCTACTTCCAATGCTGTATTTCCTCTGACATAATAACTGGTGCAGATAAATAATACTTAATAAGGAGTTTTAAGTAATTTGAAGAATTGACTCTTTGGAAGCAAGGTGTACTTGGCATGTATAGAGTCAGGTGGTGTGCCATAACAAATGTCTTCAAATTCTGGCGTAAATTGAAATTTTTCCTTAAAACTCTGAAACATAAACCTGTTGTCAAATTTTAAGTATTTAAACACATTCAGAAAGTTTTAATTGTGTACCAGTAGAAGAGATTAAATTGCATATGACAAGAGTGTGAATTAAGCAAAAGTAGAGAAAGACAAGACGGATATTTGTAGGTTCTTTAATTATGCTCAATATTAGTTAGACCAAAGATTCTTAATCTAGAGTCTGGATAGATTTCATGGAGCCTGAAAATGTTATGGAGAAAAAATTAGTTCAATTTCACTGACCTCTACCTGAAATTTAGCCTTTCCTTCAGTTATAAAGTTTTTTTTATTAACCATTCTGAGAAGGGGTCTGTATTTACCAGACTGCCAAAAGGGTCCATGACACAAAATAGTTTAAGAAATACCAATTTAGATGCTTATGCTGCTGAGACCAGTTCTGGGCTTCATAAATTGTAAAGCATCATAAAGTTCATTGATGGATTGAAAAGGAAGGTCCACGGAGAAAAGATAGTAAAGCAACTTAGATTCTAGAGCTGAAGAGAGAGAAAGCAGAGGGTATTGGTTCTTGTCCCTATTGAAGATGAATTTAAGGAAAGTTTAACTTAAAAACTACAGGTTAATGGATTTAGGTTAGATAAAAACTTATTAAGAGATTTAAATTTTAAGTGCTAGTAAAATTCTCTAAGGGAAACTTTGGACTTTTCTTCTCAATTATTAAAAAGGACAGAATCTCATCTGTCCAGGATGGTGTAAGTATGGCCCTGGGTAAATTGAAACTAACCGTTACATATACCTTTCAGTACTTTAACTACATGTTTTATAAATATACACACACATTTCTTTAAAGTAATTTTTATGAGCTGTTAAGTTTGAAGCTGTAAAGAAAAGTCAGGTATGGCCGAGTCATTTCTACCTTTTAAATCCCACTGAAAAAATAGTAAGGAGAAAATAATGTTAGATAGATAACATGATTAAAAAAGTATTAAAATGAATGCATATTTTTCATACCCATTAAATTCATTGTGTTGATATTTGCCCTGTAATTTAGAATCTCATAGAAATAATGACAGATTAAAAATAAATTTTAATTATAGGTCTACCTTTCTTTGAGGAAACCCCAAAGTAAGTGGCAAAACAGAAAAGTTAAGGGGATGTTTAGTTGTATTACAAAATAAATTTTTATTCCTATAACTGTAATCTACAAGGATATTAGGTGTTGGTTTATGGCTCATTTGATGTGGTTAGTGTATCAATAAGTAGAGAACTGGAGGATAGAAAACTTGAAAATCAGTCAGAAGTAGAGATAATAAAAATCAAATAAACAGTAGGATTAAATTAAATGGAGCTTTTAAAAGTGTACCTCTGTTGTGCAAATTGAGTAAGCAACATGAATTTATTGTCATTTTTATTTATTTTGCTCTTTTAAGTAGTAATTAAAGCTTTAGCAAGTTAATTTCAGAGAAAAATATGAACATATCTGTTTATTTGCAATAGGTTTGTGGCAGCTAGGCTGCACAGTGGACCTAGGAGTCAGGAAGACCCGAGTTCGGATTCCACTTATTAGCTCTGTGACCCTAGAGCAAGTAATTTATCACCCCTCTGCCTCAGTTTCCTCATCTGTAAAATGGAGACAATAATGGCGCACTTCCGTGAGAATCAAATGAGGCAATCATTTAAAATTTTAATAGCACAATACTTGGCACCTAGAGCTGTGTAAATGTTAGCTATGATCACTGTTACCATTATTATTAGAAGTTTCATGGCCATAAATGTTGGTATTATAAACAGTTTGTTATAAGTAAGATACGTAGCAAAATGTAGGTTAGAGAAATAGCCTTTGTATTTCCTTAAACATATTTAAAATGCTTTTTTAAAAAGAAAGTTGGTGTATCAACATAAATATTTCTAAATGAACTTTTGCCAAATAAAACTTATTGTTTCTGTAGATATTTCACCTGTTTAAACTTCCAAGTAGATTTCCTTCTGTATAGTGCTTTGCAAGTACTGACCCTTTTCACTTTCCCCCTTGTTCTTCTCGCTCTCAGCTCCTCTCTCATGTTTTGGGGCAGTGTACCTTGGGATGATCTGATCCGTCCTTCTTATTTTACCTATGAGGAAACTTGTAGAGATGAAGTAACTTTCTCCAAAGTTACAAGGTAGTAATTGACCAAGTTAGGATATGAGTTCAGGACATCTGAAAGCCACTGTGGAAGGCTAAACAGTTGGTGGTAGAGACTAAATATGGTAGGGTACTAAACTGTATAGACTTCTTTTCTTAAACTGTGGGTTACAATCCCATATGGGGTCATGACCCACAATTTAAGAAGTGCTGAAAGGCTCGCAAGTGGAAAAAGTTTAAGAAGCCCTGGTAAGGTATAATTTAGTTTGGAAATTGTTGCTCTGATACCTAAAGTAATTAATGTCTGTAGAGGAGTAAGTTAAATTACTACAGAACACTAATACTTGAGGAGTTCGCTTACTTTGGGTATTTGTTTGGTCCAGTAGTTTAGGGGGGTTAGGTTCTTCAGTGAGTGTCTGATAAAGCACTTAAAAATCACTTGATTTCATCATACAATGATGATGAATGGGTATATGTGATTTTACTTTCAGCTATGAAGATTGTAACCCTGCCATTCCTTTTCATCCTTTTAGATTTTTATCTCTGTACTAGTACCCTGTCAATTGAATTATGACAGTTTTATTTTTTTGTCTATTTTGTTTCTCCAGTAGCACAGTGCCCACCGTATAGTAGGTGCTTAAGCAACGCTTTTTGAAATAATGAATGCTTGCCTTTCCATAAATCTGTTGGAGTTTGTCCAAGTAATGTGCTGGAGGTTTTCCTCCTGTTATTTTCATTTCTCAAGTGTACCACTTGAACTATCTCATTCTCTCTAACTAATCTACCTCCTTTTCCAGTCATTTAGATTCTTGATAATTTCTTAAGGTGTTCTTCAAAGGTAGACTATCTGTAAATATAACAGACCCTTAAAATTTTAAAAGCATGTATAGGGTGAGACCTAAAAAGTTTATTTTCTTTTTCGAAAACATGCTCTAAAAGTGATATCCTCTTTGGTCAGGTGTGTTTTAAAATCAATATTTTGTGATGAAACAGTTTTGCATTTGGATTTCATTAAAAAATATTGATAGGCAGTGCTTTATTTCCTTATGACTTTTATTTTCCATTTTTGGCTTTCATTTCCCACATTTTATTTGGTAAGAATATTGTACTGAGTTTTATATTCAGGGCAATCTCTAACTTATTAGTGGTTTGTATGCTACTAGATGGCTATTATAGTCCCTTCCAATTTTCAAAGTATCTGATTGTATTTGTGAATGAGTTTTTTGAAACTTGGAATAAATTTGTCCAATATTAAAAGTGATGTGTAGGCTAGGCTATAAAAATATGTTTTACCCATAATATAATTGAAATTATAGTATTAATAATTAATTAGCAGTCTGTAACTTAAAAACATTTCTTATAAAAGAATAACTAATCTATTTGAGAATTTACCTCCCTGACTGGTATAACCAAAAAAATTCCTCTTTCCTTGTTGGAGATGCAATGTTTTATTTTGTATGAGAAACAGTAAGGAGGCCAGTCTTTAAGTATTTAGAAACGATGCCTTTTCCTTCCTTTCTTCCAAAGTTGACCCAACTCCCTTTTGGAGCTGTCACCTTTCACATTTAATAGTGGCTGGAGCTGATCCTGACTTGCTGTTAAAACTGACTCCCTTAATTTCCAGGTCTTTGCCACAACAAAAAGGAGCTACTATATTTTTGTATGTGTAAATATTTTGCTCCTCCTTTGATCTTTTTGAGGTATAGGCTTAATAGTAATATCTCTGTATTTCCTCCTACTTTATCCTCCATGAAAGCTACCTGGAAGTGAAAGAATTCCAGCTTCAGTTACTGAGGCTATAGCAGAAGGATGTGTAATTCTGGAATTGAAAGTTGATGTTAGTAATAGAAGTGGATCTTAGGTTGTCACAAGCTTTTGTCTTCATCTTTTGATATAATTTTTTTTTTGCTTATCTTGTTCTTCATGTGGTTGGCTAAGTTCGTCATTTTCCTAATGTTAAATTAATCCTGAATTCCTAGTTGAACTCATCCTGGTCATAGTGTATGAGGTTTGTGATATATTGTTTTATCCTGTTTAAGTAATATTTTATTTAAAATTACACATCTATGTTCATTACAAATACAGTTTTCTTATCCTCCCTGGTTTATAGATGAAGACCATATCTGTATCATAGAAGAAATTTGGTAGGATTCCTTCCTTTGCCATTTTGCAAGCAATTTATATACTATAAAGAATGAATTCTATAGAATTCACTTTTGAATCCATCTGGTCCCAATTTTTGGGGTTTTTTTGTTTGTTTTGGAAGTTCATTTATTGCTTGTTCAGTTTATTCCTCTGAAATTGGGTTTTTAAGTTCAATTTCTTTACTATTAATTTGTATTTTATATTTTCTTATAAATTTATTTCATTAAATTGCTGATTTTGTTGAAATATAGTTGGGAAAAGTAGTTCTAATAATATCCTTTATTTCTCCTTCATTTATTGTGAATCTCTGTTTTCATTTTTTTATGCCAGTAAGATTTGGTTTTCTTTTTAATTATATTAACTAATAGTTTGTCTATTTTATTACTTTTTTCCTTTACCCAGCTAGTTTTATATATTAATTCAGTGGAGCTTAACAAATTTTTTTTTGTTAATTAAATTTCCAGGACTTATTTTTTCTGTTTTATTGAATTTTTAAAATTTGTTGATTTTCTAGTATCTTTAGTTACATTTCCAATTCACTGATGTATTTTTTCACCTCCTTTTTGTTAATAAAAGTGCTTAGAGATAGACATTTTCCCCTAAGCATTGCTTTGACTACATCCTCCCAGTTTTGGAGTGTTGTCAAATTGTTGTCATTATCTTTATTGAAATATTTTGTGTTTTTTCTTTGGCCTGACAATTCTTTAGTATTAAATTATTTTGTCTCCCTTTGGTTTTTTTTTGTTTGTTTTTTTACTATTTTTTCCATTGGCTTTTTATTTAACATAATTTTTACTGAATTGTAAAGGACAATATTTCCAATTTTCTGCATTTGTTTTTGAGTTTTTGATGTCAGTGTTTTTGTAAAGGTGCCATACACAGCTGAGAATACATATACTTCTTTCTGTTTCCATTCAGTAATCTGAGATCTGTCATATCCAGTTTTCCTGAGATTCTATTTAGATCCTTCTTTCTGTTTTGATTAGATGCATCTAGGGCTTATAGGGGTAAATTGAGATCTTGTATTCTTGTACTACTTATTACTATTTCTTGTTATAATTAATTTAGTTTTTAAATTAGTAAACATTAAGGAGCTGCTATGTGCTAGGCACTGTTCTAGATAGTATCTCTTCTCAAAGATCTCATAATCTAGTGAAGAAAACATGTAAACAACAAACAAGTGCTGTACAGGATAAATTGGAGATAATTAAACAGGGAAGACTCTATATTTAAGGGGAATGAGGAAGGACTTCCTCTAGAAGATGGCATTTTAGCTGAGACTTGAAGCAAGCTAAAGAAACCAAGAGGCAGAGAGGTAGGAGAGCATTTCAGACGTGAGAGATAACCAGTGAGAATGCCTGAAGTTTAGAGATGTCGTAAGAAGTTTAGAGAAACAGCAAGGAGGCCAGTGTTTAAGTATTTAGAAACTATGCCATTGGTTGCATGTATAAAGTGTCCCAAAAATCTTAGTGCCGTTTTAAGTTATTTCAACTTAAAACCAAGAGTTTATCATTATTTGGAATGGAGAGAAGATTAGAATCCTTTCCATGAAATTCAGGGGTGAAACAAGGATAGCCATCATCACTTTTGTTTTAGAGTGCAGTAGAAATACTGGCTATAATAATAGCTATTCAAAGCTACTTAAAGACGGTCAAACTATTAAAGCTTAAATTGGCACTGAGACATTTAGGAATATGTTAAGTATTGAAATAAATTTATTATATATATTACCTTTCAGCAAAATATACTTTTCTTCGTTATTGCTCAGTTAAGTCTATTTTTGTTGTTGCCTCATCTGAAATCACAATTGCTCTATGCCTGCTTTTTTGTGTTCAACTGAGGCATAATAGATTTTGCTTCATGTTTCAAGTATGTTAATTATAAATGGCATCTTGTTGGATTTTGTTTTCTAATGAATGTATACACACATGTGTGTATGTATATATGTGTGTGCATATATATGTGTATATGTGTGTGTATGTATACGTATGTATACATATAAAACAAAAAACTGCTATTCTGTTTTTTAATGGATAAGCTAGAATCCTTTCAAATAAATTCACAGTGAATTCTGTTTGACATAGTACAAGAAATGACTATAGTAATAAGACCAAAAAAAGGAAATGAGGGAATAACCATAGGTAAACAAAATTATCACTTTTGGCAGGTAAGATGGAGTACTTAAAGAATATAAAATGGTCAACTAAAGTTAATTAAAATAATAACTTCCTCAGATTTGTGTGCTATAATGGAAATCTACACAAATCATCAGTATTTCTATATAATGCCAATTGAAAACTAGCAGGAAGAGATAAAAAGAGAAACTTGATTTAGAATTACTAAAGGATATATACATATATATGTGTATATAATAATTGAGAATCTGCCTTTCAGGGTGAATGCAAGAACTACATAAATACAGGTACAAACAACTAAGAAAAGTAATGCATTTGTATGGATTTTAAAAATTAAGAATATCAAGAGAAATAATGAAAAGAAATGGAAAGAGAACCTAGTAATGCCAACTGTCAGACTACACTGTTGTTGTTCAGTCACGTCCGACTCTGTGACCCGATGGACCGTAGCACACCAGACCCTTCTGTTGTCCACTAACTCCCAAGTTCTGTCCAGACACATCTTTTTTGTACTACAATACAAACTGTACTACAAAGCACTAATTATTCAGAGACTTGATACTGATTAAAAAAAGATTGATACCATGGAACAAATTGACTATACCACTTACAGAAACAGATATATCTAATGCCCTAGTATTTCCTTAAACACAAAGGCCCCCACTACTGGTATAAAGGCTCAATTTTTTGACAAAAACATCTGGGAAAATTGGATGGCAATATTTAGATTTAGACCAATAATACCTCATACTTATTCTAAGATAAGCTCCAAATGGATACCTAAAAGGCCACATCAAAAATTAGAGAAGCAAGGGAAAAGTTATGTAGAAGATCTTTGCATAAGAGAAAAAGTTCATAGCCAAACAAGGGATTGAGAGAATCACCCATAAAATGGATAGTTGAGATTACATGGAACTGAAAAGTTTTTGTGCAAATAAATCTAACAAAGCCAAGATTGAAGGGGAAATAGTTAACTAGAAAAAATTTTGCAGCAAGTTTCTCTGATAAATTTTTTCGTTTCCAACAATATTTGAGAAACAGATCCAATTATATGAGAAAGAGCCATTCCTCAATTGCTGTATTGACCAAGGATATGAACTCAAAGAAACCCAGATGATAGCTATTTGAAAAAATACTTCCATTCACTATTAATTAGAGAA
This sequence comes from Potorous gilbertii, assembly GCA_028658325.1. NCBI lineage: Eukaryota > Metazoa > Chordata > Mammalia > Diprotodontia > Potoroidae > Potorous > Potorous gilbertii. The sequence continues at coordinate 249,968,913 of CM053771.1, read as the reverse complement.
ATGCAAATTAAAGCAATTCTGAGATTCAACCTCACACCCATCAGAGTGGCAAAGAAATTTTGGAAGGGCTATAGGAAAACACTTTGATGCACTATTGGTCAAATTGTGAATGGGTATAACCATTCTGATAAAGCAGTCTGTAATTATATAGTAAAAGTTACTAAAGAATGCCCATCCTTTGTTTCATCTGTATCACTACTAGACCTGTACACAAAAGTAATCAAATAAGGAAGAAACTATCCTCTATGTATAAAAGTATTTTAAGTTCCTTTTGTAGTGGCAACCCCTCCCCCCCCCCAAAATCCAAACTGAAAACTTTGGGGATGCCCATCAATTCTGGAATGGCCAAATAAATTGTGGTATATGAATATGATGGGGTGCTATTGTGCTGTAAGAAGTGATGAAAGAGCTGATTATTAAAATACTTAGATTTATGTGAACTGATACAAAGTGAAATAAGCAAAAGACCAATTCACTTGAAGACTTTATAAACTGAAAAAGAATGAAATAAGCGGAACCCAGAGAACAATTTGTACAATAACAACACCACCAAAAAAAACAGTATTGGAAGCAGTAAGAACTGTAGTCATTACAGAAGTCTTTCATGATTCCAGAACTGATTATGAGAACATGCTAATGCATTATAGAGAGGTGACTGATTTAGAATATAGAAGACACACACATAGCCATTGAGGGAATTTATTTTGCTTGACTATGTATTGGTTAGAAAAAAAAATTAATGGGATAGGGAAGTAGAGAAAGAAAATAGATTTCTGTTAATTAAAAAATAGAAAAGTTGAGTGGTTGCTCCTGATGGAGAATGTATGCACTTTTAGATGAGATCACTTTATCATTAGTTTTTTTTTTTGCTTTGTTATGAAACCTCTCAAAATGCAAGATTAGTCTGTAAGTATTTATAAAGGTAAAATCAAAACATCAATAAAATCTTTTTAAAAAATTACAAGTTTGAAATCCTCAACTCTGTTGTAGTAACTGTGTTAAAAAAAGATATTTAGTTTCTACAGTAAAATTAATACTATATTTAGCTACATGAGCTAAATAAGAGCCTAACTTGAGAACTTAACTTGGAGAAAGTTCAACTTTCAAACAGCTGATTTTCTCATGAACTTTCAAGAACACAGTATTTTTGAAGTTAAAGGATAGCCATGTGGGACAGAGAAGAAAGAAAAGCTTCTTTTTTCCCAGTAGCAAGGTTCACCCTTATCAGAATTTAATTCAATGACAATTTGAGTTTACTGTAGTTACTGTAATCTTTTTTCCTTCTCAAATTGTTTTTTTTTTCTTCCACTCAAAATGCCATTTTCTCAGGGCTAGTGATTTCTTCTAATTGGTAGGAGGAAAGCTTTCTGATAAAACTAATTTACACAAAGGTGTAATGTGTGATAGTTACTTAACTTGAGGAGAGAATTCAGTAATAGGACCAACCCTTGGTTAGCCCCAGTAAATCTGATAGAGTTTTTCTCATGTAACAAAGTGAAGTAAAAAATTAAGACTGTAATGAGAAGTACTTTGGGGTACAGAGGCTATCATATAGTCTTAGGATGATAGGCTTTACAACTGGGAAAGAACCTTGGAAATGATCAAATTAAAGAATCTTACAGTTAGAAGGGAATTCAAAAGTTAAATCTATTCCAACTCACATCTGTACAAATGTCCTACATATAATATGCCAGACAAATTATCATCCAGTTTGAAGGCCTGTAAAGAGACATTCCAAGTTTAACCATTAATGATAACTCTTTAGCTTCAGCCATGTAACCATCCAAATCATTTTTATACTGTTGTCTGGAACATACATGACTTTTTCTGTAAGAATGGGATGAGAGACTTTCCAAAATACTGTACTAAAATTGCTGTTATTACTTTGATCTGTCAGTTGAATAACAAAAGAGCTGTCAAAAATGAAATGGAAGTTAAATTGGCATAATCACTTATTGATTAAGCCATGTTGGCCCTCTGTGATGACTAGGTGTCAAGTTATTCCTTTTATAATATGTTCTAGAATTACATTAGGACTCAAAATCAAGTCCACTGGCTGTCAGTTTAAAGATGAGTTGGAATGCAGGTATCTTGATTTCAGACCTAATGCTTCATTCATTATATTTTAAGGACTGACCTAATTTAAGGGGCTCATAGAAAGGGAAAAACTACCCAGGATGTTTTTTTCAACGTTTTTACTTCTGAACCTATAGGTTCTCTAAAAGTCTTAGGGTTTTTCACTACTCAGCCTCTGTTTGCCCCCTACTTTCCCAGCAGCACCAGTATGTACCTTGGTGACACAGAGGTTATATCTGCATTCAGAAAGAATGGGGGGACTGGAAGTGCTGGTACTAGAATAGTAACAATGTCAGTAGTGGCAATTCGTCTTTACTGGTAGTTATTAAGTAAAGAACTGCCTGTAGTTATATTTACTTAGTTGAACATTTAGTATAACTGTTTAGATTAAACTAAGGGGAAAATGTCTGATGTAGGCTTGAAAATAAGAGTGAATGAATGCATTAAAAAGTATTGTGTGTCTGGCGCTGCTAAGCACTGGGGATACAAATATGCCTAAGCACTGGGGATACAAATATGCTAATCAGGACAATCTCTGCTTTCATGGCTTATATTGTAATAGGGGAAAGCAACAAATATAAGGAAATGATGGCCAAGGGAATTGGAAGATAAGTTTGTTTATTTACTCACCTTAATACCAGTATAACCTTGGGCCAGCCCCTTTCCCTCTGTACCAGTTTCCTTAGCTGTGAAAGATGAAGAGATTAGACTAAATCAGTGGCTCTTAAAGGGTGACCCAGATACCACCTGAGAACCTTTCATGGCAGTCATGAGGTGAAAAGTATTCTAATAATAATAATAAAATGTTTTTAATTTCTAGTATGATAAATATCAATAGATATAGCCCACATAAACATAAGCTCTTTGAGGTTCTCTGTCACTTTTAAGAGTGCAAAGAGAACAAAAAATTTGAGAACTACTCAGCTAGATTAATGATGACTAACATCCCTTCTACTTCTAGATAGTTCTAAGTGCTTTCATTATTTTGGCCTACTCTAGTACTTCCACTATTGGTACTTTTGTTCTGTTTGTATACTCTAGCTGACCAAGCTCTCTGCTTCTGAGGACCTAGTTTCCTCTGATAACAACCTTGACTTTGTCACTATTTCTAAAGTTATTCCTGTCGTTCTAGTCCTGTTACTCAGGCATTGATAATTTTGTGTTGAGTTATTTTTTGTATACAACTACAGGAAAGTAAACAGGCAACGAGGTGGTGCAGTGAGTAGAGTGCCAGAGACTTATCTTCCTGAGTTCAGATCTCAGAAATTTAACTGTGTGAACCTAGGCAAGTCACTTAACCCGGTTTGCCTTAGTTGCCTCATGTATAAAATGAACTGGAAGAAGAAGTGGAGAATCTCTCTAGTACCTTTGCCAGGAAAACCCCAAATGGATTCACAAAAACTTGGACATGACTGTACAACAACAAAAATGGGAAATTATGCACAGATGTTACTGAAAGGTGACATTTATAAGAGTGGTATCATGCCTTTCATTCTGTCTTAATTCTAGCCCTTATTAACTGATGCCTGGATATTTTTTAAATTTTCATTGATATCTTTCATTTTTGTATTACCCTTATATCTGAATATATTCTTCCCTACATCCTTATCCAGTGATCCATCATTTGTAACAACAAAAAAACAGGTCAGCTAACCTAAGCAGCCTGTCACTTGTGAGTCTACCAGTATATGCTATGGTGCCCATGCATAGCCCACCACCCCTAAAAGGGAAAAGTATTTTCTTATCTCTTCTGTGGGATCAGACTTGGCCATCATTATTACGTATCATTTAGTTTCTTTTTCTTTTCTTTTTGTTCTTTCCATTTCTGTTTTCATTGTGTATATTATTTTCCTGATTCTGATACTTAAATCTATGTTTGTTCACAAAAATCTTCCCACACTTCTCCAAGTTCTCCATATTCATTGTTTCTCATAGTACAATACTATCATTATTTTCACCCAATTTAGCCATCACCCAATTAGTGGACATCTACATTGTTTCTATTCCTTTGCTATTAAAAAAAATTTATTCCTGGGCTATAAAAGAAGCCCTTAAACTAGATTTTCCATTTCTATGCTATTTTCAATTCCTCTAGCATATCACTGTCAGTTTAATCTTCTGGACACAGTTTTCATTATATCTCTCCCCTGCTCAGAAACTTTCAACCTGGATGTCTAATAGGATAAAGTCTAAAATTTTAGTTTAGCCTTGAAGTCTTCACAGGCTACTCCCTATTTTTAATCTTACTCTGTTAGTTTTTTTCATCAAATACCTCTGGTCCAGACACTGTTCATTGTTCTATCTGAACATGCCTTCCCGAATCTTAAAAAAAAAAACCCTCACTTGACCCTTCCATATCCTCAAGCTATCATCCTAGTTCTCTTTCCCATTTTACTTCCAAGCTGCTTGAAAAAGTTGCTTCCATTTTCTCCTAACTGGTCACTTTAAACTCAACTCTTTATAGGTAGAATTCCAACTACTGGTCTACTGAAACTACTTTTCCCTCAAGTTGTTAGTATTCTCTTAACTACCAACTCCAATAGCCCTTTCTCAGACCTCAAATTCTTTGACATCAGCAGCTTTTGACACTATTCTCTTGTGTTTTTCACCTTTCTGACCAATCATTTCCTCTCAGACATTTTCGTTATTGATTGTAGGAGATGAGGGATAGGGAAAAGTCAAAGGTAAACATAGGAGACAATGGGAGACACTAACAGCAGTAGTTGAATCAGAAGAAGGAATAGGTTTGTAGAAAAAGAATTAAGATTGGCTTTAATATGGTGATTTAAGGATGGTGGGGGGGCATATCCAGGGTAATTGAAAACATTGATCAGGAACCTAAGAGAGAATGGCTGAATTGAACCTCAAAGGGAGGGAATTTAGCAGATGAATATTGAAGGGAGGGGAGTCCATTTTTCCTTTGGGGGAAAAGCATGTGCAAAGGCATAGAGTAAAAAAAGTACAGAATGAGAATGGGTGATGGAATCCCCTTTTGTTAGAACATGGAGTGTGAGTGGAAGTAATGTAAGGTAAAATTAGAAAGGTAGGTTGTAGTTAGATTGTGGAGACTGTTAAATATGTGATTTGGTAGCCAGAAAAGCTAACATGACGAAGGACTTAAGGAGGTAATAATTAATTATAGGATAATAGATTTAGACATCATAGCTATCCTTATTTAAAGATCTGTCATGTGAAAGAGATTTGTTTTGATTGACTTAAGGGCAGAATTTCACACTAGTACCTAAGTGATATTCCTAAAACACATTTTGACTCTCTCATTCCCCTGCTCAGTAACGTTTAGTGTTGCCTGTAGGATCAAATATGGGCTTCTATTAAGTGTTTACTGTGTTCCAGGTATTGTACTGGGTCCTGAGTGATACAAAAAAGATTGTCAAGAAAAGGAAAGAAAGAAGAAGAAAGAGCCCATACCTTTAAGAGCTTACGTTTGGGGGAGAGAGACAAGTATATATGTATATACAAAGGAAATATGTAAATACAAGGTAATTTGCAGGGAGAGGCCATAGTAGTTAAGAGAATCAGAAAAGGCATGTAAGAAGTGGCACTAGAGCTGAGATTTGAAGGAAGCTCAAGATGCTCTGAATCAGAGATGGGAAGGAGCACATTCCTGGTATTATGATAACAATATCTGCAAAGGCACAGGTTGTGGGTGGAGTGTTGTATGTAAGAAATGGCAAAGTCAGTTTGACAACTGAAGAGTTTATAAAAATAAATCATCATAAGCATGAAAAGCTAAGTTAGAGCTAGGTTGTGTCAAATGTCAAACAGGTGACTTTGTTTCAATTGAGAGGTAATAAGGAACAACGTGTTGAATAATGATGTGACATGATTAGAGCTGCAAATTAGATCACTTTGGCAGCTGTGTGGACAATGGGTTAGCAGGGAGACCATTTAGGGGAGACTTGCAATGTGCCGTGGAGGCAGCTGCATGGCTCAGTGGATAGAGTGCTTGACCTGGAATGAGGAAAACTTGAGTTTAAATTTAACCTCAGACATTCAGTAGCTGTGTGACCCTGAGCAAGTCATTTAATCTCCATTTGCCATAGTCCACTGGAGAAAAAAATGGCAAACCGCTCCTGTATCTTTGCCAAGAATACAGGGTCATGAAGAGTTGGACACCACTGAACAACTGAACAGTGTTCCATAAAAGAGGTAAGAAGGGTCTGACCTAAAGTGATGACTTTCTGAATAGAAAGAAGAGGAGAAATGTTGGAGTTGGGGGTGGGGGAGTGTTAGAAATAACAAGACTTGGCAACTGATTGGATTTATGGGAGAAGGGAGAGGAGTAGTCAAAGATGCCTCTGAGGTAGCGAACATGAGTGACTGGAAGGATGGTGAAGCTTTCAGAAAGCAGAAGGAGGCAGGTTGAGAAGAAGGGTAGATTTGAGGAGGGGAAAGAGGATGAGTTCCATTTTGGACATGTTGAGCATGAGATGCCTATGGAACGTCCAATTTTAGTGGCCAGTTGGTGATGCAGGACTAGAGTTTAGAAGATTGGAGATTTTATTTACACACACACACACTCACATTCTCTCACACTCTCTCTAATCTGGGAGTCATGTGCATATAGGTGTTATTAAAACCACAGGAGCTGGAAGAACTTAAGGAGGTTTATTTATATCTCAGAGTGACTTTTATTGTTTCCATCCTAAACTCCCATTCTTCAAACAACAAAAATCAGTTTAAGGATTTCCCAAAGAGGTTCATATTTATTATGTAGCTTCAGGAATAGAGAGGCTTTTCTTTTTTTCTGTCATGTTTATCCAGTTAAAAAGCATTATTTACATATGCACACATCCTTATACATCTGTGCATATATCACACATGTATTTATTCTCCTCTGCCTTGGCATCTTTTTGTTTCTGAGTTTCTTTTTGTGTATCTTCCATTCTGTTGCAAAACACTTCTTCCTTTTTAACAAACTTGAGCATAGAGTGGCATTCCTAAAGTCCTTTCACTTTGTTCTTTAGCTTAAAATCAGTGAATGATTTAGGCAGTAAAAAAATTACTTTATTTTTCCATTGTTCATAGTTGATTGAGTTTAAGTTGAGTTAAAGTTCTTTATGGCTGTCCTTGAAAACTTTTTTCTCCATGTTAGCAGTCTGTACTTATTCGCCCAAGGGATCCATGAAGACATTTACTTTAATTTAAATTTTTAACAGATAATCTGTGTGCAAGGAGTAGTGCTATGAAACAGTCCTTGTCCTTAAGAAACCTGGGCAGTGGTGGGGCATGGAATACCACATGAAAAGTCTAGAGAAGTATAATTTGGGGTAAATGGTAAAAGCCAAACCAATAAACAATAAACAAAACAATTAAAAAATACTACAGGCTCTGGAAGTATTTTCAGGAAGACAGCACTGTTAGCCTGGGACAGCAAGATCATCCTCAAAGAGAGAAGCTCCTCTACTTAATGATTCTCACGTTAATATTCCTAAAGCATAGGTCTGGCCAAACTGCTCCTTTACTCAATAGATTTCTGAGTTTTTGTTGTCTCTAAGATAAAATGTAAAATCCTTTGGCATTTGAGTCCCCCTCTGTACTCTTGCTCCAGCCTTGACATCCCCTTGAAGTCTCAGTCTCTTTAAAGCTTATCAAGTACTCCCTTTTTCAAGAGGTCTTCCTGACTTTCTCTACTGTTAGTATCTCTCTCCCTGCAAATCATTTGGTGCTTATTTTGTATGTATCCTATGTGTTTTATCTGTCTGGTTCTGAGTGAATTTTATATTTCTGTGCATCTTTATATGTAGTACATAAAAACTGAGTGAGGAAAAAACCTTGAGGAATAGTTTATTTTTGTCTTTAATATATTGCTTGTTCACACCCACAGTATCTTTCATTTGCCAGTTGTACTTGCAGTGTTAATTCTCCAGAGACCATAATGTAACATGATTTTAAGCCTTGTAGCTTCATCAGGAATATATTGATGTTAAAACTTTTGCAGCAGCTAGCAGTTTGAAGTCTTTGAAAACCCTGTATAATTTCCCAAATGCAGTTAAGCTCAAACTCTTCATCCTCCATTCTTGCATATTTTATTAACTGTTTGCAGAATTGGTAGACTTACTCAGTGAGTTGTCCATACATTTGAATGTCACAATATGGGCAACATGCAGTTTCTATCCACTTTGTTTTTAGCTTAAGTGGTTGGATGCTATCTCTTAAAATTGTTTCTGAATTAGTTTATCTTAAAAATTATTACAAGAGCATAAGTTAAAAATTATTTACGATTAGTCATGAAAATGCTTTCATTTTTCTTGATCTTTCCTGTTTTGCAGATTTTGTTGCTATTATTATTAACTTTTAGTATATATATGTGTGTGTGTGTGTATATATATATATATATATATATATAATATATTCTTGTCAGATTCTTTCTTCACTCCACAACTCTTCATATATCTCTATTCTTCATAGTTTTAATTCCTTATGCTTAAGTAATACTCCATCATATTGATATCAGTCAATAAGGGAGCATTTAGGGGAATAGCTGAACAAGTTGTGGCATATGAATGTAATGGAATACTATTGTGCTGTAAGAAATGGTGAACAGTCGAACTTTAGAAAAACCTGGAAAGACATATATGAACTGATGCTGAGTGAAGTGAGCAGGACCAGGAGAACATTGTGCATAGTAACAACCACAGTGTGCGAGGACTGTTTCTGGTAGACTGAACTCTTCACAGCAATGGAAGGACTTAAAACCTCCTGAAGGACTCGAGGCAAAATGCCATCTATATCCAGAAAAAGAACTATAGAATCAGAATGCAGAGTGAAGCAGACTCTTTGCTCTTGTGTTATGTTTTGTCTTGTTTTGTTTTTTTCTTATGGTTTCTCCCATTCATTTTAATTCTTCTATGCAACATGACTAATGTGAAAATATGTTTAGTAAGAATGTATGTGTAGAACCCATATAAGATTGCATGCCATCTCAGGGAGGGAAGAGGAGGACAGGGGAGAAAATTTAAGACTTATGGAAGTGATTGTTGAAAACTTAAAACAAATTAATTAAATTTTTTAAAAAGGGAGCATTTATTTGTCACCTACTATGTGTTAAAGGAATATAAATAGAGTGAAAGAATCCCTATTTTCAAGGAGCTTACTTTCTAATGAAGTATGTACAGAATAAATATAAAGGAGTTAAATAAAGGGCAGTTTGGAAAGGTGGGCTATGAATATTTTTTATACCAGTATTTCTTTTGCTTAAAAATGATTTTCTTAGGCTGTAGTTCTAGTAGTAGGATCACTAAGATGTGTCTTTTTTATTGTTGTGAAATTTTACAGAAGTTGTAGTTTTGTTGGGCTCAATGAAAGTAATGCAATGTCATTTGGGAGTAAAGATTTGGAGGACTGCGATAATGAGTATTTTCCTATTTAACTTTAGATAATGATATGTAATCTATATAAGTAAAACTAGTTTTAGTATTACTTCTTTGTGTCTGATTCTTCAGTTCAACAAACATTTATTGAGCTTAATATGTGTAGTGCATCCAGCTAGTCTCTAGGAATACAATGATGAAAGATGGAAGTGTGACTGTCTTACCAGAATAGAAGCTTTTAATCAGAGTTGGGGGTGGGGTGTGGATAATTATGTACACAAAAAATATGATAGGATAAATATACAAAAAAAAATTGAGTACAATTAGGGAAAAGAAAAGACTCACCAAAGTGTAATAGGAAAATTTGAGGAGGTAGAGATCATTTTCGGTTTGAAAAATCAAGGAAGGCTTCATGGAAGGTGGTATTTTAACTGAACCTGAAAGGAAGAGCATTTTATTAGGTGAAATAAAGAGAGGGAATGGATTCTTGGAGTGGTATTAGACTTGTAATAAAGCAGGGAAGCCAGGAATACAGAATTAGATTTGTAAAAAGCTCGTGGTACATTTTGGAGTATAGAATGAACTGAAAGCAATATGAAACTGATAAGGCCAAAAAAAGATAAGGTAGATTATATATATAATTATTCTGATAGAGGTTCTATTTGTATATAACTTTTTAATCTGCATTGTAAAGTGACATGAACTTTTCTTGATAGGAAAGATTTTACCTACAAATTGAACTCATTTTTAATGATCACATATGCTTGAAAGATGATATAAATCAAATATCTTAGTACAATAGTGTGAATGGAAATAAAAACAACAGTAACAAAACTAATCTGAAACTGACACTGTGATTCCAATGATAGAGAAGCTTGGATCTGGAGAATACTTAAAGAATACAGTTTCCTTCTTTGCAGAAGTGGAGAAGAGTTGATGTGGAGTACTGAATGTATTACCAGACTTTGTTTATATGTAGATTGATTTACTGAACCATTTTTTCTACTTAAAAAAAATTCTTTGTTATAAGGGTGGCTCACTGAATTTAGGAGGGGAGTATGTATTTAGAAATTAATCTGATGTGAAAACAAGTTATTTGAACAACAGTTTTAAAAACTAAAAATTGATGAAGCTGAAAAAGAAGCCTTAGAATAGCTTTTTTTTTTTTAACAGCAAAATCATTCTTTAATTTGTTATTCTTGTAAATTTGGCTTTTCTTTTTTCCCTCCCTTCTCCTCTTCAAATTGAGGCATGCCTGTAGTTTGATGCTTTTATAGTTTTGGGTAAGCGAGGGAGAAAAAAATATAATGACCAATATATACAGAATGGAAACAGTAAAAGTATGGAAAAGGTTGAATAATTTTATTTTTAAATGCAGGGTATATTTACTAGTGGCACATGGGATGAAAAATCGGATGAAATTTCCTTTGCTGACTTCAAGTTTTCTATCACTCATCATTTTCTTGTGCAAGAATCCAGTGATAAAGAAGGAAAAGAAGAAGAATTAGAAGGTAGATAAGTTTTACTCTGTATTTTTTTTACTCTTCCCATTTTAAAGTTGGTTCTTAATTATGAAAAAAACTTAATAACTTCATTATAAACTTCAAGTATTTTTAATGAAAGCATTTCTTAGAAGTTTTTAATAGCTTATGCTGTGTCTGAAATCCGTGCTTTTCATAATAAAACTATCATTAATTTTTAAATGAGAAGTTTTCTATTGAGGATAGTCCTCCCATATCCCAGAGAACTACGCAGTTCAGTTATATTTGTTTTTAATTTCATTAAGCAGCTTTTAAACATACAAAGATCTCATAACTATCAATACTTTCTTGAGGAAAAAAAGCAGAAAAGATGTAATAAAATCCAAACGAACTTGAGTCAAAACAGATTGGGAAAACTAATTATAGGGCTTGGGCATTTCATCCCATTTTGGAGTTAAATTATATAACCTTGTGACCTTTTACCTTTCTCTTACTTCATTCTCCCATATTTTAACATATTCCTTGTTTCATCATCATCAGAAACATTTAATGCTGAATGTTGAAGGTACAATATAGGAAGAATATACAATTTGTATACAATATACAGTTGATAACTGGCTTCTCAGATTTATGACCTAGGATGGATATCAATGGAGAGAGAGAGAGAGGGAGAGAGTGTGTGTGTGTGTGTGTGTGTGTGTGTGTGTGTGTGTGTGTGTGTGTGTGTGTGTATGTGAACTGATGTAGACTTATATATCTGTATACATACAGATATATCCCTATATATCTATATCTGTAGTGTGTTTTTAGTGCACATCAAAATCAGACCAACAAAATTTTGTTAAAAGGCATGATTGAAAAACATATTTGGAGATAAATACAATTGAGGCAAAGGCATGTTAGGTAATTGGTTGGAAATCAAAGAATGTTAGTGGGATTTCTTTGTCCAGATTGAAGGGAAGTGAAGTTATCTGCTTTCTTGTAATCAATGCAAAAATACTTTATAGAAGGAGATATAATTTTGAGAACTCCTTTTAATGACAGAAGACATTAAAGGGAAGTGTGTCAGGCATAAGATGCTGCTTTAAGGAAGTGTTTTCAGGCCAGGGTAGTAAGAGTGGAAAAAGATTATTTGATAGCAGATGTGACCAACACGGAAGAAGGATTAATAGTATAGAAGATGAGGGCAGGATAATCTATGGTGTGTTTTTGTAATATGGTATGTACATAGATATGTTTTATAGGCTCCATGATGCCCCTGGAAGTTGTCAGTTCTAGAAGCAATTAATGCTGGGAATTGCATGCAGATCAGTAACTCCCAGATTCAGGTAAACTGCTGTGGGTCAATATCTTCCAAATTCTTTAATCAGAATGGCTGGAAAAGCCAAATCTTTCCAATGGAGAGGAGTTGCTTTCACAGAATGCCAGATTTTAAATGTTCTGCAGTGTATTCTGAATGCAAATTTACAAAATAGATGGAATAATTATTCATAAAAGAAGATAGATTTGTTGTTTGCTTTTTATAACAAGAAGACTGCTCATGATACACACTGATCTTTTTACTTTTTAGCAACATGTATCTGGTGCTAATGACCAATAGTGTCATTTTTGAACATGAAAAAAAACCAACTTTGAACAAAACCTAACTAAATATTTAACAAAAGGAATACATGGGTAGAAGCAGAAAGATAGACAATTGATTATTAGTATTTAAATGATCAGAGTTAGAAAAGAATAATTTGGGAAAACTTCATTGTGTTAGTGAACCTTGAAGTAGAATTTTTAATTTGCAGAAAAATAGTGTTTATCTTGGGGAGGGACAGGATCAAAAGAGAGAATAGAAGCAATGGGGGGCAGCATAGGATGGAGGGAAATATATTTAGTCTTACACAACACGATTATTATTGAAGTCATTTGCAAAACTACACAGATATGGCCTATATTGAATCGCCTGTCTTCCCAAAGGGAATGGGTGGGGAGGGAGGGATGGGGAGAAGTTGGAACTCAGAGTTTTAGGAACAACCGTCGAGTATTGTTCTTGCTACTAGGAAATAAGAAATAGAAAGTTATCTGGCCCTACAGGACAAAAGAGAAGATGGGGTAAGGGGTAAGGGAAGGGAGGGATGATAGAGGGCAGATTGGTGATAGGGTAATTAGATTGGTGATAGGGTAATTAGAATGCTCGGTGTATTGTGGAGAGGGGAGGGGACAAATGGGGAGAAAATTTGGAACCCAGAATTTTGTGAAAATGAATGTTAAAAGTTAAATAAATAAATTTATTTAATAAAAAAAAAAAGAAAGAAAGAAAAATAGTGTTCAGAAAAGAAACATTGTAGGAGAAATGGCAACGAACTATTGCTTGCTGTGGTTTAGACACAGAGGGCAGTAGATTAGACCAGCAGTTCTCAGGGGTGCTCTGTGGACTCCTGTGGGACCCTGAGACCCTTTCAGGGGGTCTTAGAAGTCAAAACTATTTTTATAATAATACTAATGCATTTGTCAATTAAAATGCTCCTCCCTTTTCCAGCTACGTATTTATATGAGACTAGAGATTTTCTTCATCAAAACAACATCTCAACAGATTGAATATAGAAGCAGGTATAAGAATCCAGAAGTCTTCTACTGAATCAGACATTAAATAGATTTGAAAAATACGTAAAACAATGCTACTTTTAAAATTACTTATGTTTTGGAAAAGAGTTATTTTTCATTTTTTCATATATCTCAAGCCAATTTCATGTAGTTTCATTTTTCAGTGTTATTTATGTTGACACATAATTGGTTTATTATTTTTAATTACTATTTTTAAATGATTTAATACATCTTTTAATTTTCTAATTAAATTTCTAATGTGATAAATATTGACATATATAAATAACCCAGGTAAGCACAAACCCTTTGGGGTCCTCAATAATTTTTAAGAGTGTAAGGAGCCCTGAGACCAAAAAGTTTGAGAACCAGTGGACTAGAGTATATAGATTTAGGGATAGTATGCTTCCTTTTGGGGTAATCTAATTTTGTCCATCATTTCAGCGGTTAAGTACGTAATGTGCCAGACCCCAGGAATACAAAGAGAAAAAAAGGCCCTTGCTCTGGAGGAGTTTACATTTTCTCCAAATATTTTAAAATGATATAATTTTAAACAGATGGTAAAACTAGATAAATAATGTATTTTCTCTAAATGTTTAATAAGTTTCTCTCTTGCAATGAAAACATACTTCTTTAAAATTACATGTTTTCACAGATGCTATTCCACAATCTATGCAAGATTTACTATGCATGAACAATGACTTTCCTCCTAGAGCTCATTGCCTGGTAAGATGGTATGTATATTTTATTGACTTTTCAGTATTTTAAGGTCCATAATTTAGAGCAGTACATAATTATGATTATATTTAAGAGATAACTAACAGAATATTTGATACTCTTTATTTGAAACTACATGTGAAAGAAGCTTTTTGAGTATGATTACTATGAAAATATCGGCTAGCCAGTCAATAACAAAGCTTTTATTTAGTGATTACTTTGTGTTAGGAACTCAACCAATCTCTGAGGATACAAGAAGAAGCAAAAACATCTGCCCTTCTTTCCAAGAGTTCACATTCTAAGGGGAGAAACTATATGCTAGTAACTGTATAAATATAAAGTATATACATTTTAAGCAGAAGATAATCTTAGAGGGCCAGGTACTAGCAGTGAAGGGTAGATTGGTGCAGAAAAAGTTTTCTGCAGAAAATGAGATTTGAGCTGAATCTTAAAGTAAATCAGGGAATCTAGGAGGCCGAGATGAAGAGGGAGAGAATTCCAGTTATAAAAGAACAGCCACGGCAAAACAGATGAAACAACAAGTAAGTATAGCTATATCGAAGAGTGCAGCACTTTAAAATATAAGACTGGGAAGACAGGAAAGGATTTCATTGCCAAACTGACTTGGAGATAATTGGGAAACTTGGGACTTTATAAGAGGGATGTTTGGCAGTGTCAGCAGGCAATCACAATGTCATGAGATTGTGTGAAAACAGGTTTATTACAACAGATATGAACTTGTGTGTGGAACCCAGAGAGTTCACAGTCCTTTCAGAAGTTTGTATATTTATGACAGTACAACAAAAGGAAGAGAAAAAAACAGGAAGGGGCATGGCATGAAAGGGGAAAGTTGTAGGGCAAAACCCCTTGGGAACCACTAGATTATGAAGATAGGAGGGTCTACTTAACTGCAGAGGACCCCAGCTGCACAAGCATTTTCCTAGCTTGACATAGACTGGCTGACACCCATCTTGCTTCTCAGGAACACATAAGGAAATCAGATTGGGGTGCAAACATCAAATTATGTCAGCTGGGGTAAGAAGAGGTACTTTGTCCTGTACACATTCAGGGTGTCCTGCATGTTCTTCGTCCAGTGTTTCTGGAAAATAGGGCAACTCAGACAGATTCTGGGGACCTCTTAACATCAGGAAGACAAATTGGAAGACTGTCGCAATTGCACTGGCAAGAGCTTATGAGAGCCTATAGTAGGGGAGTCGTGACTTTGTGAGTGGAAAGAATGGGTATTGTGAAGATAGATATGGCAGAATTTTTCAACAGTTGGATATGTAGAATGAGTGAAACTTAGGAATTGTCAATGACACTAAGATTTTGAGCCCAAGTGACTGGGTGGATGGTATTATACTTCGTTGTCATAGGGAGTTCGTGAAGAGAAGCTAACAAGATCACCAGACAAGAACTTACAGAGGAAAAAGCCCAGGTTAGAGTCTTGTAGGAGACCCATGGTAAATGAGTATGATTTAGATGAAGAACCAGGAAAGGACACAGAGAAGATAGGGCAGTGTCACAAAAACCTAGAGAGAAATTTTCAGGAAATGAAGGTTATTGACAGTATCTCAAGCAACAAGAGAATTAAAGGATGAAGATAAGAAATTGCCATTAGATTTGGCAGTTAAGAGATAATTAAGAAATAGATGGCTCAGTGAATAGTGTTAGATTTGGAGTCAGGAAGAACTGAGTCTGAATTCTGCCTGAAACAAATAGAAGCTATATACCCTGCAGCAAGTCACTTAACCTTTCTCAGCCTTAGTTTTCTTATCTTTAAAATGGAAATGTATGCTTTTTGAGAACCTAAGACTTTTTCTATTTGCTTTTGTATCACCAGTATCTAACAGAGTGTTTTACACATAGGTGTTTAATAAATGTTTTATTCATTTGACTAATACTTGCTTGTGTAGACTCCTCTCTTACTGTTTTTCTCCAACACAATTTATATCAGTGTCTCCTGCTGTAACGTGCCTGTTGAACTTCTTTTGACATGCTAGGGTATACTGGGAAAAGGGACTTATTATCTGGCACCTGTACCCCTTACATTGATTTATCATCATTTATCAGACTCATTAGAGGATGTATATATACCTGGTAAATACATTTACCAGATGAGTGAAGTAAGGTTTATAAAAAAGTAAGTTTATAGAAATTAAAGGAGGGTTTATAGACAATTACTAAAGCACCAGATTTTTTTGTATTTTTGACCATTTTGGAATGGAAATCATTTAAAAATATGTATTTCCTTTACTTGAACAGATTATATTGAATATACTCTTTTCTTTATTACTCAGTTACTGTGAACATCAATTATTGTTCTATATTATAATATAGGGGTGTCAAATTGTAGTAGAAAGGGATCCCTGCGGGCCCATATTGACACAGAAAACCACAAATTAACATCTATGCTATATTGTATTTATTTGTTTTATTAAACACTTCCCAATGATACTCTGATCTGGTTCCACTGAACTCAGCCAGGAATTTGAGGCCTGTGTTATAAACACACTTCATCGGGTTGTTTGTATTCTAGATAACTCCAAATTGTGCTATAGTTTTGTTGTTTTGGTCCTGTGATTTTTTTTTTATAGTTATTTTGGCCTCTTAATTTTGTCAAGTAAGTATTTTGGCAAGCTGTTGAAATGCATACCTGTATCAGTTTACTCCCTCTCAACTTTGGGGGTTTTTGTTTTGGTTTTTTGTGACCTTAGAAAAGTAGATAACCAAGTTTTTTAGGATTGGTTTTAAAATAAATCCCTAGTTTTAATGAAGGCTTGAGTGAGGGACTGTCTTAACAGTAAAAAAAAGGGGTGAGTGTGTGTGTGTGTGTGTGTGTGTGTGTGTGTGTTACTTAGAATAAGTACTTAATATTTTATTTCACTTAAAAATATTTCTGACACCTCAATTTCACACATATCAGCTTTTCAAGCCTGACTTAGAAATAAATATGCAATGAAAATACCTCATTATATTTATCTCATACTTCTATGGCACTTGAAGATTTTAAAAACGTTACAAAGGGTTATTTAAGGTTACTAAAGGACAAAGACTCTTTTTATGCACATTTTATGAGGCAGACCTTAAGATATATTCAAATTGTGATTATTAACTTAGTTGAATTGTAGATACATATCAGAAAATTATTTTCTGAAATCTGTGATGTATGGAATGTAATTTTACTACACAAAATGTAACAGGTATTACACTTTATAAAATGTATTTTCATATTATGAAGAACACATTTAACAAGTTACAAATATATAGTTACACTTATAAAATGCTCTAGTTGTGCTCATTTCATCCCTTTTGCATCAGTTCATGCAAGTCTTCCTAGGTTATTCTGAATTTGTCCCTTTCATCTTCTCTTCTGGTACACTGATATTCCTTTGCATTCATATATTATGTTTGTTGAGCTATTCCCCAATTGATAGGTGTTATTGTATTTTCTAGTTCTTCATTACAACAAGAAGTGTAATCCCTTTGGAGTCTGTTTTCAGTTCTGATTTTGCTGGATCTCAATGGGTATATACATTTAAATGTCTTTTGGGGCATGGTATGTACTCACCAGTAGTACATTATTGTGCTTGTGCTACTCCAGCCCCTCCAAAAATAGTCTTTTTCTGTTTTTGTCATTTTTTGCTAATCTTAGGGATATAAGGTGGGGACCTCAGAGTTGTTTTAATTTTCATTTTGAAATAATGATTTGGAGCCTTTTTAAAACATCTTTGTGCCTTTTTTATTTTAAGAAATGAGCATTCATTCTCCTTAGACTGACTAACCTTCTCACCTCCTCCCATTTCTGGAACCTTAGTTCCTTTGTCTCTTAGTTTTTATCCTATTTTATCATCAGACTTTTTCAACACTTTCCGTTCATAACTGCCCATATCTTACTACTTCTGCATCTCTAAGGGCAGATTCCTTCTTAGTGTTTTCTTTTTCCCTGATTTCTAAATGCAAAGTTGGAAAAAAGTAAGAATGTTTCTGTGAATAAGAAGCAAAGAAAATTAAATCTTTTACATGTTATCATTAAAAATTCAGATCTCTAGTGTAATTAATCCCCATCTTTCCTTTTTTTTCTAGTGAAATGTATATACCTTTTCTTAAATATATCTTGCTAATATCAAGAAATTATTATATTCTGAAATCTATTCTCTTGGAATTTTTCTTCAAATGTGTCTTTTAGGTATGGGCTACGTGAGTTTGTAGTAATTGCCCCAGCTGCAAATAATGATGCTGTTCTTAGTGAATCCAAATGTAATCTTCTTCTGAGTTCTGTTTCTATCGCATTGGGGAATACAGGCTGGTAAGTAGAAGTTTCTAAACACTTTCAGTGTAAGTTTTCTTAAGGTTTTTATTATGATTTGTGAAAGGAGAAAAATCACCATTGTGCCTACCCCACAATAAGCCCTTAATAAATGCTTGATTAATTAATTTTAATTTACTGGAAGGAGAAAACTAACTTGATGTAGAAAAGAAAAAAAACTCACACTATATCTGGGGACTTACAATAGTAAATAATTAAAGAATCTTGTAACCTGTTAACTAACCCACCTCAACATTTTCTCTAGTCAGGTGCCACTCTTCGTGCAAATACATCACAAGTGGCGAAGAATGTATGTAGGAGAATGTCAGGGTCCAGGAGTTCGAACTGACTTTGAAATGGTTCATCTTCGTAAAGTGCCAAATCAGTATACTCACTTATCAGGGCTATTGGATATCTTCAAATCAAAAATAGTAAGTGGAGATTGTGTTTGGGAATCCAGATAAAAGTAGATAATTTCATTTATTACTAAGATGATATTTAAAAAAAAATTCTGGTGTTACAAATAATTGCTTTTAGAAAATTTGGAAATGTATTTGTATAATTACTTATGTGCATTTTTATTTAAGAAAACATGTTTTACTCTCTTTTTTAAAAAGGTGCTAGTACGAAGAGCAATGCTAATTGCCAATTACATTTTTTAATAGCCAAACTAGATGAATGATTTCCAAGTGGTTTTATGCTGTGCTACTGACCTTTTTGATCTTCTTGTAACCCTCTTTGTAACTCATATTAATTTTGTATTTTAAAAAAGTATAGTTTCTTTTTTTTTTTTAAACAGAGAGTGATGGCCCAAAGCTGTGTTTAGGTTATTCTTTCTGACCCAAATTATTATAAACCAAAGGACCAAGGCTAGAGGGAGTGTGGTAAAAGTACTTTTGTTGCTTTGTAAAGAAGAAAATGTGCTGGACTAGACCATGCTGCTTTGAAAGAGTGGGTCAGAGTTCAAGGAAGTGACACCTGGCAGTTCTAGGAAAAAAGAGATGGGGTCACGGGATGGTAGATATTTTAAAAGATAGCAGGGAATAGGGAATTTGACTGATTTTTGGAAGCCTCCTTTGGAGGGAACGTTGCTTTACACTCTGGCGATGCATATTATTTTAATTTATAGTATTTTGTTGAATGCTATGTCTTACATTGATTTAGGTTGTAGAAATGTTGAAGTTTCTTAATGTACCTTTTATTTTTGTAATATAGCCCATTTAGGTAATTTTGTTATTAGGTCTGGAACTTCATAAAATATTTCTGTTGGATAATGTGAGGCCCTATATTTCGTAGTAGTGGAGTTAGGGTTCCTTGTAGATTTATATTTAAGGGAGTTTTCATTTGAGAAGGAATTTTATTTTCTAGAGCCTCTCTTTTCTCCTGAAATGACAAGTGCGGATTACTTTTTACAAGTCAGTGCTTTGGGAAAATTTGAAACTGCAATTTTTTTAGATGTTTCTACCCTACTATTCTGTTCTTCCCATCAAGAACAATTATATGCAAATCAATTGCATTGGAAAATTATATGAATGGTTACCTGACTTCTTTCACATTTTCATTGAGGTTACTTTATCAGTAGAGATTGAAGGCCAAAAGATGTAGTCAGGTGACATTTCTGATTCAGCTCTTTTTTTCTTCCCAGACTAGGGACCACTTTTAGGAGTAAGTGAACACTGAAGTCTGACTTAATCTAAATTGAGTCAAGTTTTGACCTTTTGCCAATGAAAGTCCCCTTTCTGTGTATTCTTGTGATTTGTTTTTTTCCACTTTGCTTCAGTTCTTGTCATAATTTCACAGAGAGCGTATCTTCTCTCTCAGTCAGTCCTTATGACAGTGCTGCAAGGGAGGTGGGAGCAAATATTTGTGACCTCGTTTTGCGGATGAAGAAATTGAGGATCAGAGAGCACAAGTACTTGCCTAAGGTATATGGTAGGTGGTGGAGCCAGGACTTGATTTCAGCCCTTCTGATTCAAGTGCAGTTATCTTCTAGATTAAGGATCATTTCTCTTTATCTCATAGAACTTAAAGCTGAACACTACTGTCAAAGAAAAAATATTAATAGTGCATTCTGATTCATTTGGAAGAACAAAAGGTCAAAAAATATCAAGGGAATCAACAAAAAAAATAAGAAAGAAGGCAGTTTAACAGTGCCAGATTTCAAACTATTACAAAATGATTATCCTGGGAGCAATCTGGTACTGGTTAAGAAATAGAAGGTTGGATCAGTGCCATATATAAGGTACACAATGCATAGTAGTAAACGACCGTAGCAATCTAATGTTTGCTAAACCCAAAGATCCAAGCTGACTATTTGACAAAAATTGCAGGGAAATCTGGAAAGCTGTTTGGCAGAAAGTAGGTATAGATCAACCTCTCACACTGTATGCCTAGATAAGATCAAAATAGGTACAATGATTTAGATATAAGGGGTGATATCATAAGCAAATTAGGGGAACTTGGAAATTTTTACCTGTAACATCTGTGGATAAGGGAAGAGATTATCAGCAAAGAAGAGATAGAGAGGATCACACGAAGTAAAATGGATAATTTTGATTACATTAGTAATGCAGCCAAGATTAGAAAGAAAGCAGGAAATTTTACTGCAAGTTTCTCTGATGATGGCGTCATTTCTCAAATACAGGAAATTGAATCAGATTTATAAAAATAAAAACCATCCTCCAAGGGATATGAACAGGGTATTTTCCTAAAAAGATATCAAAGTTATAGTCATATGGGAAAATGCTCTAAATCACTGTTGATTAGAGAAATGCTAATTATAGCAACTCTGAGGTACTCCCTCATATCTATCAGATTGCCAACATTGTAGAAAATGAAAATGACAACTATTAGAGGGGATGTGGAAAAATAGGAACACTGATGCACTGTTGGTGGAGTTGTGAATTGATT
This sequence comes from Potorous gilbertii, assembly GCA_028658325.1. Lineage (NCBI taxonomy): Eukaryota > Metazoa > Chordata > Mammalia > Diprotodontia > Potoroidae > Potorous > Potorous gilbertii. Next base: position 249,947,497 of record CM053771.1, on the reverse strand, counting down.
CAACCATTATGGAGAATAATTTGGAACTATAACCCAAAAGTTATAGAAGTGCTCATACGCTTTGACTCAGCAATACCCCTAGTAAATTTGAATCTCAAAGAGATCAAAGAAAAATTAAAAGGACCTATATGTACAAAAATATTTATAGCAAGTCTTTTTTTAGTGGTAAAGAATTGGAAATTGAGAGGATGCCCATCAGGTGGGGAATGATTAAAGAAGTGGCATATGATTGAAATGGAATACTATTGTGCTGTAAGAAATGACAAATGAAGGGCTGGTTCCAGGAAAGAAAAAAACTTGACAAGGTCTATATGAGTTGATGCAAAGTGAAGTGAGAAGACTCAGGAGAACACAGTAACAGCAATTTGTGAAGGTGACTGTGAAAGACTTAGCAACTATGATCAATATAATGACCCAAGACAGCTCCAAAGGAATCTTGATGAAAAATGCTGTCCACCTCCAGAGAGAAAACTAATAAACTCTGAATGCAAATTGAAGTATAATTTTTTTGCTTTATTTTTCTTCCTTTTTTTTGCAACATGGTTAATACAAAAATATAGTTTTCATGTTTTCATGTGTATAATTGATGTCATATTTGCTTACCTCCTTATAGTTGGGGGAGGGACTAAAAAGAGGAAGAGAATTCAGAACTCAAAAAAAAAGAATCCTAAAAACAAATAATAAATTAGTTTTTAAAAAACTTAGTGTACCCCACATTTTAGTCACAAGTCTGCCAGAAACAATTGTATTTAATCCAACATTTTCTAAGAATTTCTAGACTAGGAGAGATATCCAAAGTGATATACTCTTCCCATTCACTGTGGATATGACTCTCTCTTATCAAGATGATTTGAGGTACTTCCCCAGGACCTTTAAGTTCGTCTAATCTCACTTATGTATACTTAAAAGAGAAATAGAATTTAATTGTCTAGGGTGAGGGAGAGTCAAGATGGTGGGAAATCTGGTTCACTTTTTCCATGTTTATCATTTTTTTTAAAAGACAAAAATAAGCATGAATTTCCCATTAATTATTCAGAAATAATTTGTTATTGTGTATTAATGTTCCTGATGAATTATCAGAACTTTAGTGTCTTATCCTCTTTAGGCTCTAATATGCATACATTTTATAAAAATAGAATTGCTACCGCATTTGGTAGAATTTGAGCTCTTAGGAGTTTGTTTTATACATTTAAGTAGAGAGAAGACAATTTGGTTCTATTTTCTGGGCTGGTGACTTGATATTTAGTCTCAACATGGGGTCCTGAGATAGGCTTGCTTTGATTTGACTTTTTAAAAGATTTAAATAGTTAAGTAAAACCAGCTTACTCATTCTTGAACTTTATAATGGTTTCACATTATGTAGTGAAGCATACTGAATTTTAAAATGAATATTTGTTTCATTCAGCATCAAATTGACTATGGAGGTAGATAGTGGTGATAAATTAGCTCTTTACTGCTAAAATCTCACAAGACTACACTGAAAGACCATTATATTTAACAGAACTAAATATTTATTCTTTACATATGATTTTCAAGACAAGTCCAATTTCTGAGCTTTCTGCACAATGCCAGTTCCCCTTCATCCTCCCTGTCCCCCAGTTAAATAAGATTGACTGTAAAATTAATGTGTGTAGTTGCGATTTTCTTATTAACTACCCAATAGGTGAAAATTTTTGATGTGGAATAGCCCCGCTGCTGGTTGGGTTGCCACAAAAGAAATCTTAACATTTGTTATTTCCCTTCTTGGAAGTTCACTTCTTATTGTGATATTGCAGTATTAATCTCTCCTGGCCCTTTAATCTTCCCTTGTCTCTGGTCATGTCTAAAACATAGGAATGTGTTTTATGCTTTGGGGATCTCTTAGCTTTTAGATTTGCTTGTCTTTTTTTCCTCTTTTCTGGATATTTTGTATATTTAACAGAACATGCTATAATACCAGATAAAAATCTAGCAGGTGGTATGAGAGGCCACCTAAATATAGTGGACTTTGAAAGATCTGGGTTCACATCCCAGCTGTGACTTTTACTAGCCTTGTGACCTTGGGCAAGTTACTTTAACCTCTCTGATTCTTAGTTTTTCTTACCTGTAAAAATTGGTACTGCTTACGTCATAGTGTTATTATGAGGAGAGGACCTCTTAAACCTAAAAGGTTAGGGATTAGGACTCGACCTGTGTTTTTTTTCATTACTAGAGAGAACTCCCATATGAGGAAACTCCCTCTCCCAGTGGAGATCAGCCCCTTTACAAGGTATAGTTTTAGAGACTGACCTAAAAAGTATTTAATCGACTTGCCTAGCTTGGTTAACACAACCAGTAGGTACTCGAGGTGGGACTTGAACCCTGAGTCTTATTGGCTTGAGCTCCAGCACATAGCCTGTTGACTTTAAAATGATATGTGTGTATGTTTTTATTTGTTTGTTCCAGGTTGAAAATTCAGCTTTTTATGATGAATGAAATTATTTCTTGTTGGGGCACAGAATCCCTTACTACTGGTGGAAATTATTTTGTTATCATTAGTAGATATTGTAATATTTTTCTTTTAAATACTCTAGTAATTGAATCTTGATTAGTCGATCCCTGGTGACTAAAAACCATCAGGAAAACTAGACAGAGTGAATCATTTAGCCAGGAAAAGGATTATTATTTTTTGGGCCCAGTGTTATGTTAATACAGTCAGTGACATTTGCAAGATTGTGGAGAATAGACCCTCCAGTGCAGGACTGAAGAAGGGAAATGTTCTACTTTGCTCCTTCTCCTCTGCCCAAAAAAGGTGGGGAAAGAATGGATTCTGCAGTCAGTATTACTTCATTAACAACAGCTCATACTAGACTATTATGTTTCACCATTTTCAATAGTAACTAAACTAGCAGAACAGGGTGTCTCTGTAAATAATTTGCCTAGATTTTAGCAAACTGATGGCGATATAAGCTAGATGACGGTCCAGTCAGGTGGATGGATTCTTAACCTTTTGAATGGCTGTGCTCAGATAGGAGTCGTTACTGATTTCTTTTCACTTTGTAAGAAGTGCTTCTGATCTGTGCATTATCTTTTACTGTTATTGAACATTTTCTTCAGGGACTTGAATAAAGACATAAATGGCAGCTTCTGTCAGCTTTGAAGATGACAGAAAAGCTTGGAGGTACCACTAACAAACTTGGGAGTAGAGCCATGATAGAAATCTCAACAGGCTGAAACATTGGACTAAATGTAATAAAATGAAAATTTAATAGGAATAAATGTAAAATATTACATATGAGCATACAAAGTCAACTTTCACGGGATGAGTAATTTCACAATTATTATTTATATAATGTTCCTTAGTATTTACATGATGCCTATTTTTGCATTAATTTTTCAGGGATGTCCTTTAACACCATTGCCTCCAGTTAGCATAGCTATTCGGTTTACTTATGTACTTCAAGACTGGCTACAGTATTTTTGGCCTCAACAGCCACCAGGTAAGAAAATAAAATTTTTTATTTGATAATGTTTCAACTATCTTAGTGAAGATGTTAATATAAAAAGATATATATTCGTTCTGTCAAAATTTTATGAAATTTGTTTTTTGTTTTAAATTATACATATTTGTAATCATTTTTATATCTGATTTAACTGAATTCTTTATCACTTTCATCCTTTTTTCCTTAAAAAGTTTTGTTGTTTTTACATGGGGATGACATATTTACCATATATTTAATAATCTATCTTTGCAAATTAATTTTATATAGAAATCACTCTCCCACTATAAACTGGCATGCAGTAAATTATTAAAATAGTATAAAATTAGACATAAGAGAAACTATACTCATAGAATAAGAAGGGGTGTATAAAAGATTTTATTTGTGAGCTCTGAAATTTGAGGCAATGATAAAATCATAAAGGGGAAAGAAAGAGAAGTAACTGTTATATAATACTACGTGCCAGGTTCTCTCTGTGTTAAGTACTTTACAAATATTACCTCATGATAGAAAATAGATACATATATACTTACTGAAGATAATGGCATACATAGGACTTCAGTAGGTAGGTAGTCTTTGAAAGTTTTTGTGGCCTAAAGTTCTGTAATCCTTCAGCTAACCTATGAAAGTAGAGAGTCTAAAAGATGAAGGTAAAGTAGGAGTGCAGCCATTGAGGATAACTTGTACAGAGACTCAAAGAAAGAGTGTCATGTGTGAGGAATAGGAAGAAGGATAGTTTGACTGGATTGTACAGTATGTTTTTTAATATCTAATTAGGTTGGAAAGGCAAGTTATAATCAGGTTATAAAGGGGCTAAAATGCCAGAGGAGTTTATATTTGATCCTAGAGGCAGTTTGAAGTCACTGCAGTTTTTTGTTCAGAGTAGTGACATGGTCAGACTTACAGACCTACATGCTATAGGAAAATCATTTTGACAGCTCTGTGGAAGATGGATTTGAGAGGCAAGGGAAGTGAGACAGGAAGCCCAATTATGAGACTATTATAATAGTGAAAGTTATTAAAGTCTGAGTGGGGGTGGTAGATGTGTGATTAGAGAGGGGAAGGATGTGAGATTTGTTATAGAATTAAAAACAATAAGAGATGGGAACTACATGATGCCTAAAGGGTAGTGTTGCCTTTGATAGAAATAGGGAAATTCAGAAGAGGAGTGAATTCTGGGCAAAAGTATATGAATTCTGTTTTAGACATACTGAATTTAAATGCCTACAAGATATCTACAGTAGTTTGAAATTTCTAGAAGACTTGCGATGTTGTGGGATTGGATATTAAGGGAGAGACTAGGGCTCGAGGAGTTATTTTTGCACAAAAGTGCTATTTAAAGGAGCCCATGTGGTCACAAAGAGAGAGTGAGAGTGTGTAAAGAGAGGCAAGAAGAAAGAAAGCAATGTCATAATGTGGAAGAAGAAAATATCCAAAAAGAGAGGATTGCCAGCAGTATCCAGTGGCATAGAGAAGTCAAGAAGGATGAGATTTTTCACTCTTTCTCTTGAGATTCTTGACTTTTTGTTCTTCCCAATGAATTGTATTGTTTTTTTCCCTTGCTCTGGATGGTAATATATTGGTGGTTTGAGTGTTATGACACTGAACAAGTAAATTAATTTAAGTAGTATTGTCATTTTTTAATATTGGCATAGACTCCCCATAAGCAATTGCTCTTTTTCCAATTAATTAGCTCTGTCTTTATTTTTATAAACAGAATTTTATAGTTGTATTCATTTAATTCCTGTGTGTGTCTTGGCAGGTAGATTTTCAAATCTTACACATTCTGTAGGAAATTTCTCTGAAATTTTTTTCTTCTTGTTAAGTTATGCTGCTAATATACATAATTGCTAATGATTTATGTGAACAGATTTTATATGTTACAGCTTTTGAAGTTGTCACTTTGTTTTTTTCAGTAAGTTTTTAGTTGACTCTCTAGGGTTTGCTAAGTAAACCATCTTGACTTTCCCTCTTGTTAGAAAGGCCTCTAGACTATCCCCATTACGGATAATGCTGATTTTTGGTCTAGTGAATGTGTTTCTGAGGATGGAAGATTTGAAGGCAGTAGGTAAGGAACCAGTAGTTAGAGGTTAAAGATTCAAGAGAGGGAAAACAAAGAGCAAGCATTTATTGTGCACCAACTATGTGCTAAGCACTGGGAATACAAATACAAGCAAAAAGAAGTCAGTCCATGCTTTCGAGGAGCTCACGTTCTAATGAGAGAAAGACAACACACCAAAGAGAGCTGAAAAGTGAGGCGGGGGGAAGATATCTATGCCAGGGACACAGTTTTGAAGTCTATGAAGTTACAAGTACGACTAGGAGCAATATGAAGGTTAAGTGGGCCCTCCCCAAAATCAGGACCCTTGGACATACTCACCAATGAATTTGGCCAGCATGGTAGGATATTGCAGGGTGAAAAGTCCATTGGGTAAGATGGAAGTACCAAGGGAAGTTGCAAGGTGAGACTGCCACTGAGGCATGGTGTCAAAGTTCAAAAAGTCAAAAGTGCAGTTGAGCAGGAAAATTGACGTTGGCCTTTCTAGTACCCCAAAATGGAGGTCTTGGAATTAAGTCACTGATGCAAAAAAGAAGACAGCACAGCAGAAGGAATTCCAGGAAGTGAAGGTTGAAAGGAATAATGGATATTCCAGGGGGAAATGGCAAATAAACAATGACCATGAGAGATTTGTAAGATAGAAAATAAATTCACACAAAACACTAGCATTTCTTGAAAAATACCAATAAAACTTAACAAGACATAGAAAGAGGAATTCCATTTAAAATTCCACAGAATGTGTAAACTACTTGGGAATCTAACTTTAAGATACACCAAGAGCTCTGTAAATATGACTACAAACAACTATTTGTGAAAATAAAGACAGACAGAAATAATTGGAAAAAGTATCAATTGCTCATGGGTAGGATAAATCATTATAATAAAACGGCAATATTTACCAAAGTTAATTTAGTTATTCATTGTCATACCAATCAAACTACCAAAGGATTACTTTATAGAACTAGAAAAATAATAACAAAATTAATATGGAAGAAGAAAGAAAACAAGAGAAATAATAAAAAAATGGAAATGAAGGGGACTTATGGGTGCTCTAACTCCAAGTGTGTTACAAAGCAGTAATTACTAAAACAATGTGGTATTGGTTAGAAAATTAGAGAAACTGTTCCGTGGTACAAATTAGGTACATGACATACAAATGTATCTAAAAGCTAAATACAAAGACCCTAGTTACTTGGTATAGTGACACTCACTATTTGACAAAAACTACTGGGAAAATGGACAACACTGTGGGAAAAATTAGGTTTAACTTTGCCTCAACTATAGTCTCACCCTGGATCTTCCCTCATACAGTACTTCATACTTTATACTAAGATAAGCTCCAAATGAATGCATGATCTTTATGATTAAATCATAGTAAAGTTAGAGAAACAAAGAAAAAAATTACCTGTCAGATATATGGATAAGAGAAAAGCTCATGACCAAAACAAAGAATAGAAAGGATCACAGAAGATAAAATGGAGAATTTTGATTACATGAAATTAAAAAATTTTTGTGCAAACAAAATGTGATAAAGTTTAGATTAAAAAATGAAACAACTGGAAAAAAAGATTTTCAGTGAGTTTCTCTGATAAAGATCTCATTTCAAAGATTTTACAAGAAATGAATACAAATTTATAAGAAAAAGAGCTATTTCCCAATTAATAAATTGTCTAAGGACATGAACAGGCAGTTCTAAAGGCAGGCTTTCTATAGCCGTATTTACAAACATTCCCAGTCATTACTAAATAGAAAAATGCTGAGATTCTGTCTCCTACCCAGCTAAGAGCCAAAGATGACAAAAAAGGAATATGATAAATACATTGTCATACTGTTAACGGAGCTGTGAATGGGTACAACCAATCTGGAAAATAATTTAGAGTTATACACAAAAAATTACTAAATTGAGTGCCTGCTCTTTGTCCTAGCTATTGTTAGGCCTGTACCCTAGATAGATTAAAGAAAGAGGAAGGGGTCCTTGCCATACAAAAATATTTATGGCAACTCTATTTTTGTGGTGGCAAAAAAACCCCCAAACAAACTGGAAACTGTGGGAGATGCCCATTAACCGAGGAACTGCTAAATACATTGTGGCTTAAGAATGTGATGAAGGACTCTCATCCTGTAAGAAACGAGAGAAGAGATCATTTCAAAAAATATGGAAAGACTTGTATGAACTGATGCAGTGTGAAGTAAGTAGAAGACTAATTTATAAACTTTAACATCAATATTATAATAATGAACAATTTTGAATGCGCAAAATCAGGAGAATACATGTTAACAATAATCCTAAAAGTTACAAGAACTATGATCAGTACTATAATCATCCATATTTCCATTGAATTGATGATGAAACATGCTATGCATTACAGAAATATATCAAATTTAGGATGCAGAATGAGATATTTGTATACAGCCACTGAATTTGTTTTACTTGACTGTATATTTGTTCCTAGAATTTTGTTTTGATTTTCTTTCCTTTGTGGGCTTTTACATTTTTTTTTCTTTATAAGGGAGAGAAAATAGATTTGTGTTAATTTTTTTTTTTGAGAGGTAGAGGAAGGGTTCTTCACATGGGAAAATTTTAAGATAAGGTCACTGGATTTTTAGTTTTACTTAGCTGTTTAACTTTGTTACAAGAGACCTGTCAACAAGTAGGAGTAATCTGCAAATACATGTAATGTAAAAAGAAAACAATAAAATTTTGAAAAGTATAAAGAGCTCACGCTGAATGACCTCAAATTTCATAGTAAAGTAAGAGATGGGATACTCTGCAGAAAGAGAAAGTAGGGAAACAGAGGTGGTGGAGGTTTGAGGAGAGAAGAGAGATTTGTAAATGCTTTTGTGAGGGATAAGAAATTAATGAGGGAAGAATAAAATAATTGACTTGCTTCAGTGAGAGCCCACTTAAGTTGGATAATTCCCATAAAAATAGTTGACCAAACAAATGCAAAACACTTTTTCTTTAGAAAGAATTTTGAAGTCAATGAAAACTTTTCTAAAGTTATATTCTAGCAATAGTTTTTCATTTGCTGTTTTTATTAGTACCATGTGCCTTTTATATTTTTGTATCTCTTCAAAAGTCTACGTTTTATGAGACATGTTAGTCGTTGTGCCAGTTGTTATTGTAATCATTCTTCAAAAATAAAGAAAATTAAATAAATTGCTTTTAATAAAATATACTGAACCAAGTAATTAACTTAATTAGAGGACGTCTTAATTTTAGTTATTAGACTGATGGATTATTGTCAAAAGATTTTTAACAAATCAGAATATCTCAAAAATGCTTTAATTTTGGAACTTTTCACTGCAGTTTATGTAATTACAAATAACCTAATAACTTCTGTTATATAAAAAAGATTTGAATTCTCTTGATGATGGATTCATAGTCTTTCCCCTTACGCATGTTGCCTCGTAGTAGGCATGCAATAAATAATTAGATGAGTAGAGTTTGCATTTTTGGGGTCCATGCTCTTTCATTAATTAGAATCTGATACTCATCCATTCTTGCTGCTGGCCAAGACTTTGAACTTTGTATCCCCTGTCCTCCCTCCCTCACCCAATTCTGTGAACCTATTCAGGGTAGGTCTTTCTGTTTGGCAGTTTTTCCATCTGACCTCCCCACATCCACGCCTTTCACTTTTTACACCTTGTTCTCACGATCAAACTGTTGGATCTGTTGTTTTTAGCTAATCTCAAACATATTAGATTTGGGTTATCTCATAGGGCTGAAGTCTAATGTACTTGTAGGCCTGGGTGTAATTTTAGATGTTATGTACACCTAAATAATCTTACAATATTGTATAAATAGAAAATTTATCCTCTAAAAACTTAATTTAGATTGCCTAAGTTTCCTATGCTTAACCTAAATCCCATATTATGGGTAATATTTTTGTTGTTGTTAAAATCAGATATAGATGCCATTGTTGGAGGAGAAGTTGGAGGCCTAGAATTTGGGAAGTTACCGTTTGGTGCCTGTGAAGATCCAATTAGGTAAAAATTTATCTTTACCATTTCACTTATAGCCCCAAGTCAGAATTTTAATGATTGAGTGACACTGCCACCTACTGGGATGGATAATGTCCTGGGAATAATGATTTTCTGTGGTTATTGAATGTTACGACATAAAATGTAAGAAATCTCTTTAATTATTCATGATTATGCTTTATACTAGCCATACAGACATGTAAACAGATTTGAAGTCCTCGGAAATGTTGCATACATTTGGATGTAATCTTAGAAAAGGAGGGCCTAGCAGAGTCACTTAGAGGTATATATTCTTCAGCGATATACAGAGTGACAAATGTTATTTTAATGATACTGAAAGGAATTATTTCTGAAAAGTAGTTTTCTTTTTAATGTAACTGTGATGAGGTTGAGAAATAACTGAGAATAGAGAGGTAGTGATTAAGGGGAAAAAAGGGGGAAACGCAGTGGGGAAAGGAAGTAGATACCTTATGAGAAGCAAAAGTGGTAGACTTTTGATCCCTTTTAAATGAGAAGAAGAGGAAGGATGTTGTAGATTAGGTGATTTTGCTGACTTTACTACTTTTCTCCAGACGTTGCAGATCTAGAGACTAGAAAGAGGTCTCCTGAGAGAATAAAGAATTGCATAGAATATATGGGAATTTAAACCAAAGGTTGAACCTGAAAAGAACAAATTTAATTGCTGTAATCTTTCAGTAGGTTACAGTGGTAAAATGTTATATGACCTGTTTGTTGACCTTTTTGTTTATTTTAGTGAGCTCCATTTAGCAACTACATGGCCTCACCTTACTGAAGGAATCATTGTGGATAATGATGTTTACTCGTAAGTGTGTTCATATTAATGAAGTAAGGCCTATATGCTTTAGTACTAAAGTTAGGCCATATATGTTTACCATTTCATTTTTTCTAAAGTATCTTTATTTTAAAATTGGTCAAGTCAGTATAGTCACCAAATAACAGTGTTCAGTGATCCTGTCATTGTCATTATCCAGTAAAACATAAAAAGCAATACATGATTGCAAAAGAAGATGCCCTTTGCAGAGTCCAAATGGAAAGGATTCTCAGATGCTTCTCTTTATGTATTATATTGTGCTGATGGCATCAAAATTCAGATTACTATAGGTCCTTCTCAGTGAGAGTAGTCCATAGAGGAGAAGCCAAGTGGATGAAGAATGCATACTAGGTAGCTGAATGGCAATTGGATGGGCTGTGCCTTTAACTAATCCATAGATACAAATATGTTGAATAAGTACTGAAGACGAATAATATACTGGGTCCAGAATAGAATGAGAGCAGAGGAACAGGCTGGATTGCATTTGGGAAGCCACAAAATACTTTTAGCATGGCAAATTGTTCTCTGAGACAAAGCCTCTTTTAAAAAAAATTGTTTTCCTTCTGATAACTGCATGGGTATATATTATGAAGCATGGTGACCACTGAAGAATCAAAATCATAGGTTATATAGAAGCATGTGGGAGCATAAGGCAGCAGAGTATTATCATTGGTGACTAGCAAAAAAGTTAAAATATAAGAGACATGTAATCTAAAAAACATATGAGCCTATCAAAATGAAACCACATGAATAAAACAATGGGCATGCTAAATACTGACTACTATCCAAAAGTACTAGAGGGTGGACTCTAGCAAATAAGGTAGATTATTTGGAAATAGAAATTTTGGAAGATTTGTGGGAAGATATTTGTTGACTGTGATATGTTGATTATCTATATTCTGTATTGACTGTTATGTATTGATTATGATGGATTATGCCTTATTTTTAAGATTTGTGTTTAAGATTGAATGGTGTCATCATTGTAAATGGGTGGTTTTGTGTAAATGGAATTGCATGGTGGGGGCTCAAGAGGGTGTAAAAGTGAGCAGAGTAGGACCTTCAGAGAGCTTGAGTCTAACTACATATTAGTGGTTCTTCTCTGAAAGTCAGATCGCCAGGGTGTGAAGAGTGAACACACTAGTCCAGAGAGGGACTCTCATTCCATGTAGAAGAGTTCCACATTTTAGGCGTGTCATGCAATAACAGCTGTTGAACATGAATAACTCATTATTCATGCAAATTGAATTTGTTTTTTTTGGTAGGAAATTGCCTCAACAGAAATCTAGATTTTACAAAATATGATCAAATGACAGTAATTCTTAGAATGTTTTGAAATAGTATCAAGACATATGTAGTTTTATGATAAGTAATATCGAGCCTGGTGATGTAGAAACTAGTTGAAAATTATGGGAGAATGTACTCAAAGAGGAAGACGTGATGCTTGTGTTTGTTAAAGCAAGGCATGAGGAATACTTTTCTTCTTTTGCAAATTCTTACTTTCTCCTTTTGATAGATAACAATATAAAACTATGACATCCAAGATAGTACTGGGCAGACCTGATTTTTTCACTTTGCTTTCTTGGTCAGCCTTCAAGATGATAAGTCATCATAGGAGATAAAATGATACTACAAGGAACAGTTATTTTTGGATTTAAATTCTGAAGACCTCGATTTACTTCCTGGCTCAACTACTTACTAGCCATTGGACCATAAAAACTCATTTTACCTCAGGGAACCTTAACTTCTTAGCTGTAAAATACATTTCTTCTTAAAGGATTGTTAGGATAAAAATACTTTTATAAACCTTAAAATATGATGTAATGTGAATTATCCAAATAGATAATTTATGTACACTGGCTATTCTGAATACAATGAGATACTTTTTTCTCACATCATGACATCAAATACCTATGATTTTATCAGTTTGGGAATTCTAGGTAGATGTAGATTCCAGCCATCCAAAACTTTGGACTCCCAGAGAGTTGCTTGAAGTTTAGAAAAACTAAATGATTTGTCTACAATCAGCTAGTGTTAAAACTGAGATTTGAATGAAAGTCTTTCTAACTTTAAGTCACAATTCCACTATACTTTTTTATACAGTTTTTTAGCCTTTTAAGTAAGCATGTTTGTGTGCCATTTTTTTCCTTTTTCTTAGCCACATGGCATATATTTTATACATTAATTTACTAATGAAGTTAAGAAGATTATTGGCATGCTTATTTTTCTACCTAATATGTCAATAAGCTGAATTTGAATGTATTTTTAGAACTCTTAAAATTATCATAATTAGTATATTTGTGTGTTTTTAGGGATCTGGATCCTATTCAAGCTCCTCATTGGTCTGTGAGGGTTCGAAAAGCTGACAATCCCCAGTGTTTGCTAGGTAAGAAGTATTGGGTTTTTTTCTTGAATATTTCCCTTCAGTCTTCTCCCATCTTCTAAACCTAAAACCTTGAAATAATTTTTGATTCCTTTTTTGAACTAGTCAAACTCTAGCCAATCTGTTCTTGTTTTTTAAAATTATAGTAATCTTAATAAGCACTTGAAAAAACACAGTTAAATAAACACAAGATAAAGGATAAAATCTTACACATACCATTAGCCTTGAACAAAGGAGAACCAAATGAATTAAAGAACGACCTACAAGCAGAAAACGCTTTTGTGTCTAAAGTTCTTCTGCTTTGGTTTTCTTTCCTTTTTTTGCCTTTCTATATATACTTGTTGTCAATGTCTATAGAGTTCTGATCCAGTTGAGCTCGTTTTCTGTTACATATTTTTCCCCACATTTCCTCAAATGCTTCATACTTATCCTTTTTATAGTCCTATAATATTCTATTATATTAATGTACCAGAATATTATTAGAGAAATACAGAAAGGAAGGCATTTTTTGTATGCATATCTGTATTTTTATACAGGCAATCTTTTCATTTTTTTGATATTTTGGAATGAAGTCCTAGCAGTGGAATTGCTAGGAAATGATTCACTCTAATCCTACCAGCATAATAACAGAATCTCTGTTTACCTGCAGCCCCACCATCACTGCATTTTATAATTTGTTGTTAGTTGTGCAGTTCTCCTGGGTATAAAGAGACATCTTAAGATTGTCTTGATTTGCATTTCTTTGAATATTTGAGAATTCAATTATGTTTTTATGTGATGTATTGTATTTCCTCCATCATTCCTATGAGATATAGAGAGTTAATTTTAGAGAACATAAATGTGTAGGTGTGGGTATATATCTATCACTTCCTTATAGATTCTGGATATAAAACATTTCTCTTAGATGTTTAGTGTAATTATTCTCAATCATTTCTTTTCTTTTATATTAGAGACACTGTCTTTTTCTGTACAAAATTATTTTTATCTCTGTTTAATCAAGCCCATTGATTTTTATCTCCAATAATTTCTCCTGTTTAATTGACAAAAATGTTCTTCTTCCACATCATTGTGACATGTAGATTCCATTTTTTTGTTATGATTCATCTTTTAAATTTAGAATGCCTTGTCTTTTCTGTATTTTTTTTTCCAGCATTTTGGTTAGCAGATATGATTTGATTGGTGTGGGAACTCCTGGTGAGGAAACTCTCTGTATCAATGTAAATCTATGACCATTGTGCAACTTTTAGAGAGTTTTTTGGGGCACTAGAGCTTAAGAGATTTACTCAACATCACACAGCCAGTATGCATTAAATATAGGGGTTGATCCCACATCTACCTAGCTCTGAGGTTGACTCTCTGTTCATTATGTTACATTGCTTCTCTTTTTTCCAAATCCATATAATTCCTGTGATTATTCTTATATAGTACATTTTGACATCTGATGATAGAGCAGATCAGTTGAATCAGATTTGAATACTGACTATAAGGGAAAACTGATAGAGAAATATTTTTTGGTACAATAATAAAATGTATCAAATATTTTGGATTAGACTGTCAAATCATACAGGAGAAATCAAGGAAAAAGGATATAGGATGTAGAAAATCAAGGATATAAGAGTAGTCCTAGCTTATGTTTAGGTTGAAAAATGTAATGAAAATTCTAATTTTTACCAAGCTAACTCAGATTTAATACTATCACATTAAAATATATCAACGAATTATTGAGACATAAAACCAATTTAAAGGAACTAGAAATTTGAATTTTTAATCTCTGCTAAATATACTAGGATTCTAAAGGATGCTTTAAAAAAAAACACATTGAGTATCTTACTTTATACAGTATGTGTTACCAGATAGCAAAGTAAAATTTTTGCACATTAAATCATTCAAAATTTCTAGAAGGAATCCTGTGATAAATTTTTTGAAATGCAAATTGTACCCACAGACTCACATGTGCATGTGTGGATTTTTGAGTACTAAAATCTGTTTAAACTAGGTCACACCTGTATATATTATATTGGTACAAATGTAAATTGCCTCTAAATATAGGCAGACCTAAATCGAGTTCTTTTAAAAAGGAAAAAGATGCACATAGGCATACCTTTAAAAGTAAATACTTTTACACTCACTACGTTTTAGAGATAAGTGTTAATTGGATCTTTAACTTTAGATTTTCTGGAGCTTAAGGAAGCTACTAGATAATTGAGTCAATGTTACCTTTCTTTTCTGTGTTTCCACTGCCATTCTTCTCCCTGCTGTAAACAAACATTTCTAGAGCATCCTCAGTTGTACCAGCACTACTTTCTGTCACAGTAGTCCGGCTCTCTGCTAGTAGAATTCATGAAACAAAGTACAAATTTGGGGAAAGAAGGGCTTGTCTCAGTTCTTTATCATTTTCTTCAGCTTCATTTATGTGAGATACAAAGGAAAATTGATAGACTTTGAAAAGAATCCTTTCTTTGGGATTTTAGAAAAATATATATGTAATCTGTCAGGATTCTGCCAAACTTGACAGCAAATACAATTATAGGCTGAATTTAATATACAAACCAAGGTTGGTGAGGGATAGTTGAGAGAGAGAAAGAGTGTGTATCTGTGTCTGTGTGTGTGTGTGTGTGTGTGTGTGTGTGTGTGTGTGTGTGTCTGTGTGTGTATGTGTGTTGGGTGGTGAGTTGATTTCCCATTTCTCCCCAAGCAAGGATGTAATCAAGGAAGGTAAATGGCAGATAGTGAACTCTTCAACTAATTATGGAGACATGTCTGTACATTTGAAAAAGTTTCTTGGTTCAACTGGAATGGGTAACTGCCATTTGCTGGCTCTTTAAAGATTGGTTACATCCTCACTGTCCTCAAAAACTAGTTCTGCAGTCCTTCCAGGCAGGAGACAGCAGCTGAGGGAGATTTCAGCTCCTGAAAGGGAATCACTCGTTATCTCTTGGAGGAAGGAGAGGATTTCTTTCATCTGCCAACATCCAACAACAGAACTGTTCACTCAGCAGGCGATACCACGTCCCTATCAAGGAGCAATGTGGAGAGTAAAATAGTTCAAGACAGGGATCAGACACACATTCTTTAGATGGAAATGGATATAGAGTAGTAGCATTCGGTTCAAGAATCATCTTCAAAGATGGAGACATCTGGCAGTAGAGAAGAGAACTAACCAATATTTCAAAAGAAAAGTAGCCCTGGATTGAGGAGCCAAGATGGTGGAGTAGAAAGATTCACATATGCTAGCTCCTAACCCACAGTCCATAAAATATCTATAAAGAAGAACTCCCAACAAATTCTGGAGCAGTGGAAACCCCAGAACAATGGAGTGGAGGAGACTTCTGTTCCAGAAAGCCCTGAAAAACCTACACCAAAGGTCAGTCGTGCACCGGACCTGGAGCAGAGCCCAGCCCTGCCTTGGCCGTGGCACCGAGAGGAGCAGATCCGGACAGGTTTCAGGGATGGAATCTCCAGCAGCCGTGCAGGTCCCTCCACCCACAAGCACAAAAGTCAGTGAAAGAGCCTTTTTGGCTGGCAGAGAGGGGAGCGAGTTGTCTCCATAACTCAGGCCCCCTAGGGAGGCAGCAGTGGACAGGGGCTCCCAAAGCAGGCAGGAGCTTGGATCCATTATCGAAGGTCTCTGCATAAATCCCCTGAGGGAGCTGAGCCCTGCCCCCACCCAAGCAGCTGAACTTATCACACTGAATAGCAGCCCTGCCCTGACCTGAGCACCTGAATTTAATCTTACACTGAATAGCAGTCCTGCCCCAGCTGAAAGCCCTGAGGCTGGGAAGCAGCATTTGAATCTCAGAGCCCATTCACTAGCTGGGTGGAACTGGAGGCGAGGCGAGGGTGAAGAGCAATCTCAGAAGTAAAGTAACTGGCTGGGAAAATGCCCAGAAAAGGGAAAAAAAATAAGACCATAGAAGGTTACTTCCTTGGTGAACAGATACCTCCTCCCTTCCTTTCACATGAGGAAGAACAATGCTTACCATCAGGGAAAGACATAGAAGTCAAGTCTTCTGTATCCCAAACATCCAAAATAAATATTCAATAGGCTCAGGCCATGGAAGAGCTCAAAAAGGATTTTGAAAATCAAATTAGAGAGGTGGAGGAAAAAGTGGGAAGAGAAATAAGAGAGATGCAAGAAAAGCATGAAAAGCAGGTTAGCACCTTGCTAAAGGAGACCC
>CM053771.1:249867462-249930106 GCA_028658325.1 Potorous gilbertii | reverse complement strand
GGGGAGAAGCTGAAACTCAAAGTTTTAGGAACAATTGTTGAGTTTTGTTCTTGCTATTAGGAAATAAGAAATACAGGTAATGGGGAATAGAAAGTTATCTGGCCCTACAGGACAAAAGAGAAGATGGGGACAAGGAAAGGGAGGGATGATAGAAGAGAGGGCAGATTGGTGATAGGGGAAATTAGAATGCTCGGTGTATAGGGGAGGGGGGAAGGGACAAATGGGGAGAAAATTTGGAACCCAAAATTTTGTGAAAATGAATGTAAAAAGTTAAATAAATAAATTTATTATAAAAAAGAAAAGGAAAAGAAAAGAAAAGTAGCCCTGGCCGTTGAGAGTTGTAAAGAATTGTGAAGAGAAACAGAGTCTGGAACAGACTCATCTTAGTCTGCAAAGTTGAATGACCTGCCAGCAGAGATCCAGTGTCTAAGAGGGAATTAAAGGAGGCATTTGTAGTACCAGAAATAAGAATTGCCTTGGCCACATGTGTGCCCTGCAATCCTCACTACCATTTTATCCTTAAGTTTGTGTCCACCGTTCCCATTGTGTAATATGTTTATTTGTGGGAAAGTGCATGACAAGGTTCATGAACATAATGTTTTGTAAGCTACCATTCTCACTATGCCATGTTAATAAACGCTTTTGAATTAATTTTGTCCATTGACCAACTTTTGTAGGTATACACCACAACATACTTTTTAATCTGTGAGAGTATTTGCTCTTGTGGGGACTCAAACCATAAATATGGTTTGAAAAGATAGCGCAAGTAGCATGTGTGTGTGTGAGTGTGATAAATAATTTTCCCTTATTACTTTTGGCATCCCTGAAATTTTTTTGGTCTACATTCTGACTATAAAGTAAGACATTTGTGTTAGGAAGCATTTGTCTATTCTTTATATTTATACTCTCCACCAAAACAAGACAGATTATTGTTAGAAACAATGCCCTTATCAAACCCCTTGGAATCAAATCATTTCATCTCTGCGTCTCAAAACCTCTGCTCTCTTCAGAGTTCTGCTCAAGTACCACCTCCTATAAGAGGCCACATAAGAAACAAAACCAATTATATTGAAATATAGTGATTAAAATATTAGACAAGAACAAGTTCACATTCCCAGGTTAAGAACCCTTGCTCAACCATTCTCAAATAAATAAATGAACAGACAGTTTTTAAAAGAAGAAATCCAAGCCATTAACAACAAAATGCCGCAAATCACTAATAACTAAAGAATGAGAATTAGAGCAACTTTGAAGTGTCAGACTGACAAAGGTGACAAAAGAAGAAAACAGTAAATGTTGTAGTGAATGGTAGAAAATAAAACTGCTAATACAGTTGGCAGGACCATAAATTGGTCTAACCATTCTGAAAAGCAATTTGGAACTATGCCCATGAAAGTTTACCTTTGACAAAGCTGTGCTGCTGCCAAACCTATGTACCAAAGAAATTTTAAAAAGGGGGAAAGGACCTCAAAATTGGAAACTAAAAGGATACCCTCCTATTGGAGATGGGCTAAGCCAACTGGCATATAATATTGTTATCACTGATGAAACTAGGAAAATTAGGAAAATAGTTTATGCAAGGTTAACATCACAGAGAAAAATAACATGGTTCAGGGGGTGCTGACATGGTTTGTGTGTTGTGACCTCCAAAATGTCATGGTACAGGGCAACATCACCTGGATTGAGTTCAAGAACTCAAACTGTTTTCCAATCAAGTGACATTTGTAATGCCAATAGAAGTTAGAGGGAACTTGCAACTTAATGGGGCTGATGCTAATCCTTATAAGAAAAAGGATAGGGAAAGGAATGCCAAGTATTCTACTTAGGTGATTAGGGGTGGGGGGATTAGGGAGTGGTCAGTCTTCAAAGGAATAGTAAGAAGTCGAGGTGCAAGGCTACTGGAATGTATGGGAAAACTCTAGGGGTCAACAGAGAAAACTGTTGGAGGGACAAAATAGAGGGTTTGTCAGAGAGGAGAGTCCTCAGGCAGGTATCCTGTGCTTTCATTTGAGGAAGTATGGGGTCAGCTCTGTATATGCCTGTACCAAGGAGAGAATTTTCTCACAGGGGCCAACTGAGATCAGGGGTCTTTACCTTTTGGGCCTACTACCGTATCAGAAAAGAAACTCTGAAACACTCAAAGACTCTTACAAATGCAGCAATAAACCAGGTGTTCAAAAATTCCAAGATGAACTATACCACTCATAAACTTAGAGGTAGAGAAAAAATAATGTGGGAATTTGCTACACCATGAAGCTGTGTATCAAGGGCTTTCCTTTTTTGTTTTATTGGGTTTGGGTTTTTTGTTTGGTTTTGTTTTGGGTTTTTTGGTGGGGTTATCCAGGGAAACCATGGTGGTGGGAAGGACAAATTAATTTTTAAAAAAAAAGACTATGTTACCAAACACCACTTTTTCCTCGGTATAAATATATTGCTCTGTACTGATGTTTGTCAAAATTAAAATTCAGGAACTGAACCACATTGCCTAAGAAAAATAATGAAAATACACCGCATCATTTTACTACTAAAAAGAAAAAAAAAGTATTTGTTTGCATTGCCTTATGGGATTAGGACTGATATTGGTGTTGAAATGAATGAGGAATATTTATTGAAAAATCTGTGCTAGGTATCCATAAAGTGGACACTTTGCATTCTTAAATCATTGCATTGCTAAGACCTATGTGAGCATGTGATGGATGTGTGTGTGTAAAACCTTTGCTCTAATTAGCTCTTTCTCTCTTCCCTAGTAGTTTTGTACTTATTTTGTGTGTTTATGTTTATATATCTATACCTATTTCTGTATCTGTGTATCTTACTAATTTGTATGCAAACAACAGTTTAATAAATGCTTCATGAAATGAGTAATTCTGTACTTGTTTCTTACTTTATCAGCATTTTTTTTTTAATTTGGGCTGATTGTAACTTTTTCTTCTTTTAAGAAAGCTAGGTAATACAATTCATAGAGGACTAGACTTCGAGTTGAGAAGGTCTGAGTTCAGATCCTGCCTCAGACAGTTAAAAGCTCTGTGCCCCTGGACAAGTCACCCTTAGCTTCAGTTTATTTGTCTGTAAAATGGATAGCAATAGCACTTATCTGCTGGGGTTATTCTTAGGATAAAGTGATGTAATATTTATGAAATCTTCAAACCTTAGAGTGCCATATAAATGCTTTGTTGTTATTCAGTACGTCAACTCTCTGTGACCCCAATTTGGGGTTTTCTTGGTGAAGATACTGGAGTGGTTTGCCATTTCTTTCTCCTGCTTGTTTTATGGATAAAGAACTAAGGTATGCAGGGTGAAGTGATTTGCTTGTTAGTGTCTGAGGCTAAATTTGAATTCATGAAGATGAGTCTTCTGATTCTGAGCCCATTGCTCTGTCTACTGTGCTACTCGCCACCCCACATAAATGCCCCCTAAAAATGATTCTTTTTATTGTAGGCAATAAAATTGCTTTCATCATAAATCTTTTCCTTTCTTATTCCTTCCATCTTCTGTCTCTTACTGAGACCTCTGGCTTCTTATGGATGACATAGCCATCCTGGTCTCTCTTTGCAGTTCTGGCTGCTCTTAGGCTCATTCCTAAAGTACAGATCTAACTATGTCACCTTCCTATTTACTGGTAGACTCCAAACGTTCCCTATCTCTTCCTGGATCAAATATAAAATTCCGTTTGGTGTGAAGTCCTTCATAACTTGGCCCCACTCTTCAACTTTCAGGTTTTTGTATACTTTACACCTCCCCTTACACACACAGACACACACACACCCCATCATGTGTTATTTGATCCAGTGACACTGACCTCCTTGCTGTTCTATGAATAAGATATTTTATTTTCTCACTCTGGGCATTTACACTAATTGTGCCTCATGCCTGGATGGCTCTTCTCATCTCAACTTCCTGGCTTCTTTGGCTAGCATGTCCCAGTTACACTCCCACCTCCTATAGGAAGCCTTTTCCAGTCCCTCTTAATTCTAGTATATTCCTTCTTCTGTTGGTTATTTCCTGTTTATATAGTTTATATATATTTATTTGTTGTGTCCCCCTTAAATTTTGAACTTTTTTACCGACAGGGCATTGCCTTTTGCCTTTCTTTGTATCCCCAGCGCTTAGCGTAGTTTCTGGCACATGGTAAGTGTGACTTTGAGATATCCCTAAATGCGCATCATCTTTAGAAAAATGGTTTTACTGATACCTTTTAGTTTCTTATGTGTTATTTCCAGGTAATACCACCCACCTAGTAGGCCCAGCCTTAGAGTTAAACAAAACAACTGTTATAGTAATGAGTTAAGACAGTTTATGGAACGTTCTGCACCCATGACCTTGTGCATTACCTCTTCTCTTCTCCAGACACAGCATGGTTCATTACTGTTACTCAGCCTTCAGCTTTATTTGAGTGTTTTTGAATTTATATTTTTGCCATTTCATATTGTATTTTTCTGGTTCTGAATGTCTTAGTTTCGTAGTTTTTATTGAACAATAATATTCCTTTATATCCATATCAGAGCTTTACCTGTATTTATAAACAAGAAATGTTTTTATTGGGTATTTTATAAACCTTAAAGCTGTGTGAACGTTAGCTATTATTATTACCCATCATTTAGTTCTAACTCTGATTCTCCATGTTCCTTGTCTTTCCCTTTCCTTTGAGTCTTAGCATTCTGTGTTACCTCTCCCTAAGTACTTTCCTATTCCCATTTGTGTGTGTATATGTGTGTTTATGTATGTCCTACTTGATTGCAAACTTGTTGAGGTTTACCTTTGTACTGACTCAGTGAATAACAGATGTCCAGCAAATTTTATAAGATTTAATTTGTGGGATTATGAAAATTCCTGAAAAGTTGGCAACATTTTTTACTCTATGGTTCTAAGTACCTCCTTTATACATATTTAACAGTAATGTTCTTAGATTAAATGACAAGATACTTATTTACTTGACTAATTTCAAAATATTACCAGTCATTGTAGTTGGTAGTTCTGAAAAACATTGATTTGGTGAAGAAATAGATATTTGCTATAACTGTTGATTGAATTTGTAGTCATACCATATGAAGACTCTTTTCTTGTGAAAGATGCTTTTTTTAAAAAAAAAATGTATTTTAATTCATTGTGAATTTCTGACCCATAATCTCTTTGAATGTGCATATTTTGTTATGTATAACTTAAAGCAGATACTTACTCATTGTATGGAATTCACCATCATTTTATCTTTAAAAAATGAAACCTGGTACTTATAAAAAAAAAAGTAGTGATTATGATTTATTGGAGTCAGAATTTTAAAGGATAAATGCCTTTTAAAATTTCATGTTCTCAATATTGAAGCTTATATATAATATCTCACCTCTCTATAATTTCTTTTTTTGTAAAAGATTTAATTCCAAAGAGAAATTTATAAAAATTAGGGTGTTGGGAGATAGGACAGAGCATACACACAGGATTATAGAATTATTGCTATAAGGAATTTCAGGGACCATTTCTTCCAACCTCCTTATTTTACAGATGAAGAAATTGAGGCCCAGATTGCTCCAGTGACATGCCCAAAGTCACAGAAAGAGTAGTACTGGAGCCACAAAATTAGGGGCTACTCCTTTCACTGCAGCAGTTGGAATGAAAGCAATTTCTGCAAAGTTTAAGAGTTTTTAAATGTGAGATATAAGGAAGCATTATATGTAATAAGGATAAGCTAGAAGCATTTCCAGTAAGATTGGGGTGAAACAAGCGTGTCCATTATCACACTGCTCTTTGATATTGTACTAGAAATGTTAGCTTTAGGAATAAGAAAAAGAAATTGAAGGAATTAGAATAGGTAATGAAGAAACAAAGCTAACACTCTGCAGATGATATGATGGTATACTTAGAGAATCAACTAAAAAACTACTTGAAATAATAACTTTAGCAGAGCTGCAGGATGTAAAATAAACCTACATAAGTAATTGGCATTTCTATATATTACTAACAAAGCCCAATAGCAAGAAAGAGAGAAAGAAATTTCATTAAAGTAATGGTAGACAATATAAAATATTTGAGAGTCTACCTGTCAAGACAAACTCAGGAACTGTATGAACACAATTACACACTTTTCACACTAAGTCAGATCTAAATAATTGGAAAAACATCAGTTGCTCATGGGTATGGCAAGCCAATATAATAAAAATGACAATTCTACCTAAATTAATTTACTTATTTTGTGTCATATCAATCAGACTACTAAAAAATTATTTTATAGAGCTATAAAAAGTAATAAAAAAATTCATATGCAAAAACAAAAGGTCCAGAACATCAAGGGAATTAATGAAAATAAATAGTGGCCTAGCCATACAAGATCTAAAATTGTATTATAAAGCAGCAGTCATCAAAACTAATTGTTACTAGCTAAGAAATAGAATGGTAGATCAGTGGAATTGTTTAGGTACTCAAGACATAGTAGTCAACGACTGTAGTAATCTACTTTTTTAATAAACTCAAAGACTCCAGCTCCTGATAAAAGAACTTACTCTTTGACAAAAACTACTGGGAAAACTGGAAAATAGTATGACAGAAATTAGGCATAAACCAGCATGTTATATCGTATGTACCAAGGTAAAGTATAAGGAGAGTAAGAAATAGTTTACCTATCAGATCTATAGAAAAAGGAAGAATTTATGACCAAACAAAAATAGAGAAGATTATAAAATGCCAAATGGATAATTTTAATTACATTAATTTAAAAGTTTTTGCATGATCAAAGCCAACCAAGATTAGATGGGAAGCAAAAAGCTGGAAAACAATTTTTACAGTTTCCCTGATAAAGGCCTCATTTTTAAAATATAGCGAGAACTGGGTTGAATTTATAAGAATACAAGTCATTTCCCAAATGATAAATGGCCAAAGGATAATGAACAGTTTTCAGCTGAAGAAATTAAATTTATCTATAGTAATATGAAAAAAAATGCCCTTAATCATTATAGATTAGAAAAAATATAAATGAAAACAGCTCTGAGGCATCACATCATACCTGTCGGATTGGCTAACATGACAAAACAGGAAAATGACAAAAACTGGAGAAAATGTGGGGAAGTGAGAACACAAATGCATTGTTGGTGGAGTTGTGAACTGATCCAACCATTCTGGAGAGCAGTTTGGAGCTGTGCCCAAATGACTATAAAACTGTGATCCAACAATACAGGTTCTAGTTCTGTATCCCAAAGAGATCATAAAAATAGAAAAAGGACCCAGGTGTAGCAGCTCTTTTTGTGGTGGCCAAGACTTAGAAATTGAGAGGATGCCTATCAATTGGGAAATAGCTGAACAAGATGTGGTATGTGAATGTAATGGAATAATATTGTTCCACAAGAAATGATGAGCAGGCAGACTTCAGAAAAACTTGGAAAGACTTACATGAACTGATGCTGAGTGAAGTGAGCAGAACCAGGAAAACTTTTTACATAGTAACAGCAACGTTATGCTATGACCAACTTTGATAGACTTAGCTCTTCTAATTGCATCAGCAGTGCAATGATCTGAGACAATTTTTCCAAAAGACTCATGATAGAAAATACTATCCAGAGAAAGATCTATGGAGTCTGAATGTAGATCAAAGCATACTAGTTTTCCTTTTTTTGTTTTTTCTTTCTTGGGGTTTTTTCCCCCTTTGTTCTGATTCTTCTTTACAACATGACTAATGTGGAAATATGTTTATTGTGATTGTACACATATGGCCTGTATCCGATTGCATGCTGTCTTAGGGAGGGTGGAGGAGGGGGAGAAAATTTAATACTCAAAATCTTACACAAGTGAATGTTGAAAACTAAAAATAAAAACATCAGTTTTTCCTACTTTCAGTTCCTTCATTTGGCAGTAAAGGTTTTCCTAAATGAATAATTATATGGTAGATCAACATCCATTTTAGTGAAAGAAAAAAGGAGAAAATCCACCTAAGACTTGTATCCAAAGTGAGATTTATTGAAGGCTGTTGTTTCCAGTTGCTGGATATGGAAGTAGTGCAGTGATGAAGTCATCTAAGTCTATATCCAGTTCAGATGAAGCAGTAGCTCTCACTCAGTGTGTTGGGAAAGTTCCTTTGTTTTGTTTGGGACTTGGGGGTGGGATCCAGGGTGACTACAGTGGGGAAGAAAGGTATTATCTGTTAGCTTTGTTTTCTAATGTGCATTTTGGCATTTTTTTTTAAATGATGATATTTTTCTTTTTAGGAGATTTTGTTACTGAATTCTTTAAAATTTGCCGTCGAAAGGAGTCAACAGATGAAATTCTTGGAAGATCCACATTTGAAGAAGAAGGGAGAGGTAACTAATTTTAAGTTAGTTAAATTCAAGTTTCTATTTTTTTCTTTAAGAAATTTTGGTACCTTAGCTAGCATCTTTTCATCTCATTTATTTTTTAATATATTTGGAAAAGTAACTTTCAGTAGAATGAAAGCAATCAGTTTTGACAGGATTATTATATTAGAAGATAAAGGAAATGCCACCAACATATAATATACCTGAATTCTAGCAAAACCTTTTTTAATATCTTCCACAGTAGTCATATGAACAAGTTGGGAGATAGAAATTGAATAGTATTATAATTGGGTGATTCAGAACTAGTTCAAATCCAAAGAGGGAAATAATGAATCAATCTGAGTATCAGACATTCTCCTTTCCAACCTGGAAATGGCTGAATAAGTTATAGTATATGAACTTGACCCTACCACAGTATTAAAGCTGTGCTCTTCAAGATTAGCAATAAATAATCTTTTAGCTGCAAAACGTTCCATCTTCCTTCTTAACTTCTAGAGCTTTTGAAACTGTGAACCACCACCTCGTCACTTGGTTTCTACAATATTGCTCAGCCTTGGTAGTTGTATGTATCTGACCATTTCCTCTCAGTCTCCTCTGCTGGTTCATCGTTTGTCTCCTGCCTCCTACGCATGAGTGTCCCTTAAGACTCTGAGTGTGAGCCTCTTTGCTTTATACACTCCCTTCCTTGGTGATCTCACCAGCTCCTGTGGTGTATCGTTCTGTATCATCTCTATGCAAATGTCTCCCAGTCTGTAATTTGTTTATATGTTTCTCTCCTCCCTGAAGTCACGGATTGTTGGTTTTGCCTTTCTTGCTCTCAGCTCCTTACACAATGCCATGAACATTGTAAATGCTTAATAGATGTATATCGCTTTGAATTGGGAATGTGTATAGTGCAAAGATAGAGAGTTATGATAATCCTGTTCTTTTCAAGAGTTTTATCAAAGGATAAAGACATAGATGTCAAACATAAAACATGTGCTAAAGTAGTGGAAGGTTAGTTAATGCTTTGAATGATAGAATTGGGATCCAAAAAGTTCTTGACTAGCTGGAATAATGAACCAGATTTAATAAGAGGAAATCTATAGGAATAAACGTAAAATCTGATGCCTAGGTTCACAAAATCCACAATACAAATTCAAAATGTAGGGGACGTGAGTAGATAGTTCATGTGAAAATGTTGGACTGAAAACTTGGTACATGTCATCATTGTGACATGACAGCCAAAAAAACTAATGCTGTTTTGGGTACCTATATACCATAGTATATTGTCACGAACTGAGGGAGGTCAGAAGTCTTGTGTTCTGTTCTAGGCACCATATTTTTGGCAAGACGTTAACAAAATGAACATGTCCAAAAGAGGGTAATCAAGAATGTGAGAAAAATTGCAATCATGTTAGACAGTGATAAGTTGAAAGAACTAGGCCTAAAGAAGAAAAAAACCTGTTCTGCAAATATTTGAAAGATTGTATTGTGGAAGAAGAATTAGAGTTGTTCTGCTTGGCCCTGGAGGACAGAACTGATGTTACTTAGGGCAGTTCTAGAGAGGCAGATTGAAATTTAATGTAAGGAAATTTCTGAGAAATAGAACTCTCCAAAATAAGAGTGGGTTACTCCCTCTGAATGTTTTGAGTTCTGTGTACCTAAGGATGTTCAAGTAATTAGCATGACCAGAGATCAAGAGTTTTTAAAAGGATTCTTGCTTTCGGTAGGGGTTGAACTCGATGACCTCCAAGGTTCCTCAAACTTTTGATATTCTGTGGCTTAACTTTTTCTCTCTTAAATTTATGCCCTAAAGTCAAGAAGCTTGGTTTCAGGGACTATAAATATTTAATTATGTATTCACATAAAAAGTTTAGGATACTTTCAAAATAAGTGTATTATGATTTTAGGATTCATTGGGATTCCTTACATCCCAAATTAAGGAAAATTTTATGAGACCTTTGTCCCACATGCTTACATAGAAAGCCTAAGTAGTTGATTTAGAGTTTTCCAACCTTTGAAGAATGACTTAAAGTACTTTTTATAACCATGCACTTTACTTACCCTTTCAGCCTACTCTAGTGCACATTATAATTTGCACTAATTTTTTGTTGTTGTTTTACAGAAACTGTTGATATAACTCATGCCTTGTCAAAGCTGACAGAACCAGCACCAGTTCCAATCCACAAGTTAT
The DNA here is from genome assembly GCA_028658325.1 of Potorous gilbertii. Classification (NCBI taxonomy): domain Eukaryota; kingdom Metazoa; phylum Chordata; class Mammalia; order Diprotodontia; family Potoroidae; genus Potorous; species Potorous gilbertii. The sequence goes on along the minus strand of CM053771.1, from coordinate 249,919,657 downwards.
CAGTTACAAATATGGTACACAGTGCAAAGAAGAAGATTCGAAAGCACCGGGGTGTAGAAGAGTCGCCACTGAATAATGATGTCCTCAATGCTATTCTCCTGGTTAGTATGTGATATTAGTGGGTAGTACTTATATAGTACTTTATGGGATTTATATAGTATTTATGTTAGAGTGAGTACTGCGTAGAACTTGCGTTTTACACTTGAGGATGATGTTCTCAGAAAACCGTCAAAAGTGCTTACCCCCAAGCAAAAGACCAAGCAAAAGACAAGGGGAACCTAAGAGCTTCTCTGGCTTTTAGGGAGAATTATTCCTTGTCGTTGCTCCTGGTTGGCTCCTTAGCCCTTTTTTTTTTTGAGAGAGGAGAATGGAATTTTTACAACATAAAACTTTCGCTGTCCTCTTCTTTAAACATCCAGAGTCCAGTTCATCCATCATGTGCGCCTTTTTAGGGCTTAACTGTGTTTCTTAGTGCTTTGTTTCTGAGTGTTGGCATTGTAAGGATCTAGTCAGTTCAGCGGATCGCATGGTTAATGTTCTTTTAAAATAATGTTCTCTTACAAGATAAAAATTTAAGTGGAAAGATTTTGGGTCTACTTCCTGTTCAACTAATAAACAGATCTAAGGGGACATCTTTATTCCTGAAAAGTCATCTGATTGTCAGATGTTTCATATGCCAGTGAAGTAATAGACATCTTTTATATATTTAGGGCTTTTGGGTTGCACAATGGATAGCGTACCGGACCTGGAATCAGGAAAACCTGAGTTCAAACTTGTCCTCAGAGGCTTACTGTATCATTTACCCTTTGTCCACCTCAGTTTCCTTATCTGTAAAGAGTGATGATGCTTCCTGCTAGGGTTGTTGTGAAGATCAAATGAGGTAACATTTCAAAAGTGCTGTGCGATCCTTAAATCACTGTATAAATGGGAGTTATATAGAGAAGGTGCATTTCTGTCAGAGCAGTTGTAGAAGACCAGTTTTCTGATGTAATTGGAACACTCTCACGTTTTCATTCAGGAAGTCAGACAGCAGTCATAAGCTTATGTGAGTAAAAACTTGAAGAGATGGAAAATAAAATGTCAAAAATTGAATCTAAAAGCGGTTTGTTTTCTTCCTCCTTTTAAGTTCCTATTCCCTGATGCTGCTTCTGATAAACCATTAGATGGATTTACTTCATCAGGCAACAGCAATCCTTCATCAGATAATGAAGAATATGTGAGTTAATTTAGGGGCTTATTATTGAAAGTGCACTAAATTTAAATAGACTGAAGTGTAAAGCATTCTTGCAACTTAAATCTCTGGATATGCAGACTGTGTAATTCTGGAACAAGCCATTTAACTTTTATGTGCCTAAGTTTCCTTTTCTATAAAATGAAGAGGTAGAAGGTGGGGAGTCATCGATCTCTAGGGTCCCTTCTAGCTCTGAATCTGTAGTCTCATGATCCAGTGAAAATCCCAGGAGACCCCCTCTCTCTATCCTAAATTTCTAAAAAAAAATTTTATATTTTAAAATTGTCTTCTTGTTAGTTTGCAATTCCATGAGAAAATGCTCATGTTTTAATTGAAATGAGTCCTTTATTACATAGAATTGGCATGGACATATTTTATAGGTGGTGAGAATTCTACCGTCAGCCAAAAAATGGCATCTAATACTTGTTCAAGGCCAGGTTTTTTCTTATTTAAAGTTTTTGAAAGTAATTGTTTCTCCACAATTATCTTTATTCTTAGACGCTAAAAAATAAATGGAAAACTTCTTAATGAAATAAGAGATGAAACATTCAGTTCTTAATAGCTAGGCCTTAACTCCCTTAGGGATGTATCAGGTATGTGTCTGTACATACTAAAGTTTATATCTATATCTCAAATATAAATAAACTAGGTTATTGTGTGTTAGCTATCTTGTAAATAAATGCTAGTTTGGTCAAAGTTTTAATCTATGAATCTTTAATTCATGGTTGGTATACTTTATATATGCTTTTAAGAAATTTTTGTTTTCATTTTTACATTTAGAATCTTTACAATCAGTTCAAATCTGCACCTTCTGACAGTTTGACATACAAACTGGCTTTATGTCTTTGTATGATCAATTTTTACCATGGAGGGGTAAAAGGCGTGGCACATCTCTGGCAAGAATTTGTCCTTGAAATGCGCTTCAGATGGGAAAACAACTTTCTGATTCCAGGGTAAATACATCTGTTCCAAAATCTATATATATCTAACCCTGATTTTTTTTTTTTTTTGCTGAAGTTGAGTCCTGCTTTGTCAATTACCTGCATGATATCTATACCTGGATGTGTCATTATTCAGAACAACTGATTATTTTCCCCAAAACCCAATAGTTCCCTTAGACATGCTTATCTCTGTGGATGTTGGCATTATTTCCTCTTCGCTTCTCCTCACTTATTCTTCCCTGCTGCCTTCCCCATCCTGATCTGATTTCCATTTGATTTTACTTTCACGAAATCTCTTACTTCTGTCTTCTTTTTGCAACCCATGGCCATCATCTGATTCCACGTTTTCATCACTTTTAGCCTACACTACTGTAATGGCCTCGTAATTGGTTTCTGTGTTCCAGTATCTTCTCCAGTCATCATTCAGTATGGCTTAATTAATATTCCTTGACACACAGGTTAATTAATTTTATCCTTAGAAATTTTCAGTGGTCTTTACTGCCTCAACGATAAAATACAGACTCTTTTGCCTGACATTTGAAGTCTTCCACAGTGTGGCTCTTGTTTTTCCAAACTTGTTTTATGTCATTCTCCTTCACATGTCACACCTCAGGCATTTGTTTCCTGAACTTGACATTTCTCCTCTCATTTCTGTGCCTTTACACATGTTGCTCCCCATGCCTGGAGTGCCTGCCTTCTTTACTTGAGGCCCTTAGAATCTTTAGCTTCCGTCAAGGTTTATCTTAAGTACTAATTCTTCTGGGAAGGCCATTCCTGACCCACCCATTATCCCCATGTTGTTAGTGTTCCCCCCTTCCTCAAATGATCAGGTGTGTACTTCTCTTTATATGTCACATCCTACCAGAGCATAAGTTCCTCAAAAGTAGGAACTTTTTGTTTTTCTGACTGCGTATTTATTTGGTGTTTAGTAAATGTTTGTTGAATTGAATGATAGTTTCTTACATAAACAAGAAATAAGGCTAATTTTTGTTTAAAACATCTTTGTAGATTTCATATTTTAATATTTTGGGTTTGAACTTTCATTGAAAAATCCCAATATTGGTTATCTTGTGTGAGGAAAACAACTAGTTTACAGATTTTTTGATGTGTGTGATAATGTATAATTGACTGTTGTTTACAAAATTCATGATAAAGATGATGATATAAGTGATCTAAAGTAATGGATACCCCCAAAATACTTAAATAAACATTTATTAAGTACTTATTATATGGTGGGCACTAATGATACAAAAATAAAACAAAATTATACCCGGGGTGGGATATAAAATGTACAAAAAAATTAAAATACATGATGATTTAAGGAGAAAGCCCTTAACAAATAGTGGGGAGAAGGTGGTTACTGAGCTGAGTCTTGAAGGAAGTCAAAGATTCTGAGAGGTGCAGCAGTCGTAGGGGTATGGTCCAAGGTGTAAGGGAACCATCTGAGGGGAGGTGCGGAGATAGAAGATGGAATATGGACTTTAGGGAATAGGTGTAGTCTGATTTGCCTGGACCAGAGCATTTATTAAGGAGATTTCATGTGAATAAAGTTGTAGAGATAAGTTGGGTTCAGATTTTTGAAGGCCTTAAATGCTAGGCTAATTAATATTTTATCTAAATGCTTGTTCCATTTGATCGTAAGCTCCTTGAAGGGCAGGGACTAATTTTTTTTTAATTACCGATATCCCCTGCATTTAGCATAGTGCCTGGCACATAACAGGTACTCAGTAAGTATTTCTTGGGATTATTGGATTAGATAGGATCTATTTTAAGGAGAGATTGGGGAACCACTGAAAGTTTTAGAGCAGGCAGTGCTTGGGGAAGATTATTTTGACATCTTCATGGAGGGAGAATTGGGGAAAAGTAAGAATGAAACAAAGGTGAACATGTAATTCACATGTGATTGTTTGCACAAATGCCTCCCTATACTGGACCCTCTCTTATTCTGGGTTCTTTGCTGCTCTTTGACTTGAGAACTACCAAGGAAAGCTAATCCTCAAAACTGTTAGTATAAGGGCAGGTAGCCCCGTAATCTAGTCACTTGTCATGAATGATAGTTATGAGTTTCCCCCCTGCTGACCTCTACTCTCTGATAATTAAGAATCAACTATATGCTTGTAGTGATTCATTCTAGGAGGGTATATTATGGAATAATTTTCCATTGCTGTTGGATTTGGTAACTGAGCTAAGGAATTTCACTTGAGTTCCCAAACCTTGGATGTTCTTGTATGAACTTGTTTGTACTGAAGCTTTGTGTTTACTTAAGTGGTGTGGAGACAAGGATGTAGCAAAATTTGGAAATGTGACTCCTCCTGAGGTTTGAACTTCTACTACCTCATGGAGTCAAATTGAGATCTATTAAAGACCTTAGCTTAAAAAACCCAAGGGCCCTCACTGCATCTGGGGCCATCTCCAGTTGTCCTGATCTATATCTTGCCACTACACCCAGATGGCTCTGGAAGGGAGATTGAGACTGGTGACTTTGCACAGCATTTCATCACTTAAGTGCAATTCACTTGTATATCATGGCATCAACTCTTTGATATCATTTTCTTCTTCAAGAATGAAAGAGAAACCATAATTTCTTTCAGTATTAGGAGCTGCCCCAGTAAGGATACAACTGGAACTGACCACTTGGGCAACACAGCTTCCTTCCTTCCTTCCTTCTTTCCTTCCTCCCTCCGTCCCTCCCTCCCTCCCTCCCTTCCTTCCTTCCTTCCTCCTTCCCTCCCTCCCATCTTCCCTCCCTCCTTAATTCTCACTCTCACTCCACTCTTACTCTCTCTCCCTTCCCTCTGTCCACATAGGCTATCATACCTTTACCTGCTGGTGCTCTGCCCAGTTGAATGTAAATTTTGATCATTGAAACATTTCTTTTTTTACCTTAAGTACGTTAAATCCAAATTACTCTAGCTCCCATTTATTGGCCAACAGAAGGTCCCAGGCCAGACCCTACTTTGGGCTCTGATTAGCTCATAGTGAATATAAATATCAGATGTTTTCCCTCTCAGATGGTTGTTTTTTTTGACTATGTAAAAGAGGCCATTCTTTACCTCATTTCTTACCTAGCCTTTACTTACGGAGTGGATGTTGCCTTAGACAAACTGAGACCTGGAAAAGACCTTAGCGTAAAAAGGCTGAGGTCCCTCACTGCATCCTGGGACGTCTCCAATTGTCCTGATCTGTACCTTGCCATTGGACTCAGATGTCCCTGGAGGAGAGAGTGAGGCTGGTGGTGACTTTGCACAGCCCTCCCTCACTTCAGTCCAATTCACTTGCATGATATGGCATCAACTCCATGATGCAAGATGTCCTCTTATAGAACAGAGGACAAACAACAACCTCATGTAGTTCTCTTGTCATCTGTAATGGTTCTAGTTTGTTTTTTACCTAAATGTGACTAAAAATTTATAGTATCATGAAAATGCATAATTCAGTAATAGTTTTAGTACAGTTATAAATAGATTCTTTGTTGGCTTTCCTTAGATTAGCCAGTGGAGTCCCAGACCTCAGATGTTGTTTGCTGCATCAAAAACTTCAGGTAAATGTCTTCTACCCAGGGTGTTAATTAGTGACTTTATTAAAGAACATGTTCGGATAAAAAATGTCATTGTATTGCTTCTTGCCTCATGATCCCTGTCAATCTTGACATTGTTTTCAGAAAATATGGAAGGGGTAGAGAGAAAATTATTTGTAAGCTGAGAGCTATACAGGCATATATTTTTAAACAAAATGTAAATGTTGTTTCCATTTTCTCTAGATGTTAAATTGTTGTATTGAAAGGAAGAGAGCCCGCGACGAAGGAAAAAAGTCTTCTCTTTCTGATTATGCTTCTAGTGCTTCTGCAGGGGATTCTGGGAAAGCAGGAGACACCTCTGGGCAGGATCATCAAAAAGATATAGATAAGGAAAAGGGAGAGGTAGGAAAATCTTGGGATTCCTGGAGTGACAGTGAAGAAGAATATTTTGAATGCTTAAGTGATACAGAGGAACTGAAGGGAAATGGACAAGAGAGTGGAAAGAAAGGAGGAGCCAAAGAATTGTCAGGTTTAAAGCCAGAAGGACGCCTACATCAACATGGAAAACTTACATTGCTGCACACAGGTGAACCTCTCTACATTCCAGTAACACAGGTAGGCAATGGATTAGTCATTTTTTATTTTATTTTTTGCCTGGTTATTTATTTCACTACAAATACGAGGAAGCCATGGCTGTATAGGTAGGTACAAGTTTGGAGAAGTCTATGTCCAAGCACTTCAGACACCTGGAAATGTAAAAATAAAGTGGTCAGAATTCTTTTTAAGTAATATGTGCATAGTCAAAAAAAAGAATAATAAGTTTAAAACATATGTCTTAAAGGACCAATCCACGTTTGGAACAAGAGAGAAATTCCTAGAATATTGCTATCAGGTAAAAAGTGATGGGGAGGGAAAAACAATTCTGGAAATTTTCGAGAGGCCTTCAGATCCATGATTAACGTTTCAGCCTAATTCAGAATGCAATTATAAGCCATTTCAGAATTTTAGTAAGAGAAATGACATGAACTCTCACAAAAATGATTCTTGTTTCGTTTTTAGTTTGAGACAGAAGAAAGTAGCATGGAGGCTATGAGATGGTTAGAACTTGGAGTACAGATGTGGAAATGTAAAGAACTAGGCAGTTGGTTGGATAATGAAGGCCTTGGGACTGTAGCTATAATAGAGAAAAGTTTGAATTTTAACCAGGATGTCCTCTTTTACTTAATCAGAATTGAAAAATAACTTTAAAGACTTAAGATTAACTGTGAGCCAGTCCATATACATGTTTATCATTCTTGGCTGCTACAAAAAGTACCACTGTAAATATTTTGATGATTTCCTGAGCTATACATGCATCACTAAACATCACTTTTGGACATTTCAAACTCTATATATCCAAAAAAAGCCATTTTCTTGCCCCTCAAGCCTTTCTCTTTTTTTAACTGTTGAAGCCCTACCAGTCAACCATGCCCACAAATACCTGAACTCATTCTTACTTACCTCATCTACTCAAACCATTATTAAATATTATGGTATCTACTGTCAAAATTATCTCCTGTATAGGGCCCTTTCTCTCCATTCATATAGACACCATCCAAGTTCTGGCTCTCATCTCTCTTACCTGGTCTGTTTATAGCAACCTTCTCTCACCTCATGTTTCTACTTGTTTTCCAATCCATCCTCCAGCTGCCAAAGTGATTTTTCTAAAGCTTAGGTCTGTCCATGACACAGTATCTCCTTTCCTCTCCACTATGTCCCCCTTCCCTACTTCCTTCACCTCCAGCTCCCTTTTACCTCCAGAATTGAATATAAAATCTTATTTTGGCATTTTAAAGCCCTTTGCAGTCTGATGGGTTTCTTTGTTTCAAGTCTTCCATTTTACTTTTCTCCATGCATTTTTTTTACCCAGCTGTACTGGCTTACTTGCTGTTCCTTCTCACTATCCTCTATCTCCATGCTTTGCACTGGCTGTCCCCCATGCCTGGAATGTTTTTCCATCTTCTCTGCTGCCTCTGGATTCCTTCAAGACTCAGCTGAAATCCTGCCTTTTACAGAAAGCCTTTTCCTCCAAATGCTAGTGCCTTCCTCTCTTAAATTACCTTCCATCTACTCTGTATATATTTTGTATGTATCCTGTTTCCATTTGAACCTTCCCTTTGAACAAATTTAAAAGTACTTACATCCAGGAGAGATATTCTTTCTGATAGAGTATATGACGTTTCATACTGGTATTTTTCACCTCTGCAGTGAGGGAGGAGGTAGGGTTTTGTTATCTTTTCTCAAGGACCTTCTTTTTTTCCCTTTACTCGTATTTTACTTCCTTTTGGTGATCTAGTTACATTGCTTAAGTCATTATTTGTTCTGCTTATTTTGCTCTGTGTCATTTCATACACACTTTCCAAGCTTCTCTGAATTCCTCATATTTGTCATTTCTCAGTAAAAAAATAATACTCTGTTGCATTCAAATGATTTTTTCAACCATTCCCCAGTAAGTGGGCACCCATATTTATTTCATAGTTCACTGCTACCACAAAGCGCTGCTCTGAATATCTTGTGCATATTGAACCTCTGGCTAGTATAATCACAAGATCAAAGTGTTATGACAGTTAAGCTGTTTGCGTAATTCCAATTTGAAAAACAAAATGATTGGGCCACCTCACAGCTCTACCAACGGTACATGAAGGTATCTTCCCTTCCATAGCTTCTTCTAACATTACCTATCCCCCATTATCCTTTTCTTTGTCATACAATGAGTTGAATCCGCAAAGTTGTTTTAAATTTGCTTTTCTTTTGCTATTAGTGATTTGGAACATATTTTCATTTGGTAATTTATTCTTTTCAGGCCTTTCTTTGAAAACTGTTCATATTGACCACTTAACTGTTGGAGAATGGTTCTAGGTATTAGTTAAGTATTTGCATTAGTTCTTTGTGTAGTTTGATATCAGATTTTTGCTGATAATGGTCAAGGCAAATATTTTTCCACACTCTGCTGTTTCTCTATGTCTTCATTGATCTTATTTGTGCAAAAAAAGCATTGTAATTTTATGTAATCAAAATCTTCTATTTCTTAGTTGGTTAAGCATTTACCTGCCCGCCCTGCCCCAGCTATAAATGTGAAAGATACTTGATACTACCCTATTCTAATTTCTTTGTGGTGAATCCTTTTAGAGCTAATTTAGGCTATATATCTATTTTTATTTTATTGTGGAATATGGTATAAAATATTGGCCTAATACTAGTTTCTCCCAAATTTTTTTCTGTTTTTTCATTAGTCCTTGTCAAAAAGGGAATTCTTCCCTTAGTAATAAATATTTTCATGTTTATGAAACATTTGTTGTTGTTTTGTTGTTTCTTTTTCTTGCCTATCTATTCCATTGATCAACTTTGTTTTTTAATCAGTACTAAAGTTTTTATGACTGTTGCTTTATAACATATGTCTGGTAATGCCCCTTAAACTATACTTTTCTTCCTGTTTCCCATGAAATTTGTGCCTCCCTGCTCATCCTCCCTCACCTTTTCTATAGTTTAGGGCAGGCATTTAAATACCTGTTATCTGGTTAGAATTTAAGATTTTTGCCCCAGATCCAAGACGGAATGTCCAGTCTTTTGGTAAATCTTTCAGATAAGGGCTCCCCTTGTTAATAAGTCTTTGAGCTGTTCAAGTAGGATTCACACGGTGGTTGCCATTTGTACCCCTTCTTTTTTGCACCTTCCTGACCAAGGTTGGCTAATTTCAATGAGAATAGTTCAGCAAATGGAGAGGTTTTATCTGTACCACCCACCTTGTCATGTTTATCTGGACAAGAAGAAATGGTAAGTGGCCCCCTTTTCACAAAGAAGTGGGGTACCCAAGTGTGTGACTGCCCCATGACTGTACCTTGACTGTGATGCTGAGACCTTTGAGCGATCAGGTTGAAAGGTTTAGTGAGACGACTTTTAACCTTAGTTGGAGAAACAGGAGGACAGGTTTTACAGCCCTCTTCGGTTCAGCTTCTGTTTTATCTTTGTGTCATCATATCACATACCTGAGTGACAATTATGTTTAGTCCTGATTTTCAGCTGAGGCCCAGTGTGAAATACTTTGGTGTGATAATGCTAATGTATGCATGGAAATGGTGCAGTAGAGATTTTTTAGGTGCCAGTGTGGCATCAGGGAATGTAGAGACAAGAGATTTAGCAGTCAACAAGCGTTTATTAAGCACTTAACTATGTTCCAAGCACTGTGCTAAGCACTGGACATATAGAGGAAGGCAGAAAACAGTCCCTATTCTGAAGGAGTCTAATGGGTAAAAAACAACAACAAATTATATATAAACAAGACATGGACAGGATAAATTGGAGATCATTGCAAGGGAAGACACTAATGGGAAATTGAGAGAAAGCTTCTTGCAGACGGTGGGATTTGAGCTGGGACTTGAAGAAAGAAGGGAAGCCAGGAGTCAAGAGATGAAGTAAAAAATTCCATTTAGGGAACAGCCATTGAAAATGCAGAGCCAATCAAGAGAGGGAATGTCGTGTGTAAGGGACAGTCAAGGAGGCACAGAGTAGATGGGGAAGGAGTGTGGAGTAAGGTGTAAGAAGACTGGAAAGGTAGAAAAGGGTTAGGTTATGAAAGAATACTAATAACAGTCATTGGCATTAACTAACATTAAGTTTTGCAAAGTACCTTACATATGATTTTTGAAAATAGATTTTTTTTTTATTTGATCCTGGAGGTTAGGAAACTATGACCTCCATTTTAGGAAGATCATTTTGGTAGCTCAGGATTATGGACTAGAGTGGAAAGAGACTGGAGGCAGGGAGACATCCTGACCAGAGAAGTGTCAGTGTCAGAGAGAAAGGATTTGAGAGACAGATTACAAAGGTGGAATTGACAAGTCTTAGCAACAGATTGGATGTGGTGAGTGATGACACCTGAGCTGTGAGCCTGGGTGATTGGGAAGATTTGGTGGTGCCTCCATAGTAAAAAAGAAATTAGGAAGAGGGGAAAGTTTGAAGGGAAGGGGGAGAAATAATGAGTTCAGTTTCAGACATGTTCAATCTAAGATGTCTGTGGTACACCTGGATCAGAATGTCTAGTAGTCGGTTGGAGATATGAGTCTGAAGGTGAGAAGTTTGGGTTAGATAAACAGATCTGAGAATCAGGGTAGAGATGATAATTGAATCCATGGAAACTGATGAGATCACCAAGTGAAATAGTACAGATGGAGATGAGTGTTCAGAACAGAGCTTTGAGGACATTCATGATTAGCAGAAATGAATGACATGGAAAAAAACTCCATTAAAGGAAACTGAGGAGTGGTCTGACAGATAAGAAGAGAACCAGGCTAGAGTAGTAGTGTGCTGAAAACCTAGAAAGAAGAAAGTATCAAAGAAAAGAGGGTGATCAGTAGTGTCAGAGGCCTGCCAGGAGCTCAAGGAGGAGGAGGATTGTCCATTAAGAGATCATTGGTACTTTGGAGAAAGGTGAAGCATGTCAGAAGCCAGACTGTAGGAAGTTAAGAAGAGTGTGAGAAGAAAAGAAAGAAAATGCAATGATTGTAGACTTCTCAAGGAGTTTAGCCACAAAAGGGAGGAGAGGAATGAGACAGTATGGATCAAGTGGCAGGGACAGATGGATCAAGTAAGGGTTTTTTGAGGAGGTGGGGAGACATGGGCAGATTTGTTATCAATAGGGAAGTAAACTAGTATGTATGAGAGAGTAGAGATCCTAGAAGGAGCAATCAACTGTAAGAGATGAGATGAAATGGAATCACTTAAGCATATTGAGAGTTTGTCTCTGTGTAATGGTAATGAAGGGAAAGATAGATACAGAAGGCATCTAAGTGCTGTGAGATCAGGAGGGAGGTAAGAGAGGGCTTTCTGCAAATGGCCTTATTTTTTCAGAGAGATATGTTTCTCAACTGAGAGACTGGGAGGAAGGAGAGCAATGAGAGGTTTGAAGAGAGATGAGAAAGCCTGGAAAAGCCATGGTGGTGAGTGGGATAGTGAATCAGTTAGGGTGTTGATGAAGAATTGCTTTCCTGCATGCAGTAAAGGCCCAGTTAGAATTACATCACATAAATTTGCAGTTGACCCATTCAACTTAATTCAGCAGCATGTGACTAGGAGTAAAGTCAGGAGACTGTAGGAGTGATCCAAGGCAAGAGCTTGGCAGGGCAAGGGCATGAGCAGGTGAGGGATCAAGGGACTCAAGAGGAGAATAAGTTGAACTGGTTCCCCAAGGAGTCAAGATGAGGAAGTGGGGAGGGAAGTAGATGATGAGGGAAAAAACTTAAGGGGTAGAGGAACTGGAAGTTGTGGGAAAGTCGAAGAACATGATTTAAGGATGCTGGCTGAAGTATGAGTGGAATGACAGCAAACCATGATCAGATAAGGTATTTTCAGATTTAACAAGCATGGAAGTTTAGTGGAAAATGGCACATTTGTGGGAGATGGCAAATTTTATTTGACTTGATTGAAGAAAGCAGTGTTGATGTAATTTTTTAATTCTTAAATTTTTATCTCCTGACAGAAATTTGTGAGCTGTGACTTATGCCCATTATGTTATTCCTACCTTTCCAGTCTTGCACTGTAATCCTCATATTGAGTATTCAAGCCACATTGGTTTCTTTGCTGTACCATACATATGTTACTTTATCTCTCAGTTCTGTGACTTTTTACTGACAGTATCTCAGGCCAGGAATGCACCTCCATCTTTCCTAATACCTGGTTTCCAAAACCCAAGCCCCATCCAGCCCAGTGCCCCTACTCTGCAAGCACCAACTTTTCATAAAGTTTTTCCCAATGCCCTCCCAAAACAGGCTTGTTTTGTGTATATTATTTTGTATATACTCATATGTGCGCCTAAGCTCTTTGAGGGAAGAAATTTTGTCTTTATAGCTCTATTACTTAACACAGTGCCTGAATTCAGTCCTTAAAAGTGTATATCAATTGTCCTACAATAGAAATTTCAATATTCTTGTGCCTAAAGGACAAAGCAAATGGGTTGTGGTAACTCTTTAGATCTGTGTATCTTGCATCTGTCAGTTTCAGAACTTGAATGAATTGACTCTCAATGAATCTTCCTAAATGCCTTTGAACAGTTACTTAGAAAAATTTCTGTTGTCAGGTCATATTCTTAATGACTGTGGCATTGTTGTTTTTCCCATCAGTTGTGCCTTTGTTGCTTTTTTTGTATGTGCTTAGGAATCACTTAATTTTTCTCTCAACAAATAAAAATCTTCTCATGGGAACATTAATTATAATATTCTTGAAATTGAGCCGAATCAGAGACTAGTCTTCTAGCATCAGATCCTACTCATTTGGTGGCTCTGGGCTGGGGAAGAGCCATTCACTTTTATGCAGATAAAGTATGTACTTATTTAATTCTTTTAAGCCATTCATCTTTTAGTTGATTAGGAATTATTTGCGGTAGTCTAATCTAGATTAGTCATGCACAATAACATTTTACTTTAGCTTTTTCGTCTTGACCAGCAGCAAAATGTTTGCCTCTGGACATAGCTTTCTACCTTTTAAATGCAGATATTCTTAGAGTAGACCTCCGTGATCTTACTTGGAGAGTTAAAATCACATTTAGCCTTGTGCCTTGTTTGTTGGTTTTGAAGACAGTTTTAAAAGCTTTCATCTCTTTTACTTCTATTAGAAATTGAATCTTGTTAGAGGTAAAATAATTGTCTTTATTCTATTTTTATGGTCCTCTTCCAGAGGGAGTGCTCAGTAGAGAAGCTGTTTGCAATTCTGCCCTTTTGTACTTCCTAGGAACCAGCCCCAATGACAGAAGATCTGCTAGAGGAGCAGTCTGAGGTCCTGGCTAAATTGGGGACATCTGCAGAAGGTGCTCACCTTCGGGCCCGCATGCAGAGCGCCTGTTTGCTCTCAGATATGGAGTCTTTTAAGGTACACCCCATGGGTAGCATTCTGTGGACTATTTTCAGCATTCTAGGATGAAGCTCTAAAAGTCAGCCCCTCCAAAGTAGCTGGAAAGCTCCAATAGATACTTTATTTTCCTTAGGGACTTTGATTTTATTTGTAGTTCTACCCCCTCCTCAAAGGACACACTCAAATCTGTTTCACAAGGCTTAACAAAAAGAACTATACCACACTTCAAATAATTACTTGAAAGTTAAAAATGAGAACATTTTCATATGTGAACCTGGCAATTTCCTCCTTTTGTTTGCATAGAAAAGTACACTGCTTCAAAACATACATGTAGCTCTATTCAAATTAAATACATAAAAATGATAAAGCAAGTCATTACAAACTATATATCTGAAATTAAAAAAAAAAAATTGTTCCTGAGTACATTTAAGGAATGAAAGGTGGCATGATGTGCTATGTTAAGTTAAGGCCTAGGTCAGATAATGTTGTGATTGGAAAAGACCTTAACAGATCCCAGCACTTGACAGATGAAGAAAGGAAGATAAAAGGCCCTGTCTGTGGCCCTCTAGGCAGAGAATAGCAGAGCCAGAACTGAAGCCCAGGATGCCTGACTCCAGGTCTGGTGCTCTGTGTGCCCTATCACACAGATGCCCATTGGGAGTGAGTCCTGGACACTCCCTGTCATTCATTATCTTCCCCAGTTGCTGTTTCTAATAAAGGTTTGTTGTTGCTCTGGCTCTCACCGCATGCTCTAGAAGCCCCTTCTGTGGGCACCGGGTAACATGCCCCCATGGCTTCCACATCTTCACAGGAAGGTTTCTTAAGCTGAAGGGAAAACTAAGGAGAGGATTTAAGAGACAAAGGTAGATGAACAAGGGAAAATGGGCCATTTTGGATTCCTCTAAGAGGAGACTACTCTCACCTTAACTGTATTTTGTCTTTGGTTTTGGGCTTTACCTTCTTGGACTTTCTCTGTTAATGCTTTGAGTGCAAAGCCACTTGCTATTGTTCACATGTCAGTGTGGCACTTCCAAACAGGAAGAATAAAACAGAGGATGGTGAGGGGGGTGGAAATAACAAAAAAGGTGACATTTGCAGCTTGTTGAGGCAAGTTTTGGTAAAAATGCTTCCATGCTTCAACATCAACATTTTGTGGTCCGCAGATTTGCAGCATGTCGTTGAAGTAGTATTATCTTATTATATAAACAACACGTCCTCTCTTCAACTTCAGGCTCAAAAGTAGACTGACTTTAAGGTTTCTAGTACCTATAGTTACTATTCTTTATCCAGTAGATAAAGCTTTTTATTAGTCAATATGATGTCTTATACTTTGAGTTTCAGTCCCAGTCACATAAATGTGAGTGGTAATTGAGAACACAAAGTGTCAGGCCTTGATAGCAGAATAAAATAATTTTGAGAGTAGTCAAAACTTACTGCATTATCAATATTGACTTACAAAGGAAAAAACAGGGAAAATGCCTACTTTTATTATTACTCTGTGATCCGTATTTTAAAGTTTATTTAACTTAAGTGTATTTAATATTTTTTCCTAATTATTCGGTGGTAGATTACAAACTGAGTTTACTTAACAGTCTTAAAGTTATTTTCAGTTTATATCAAGTTGTGATTCTGAACTTGTCAAATAGAAATGTTTTCCTTTATCTTTTTTTCTTTCCTTTTTTTTTTTTTTTGGTAATACTGGAATAAAAAATTTAGCTTTTTAGTGCCTGACTTATTCTAGGTAAAAAAACCCAATTTACGTAGTGAAATGGTATGAATAATAACAGCTCTTGGTGAAAACTTTTTTGTAGAGTCAATATCAGTAGCTATTGCTTTCAAATTCTGAATGGTTTTTTTTTGGGGGGGGGGTTCATTCTAGGCAGCCAATCCTGGTTGCTTCCTGGAGGATTTTGTGAGGTGGTATTCACCCCGGGATTATGTTGAAGAGGAAGTGGTTGATGAAAAAGGCAATGTGGTTCTCAAAGGAGAGCTGAGTGCCCGGATGAAGATTCCAAGCAATATGTGGGTGGAGGCCTGGGAGACCGCCAAGCCAGTTCCTGCTCGACGGCAGAGGAGACTGTTTGATGACACTCGGGAGGCAGAAAAGGTGATTGATAATAGGATCTATTTTTCCAGAATATAAAGATGATTTTTGCAGTATTTGAATCTCAGCTTACTATACTGTCACAAGAACTTGAGCACACTTGAGAAGCAAAGTGTCAAATTCCAACCAACTTCCCCACCAAAGTATTTTTTTTGGAGATTTGGAGTGGGTTTTTAAACCTTTTTTTATTTTTATCTTTGGAATGTAAACATTAAAATTAACTACAAACTGACTAAATGATAAGGAATACATTTGACATAAAAATGCATGTCATTAAGCCATGGTATGGCTTTTCATTTATCTTTGTGACTTTTTTCTAGTGTTAGAGGTAGCTACTCATCGTCCCACAATTTATACTGGCTTAGTAAAAAAAAAAAAAGAATGGTTAGATTTTTGTTTGTTTTGACTTTTTTTCATAGGAACAGATACATGTCACATTTATAGGTAGGAAAAATTTTTGGAATATTAATATTTTTACATTGTAATTAATTTTTGTTCACGGGAAGAATATCTTAGGCATTTGTGAAATGAGTTTGATGTTCCCTTACTAAGGAATTGTTTTGCATACCATGAACACAAATAGGGAGAAGCTGGGTCAAATATTTTGCCCCTCCAACCATAGCAATAATCAGTGTTATTCACTTGGCTCATTCTCTACAGGTGCTGCACTACTTGGCAGTTCAGAAACCTGCAGATCTTGCAAGGCATCTATTACCTTGTGTGATCCATGCAGCTGTACTCAAAGTAAAGGAGGAAGGCAAGTCATTGATTTGATTGGTTAATCATGCATTTTTAAAACTAAAATATATTTTAACTTATTTAATGATTGATGTGGTGTTTTTAAAAACAGAAACTCTGGAAAACATTTCTTCAGTTAAGAAAATAATAAAGCAGATAATATCCCATTCCAGTAAAGTTTTACGATTCCCTAATCCAGAAGACAAGAAATTGGAGGTAAGTTCCCCATGTAGTCATATGTTCTGTCCAAGTGTCTTGCTTGCTATATAGTAATTTTTAATAGTATTTCATTTTTTCAAATTCCATGTAAAGACAAATTTTAACATTCATTTCTTAAAAATTCTGAGTTTCAAATTTTTTCCCTTCCCTCCCCCCTCCCTAAGAGGGTGTGTGTGTGTGTGTGTGTGTGTGTGTGTGTGTATATATATATATATTTATGCGCAACTATGTAGGACCTATTTTCATATCAGTCATGTTGTGAAAGAAAAAAACAGACAAAAAGGAAAAAGCTCCAGAGAGAAAACAAACTAAACATAGTATGCTTTGGTCTGCATTCAGAGTCCATCAGGTTTTTTTCTAGATATGCATAGCATTTTTCTTCATGAGTCCTTTGGAATTATCTTGGATCATTGTATTGCTGAGAAGAGCCAAATCATTCAGAGTTGTCCATCATATAATACTATTGTTATTATGCACAGTGTTCTCTTGGTTCTGCTGGTTTTAATTGGTATCAGTTCATGTAAGTCTTTGCAGATTTTTCTGAAATCATCCTGCTTGTCACTTGTTATAGTAGAGTAGTGTTCCATTATGTTCGTACACCACAACTTGTTCAGCCATTATCTAATTGATGGGCATCTCCTCAATTTTCAATTCTTTACCACCAAAAAAAGAGCTGCTGTAAATATATTTGTTCCAAGTAGGCGCTCCCCTCCCCCACTCCTCTTTTTGGGATACAGATCTACTGGTGATATTGTTGGATCAAAATGTGCAGTTTGATTGCCCTTTGCTCTTTAGAATAATTTGACCAATTCACAATATAGTAATTTTTAAAGAAGGTTTTGCTTCTTTTTTTTTGTTCTTGTGGATTCATTTCTTCTTTCCAATGTATAGGAAATCATCCATCAGATTACTAATGTGGAGGCTACTATTGCCAGAGCACGTTCATTGAAAGCCAAGTTTGGAACTGAGAAATGTGAACAAGAAGAAGAAAGGGAAGATCTAGAAAGGTAAGGACCGCATGGCTTGTCTGTATTATATATGAGTGCTGAGAGTGAAAGCAACAAATCCTGTTTCAGTGAACTCTCCCATGAATGGAGTCGTGTAGTGGAAATACATTTGATAAGATGACAGGTTTCTATTTCTAGCTCTGCTGCTAATAAGCTTTGTGTCCTTGGGTCTATCACCTTGTGTTTCTGAGCATCACTAATGAAGGAACTGGATTAAATAATCTCTAGGGTCCTTTCCATCTTAACTATTCTATGAATCTATGAAATATTATTTGAAAATATTACCATATTATCAGACTGTTACAGCCAAGAACTAGGAATGCTTTGTGAATAAAGAGATTTTATGGGGATTCCTTTTAGGCACAGGTTGGTTCTGTTTGAAGGTCACCTCAAACTCAAATTTTGTGATTTTGAGTATTTGTTAGAACTTTACATGTGTTCCTGACTTGAGTTTATCTTAAGTCTTTTGTTGAATGAAATTCAGCAAACCACCTTGCCCTTGATACATTCCTTGTCAGTAAAAAGAGTAGGCTCCTATCAAGTAATTCATCTCCAAGCAGCAGTATGTGCATTAGTGAACAGATGGTGCGTGTCTGGTGGTTCTGTGCCTCTGACTCTTCATTAGTTCCACCATACATTATCTGTGATATATTTTTGGGAGCAGTGACACATGCACATAATGGTGCAATTTACAATTGAGACTTTGTCCAACAAGAGATGTAAAAAACCCCACAAAACCACCCTCTCCTGAAAAAAAGAGTGAGAACTGGAGAGATGAAGCTTTTCTATTCTAGATAAATAAAACTTAGTTATCATCTTAAAAATTGAACTCATACTTTAGTGTATCATTTTCCAAGCTGCTGTTTTGAAAGAATATGTTGAATATTTCTCCTTGAACTTAAATAAATCCAGTTTTTTTTCAAGTTTTATGAGTTATCCAAAAAACAGTAATATTATATGTATTGATTTCCATTTTAATTTAAAATGTCAATCTCTGCTGGTGACAGTATTTCCACTATAGTTTTGTTGGATTTTGTAAACATCTGTTAGAGGTCTTCTTGTCAAGAAAATTATTCTAGGAGGATTGATACAACTATGAACTGAACTATTTGCCTTCCGTGCTTTCATGATTTGTTTCACGTAGGTTTGTGAGTTGCCTTTTGGAGCAGCCTGAAGTGTCAGTCGTTGGTGCAGGAAGAGGACATGCTGGGAGTATCATTCATAAGCTATTTGTGAATGCTCAGAGGGTATGCAAGATTGTTTATTTCCTGTGCCATAGGCCTTTTCAAACGTCTAAATCATTAATGGAAAAACATTTCTGTCGTCTGAATGATGCCATTTATCCAGCACCTTATCTCTTTCTGAATCTTTGCATTAGGTGTGAATGAGTGCAGAAAGTTTTTTTTAGCTGAGAGAGAGAGAGAGAGAGAGTGAGAGAGAGAGAGAGAGAGAGAGAGAGAGAGAGAGTGTGTGTGTGTGTGTGTGTGTGTGTGTGTGTGTGTGATGCACCACACCCCCAAGGTATGAGAAAGATGCTGAAAAGTCCTCACCTCGATGTTTACTGTGGGCCATTAATTCCTATACAAATTTAATCCACTTGCCCACTGTATTGCCCTACTTTGTATTTAGGACTTAGTGGACCGTTGCAGATAAACAGAGGATGGACTAAGTATTACTGGAAGAAACTAATATTTAGTCCCTTAGTTACTAGATAATGCAGTCCAGATTCTTGCAGTCCAGATTCTTCCAGACCAGAATATAGTTTTTCCTACAACTTTTAAACCTAATAAAGCCATCAACAGAAATTTTAGCCAATGAGTTAAATAAAAACTTGAATATATTAAACTTAGTCTTGGAAAGGAAGGAACTTGTAAGAATGGTAATGGGCTACATATAAATGTGTGGTATTTGTGACATGATTGTCATGTATATCATTTATTTTGTTTAATAACGAAACAGCCTTCCAATATGGTGGTCAGAGGGAGGCCACGTGAGCAGTGCACTGAATAGAGAATTGTGCTCGGGTCTGGAAGATTTGGATCCAAGTGCAGCCTTTGACTCATATTTTTTATATACTTTACTTCTTCGCTTCCCAGGCAACTCTGCAAAACTGTAAGATGCTAAAGAGTTAGTTGCCAGTCTGCATTGGTAGAGGGAATTTGCTCAGTGGGGGTTCTCTATACCAATGAAATCACAGATCAGAGTCCTTATCCCCCAAAACAAGTAACCTGAAGGAAGCCAAATTTCAAAACTGTAGCATTAAACATTAGACAGTATCCCTGACTCTTAAAACCGTCGAGCTTTGAATATGTTAGTATTGAATTTTGATAACAATAACACTTACACAGGTCTTCTCTCTCTCTCCCTCTCTTTGGCAGGAAAGATACTTTTACATTTTAAACAGCTGCCATTATCCCAGGGGTAATTCATCTCAGGGACAGTCTTTTGAGTCTTAGTGAGACTTAGAAAAAGCACAGACTAAAAAATGTGCTAAGTGCATGTCACCTTCCTAGGGGTGAACATTGGTAGCAAATGACCCAACATTGACTTTTCCCAGAATCAAATTAGAAGATAACTTAAGGTGTTTACATTATGGAAAAATAATTCTAAAATTCTTTATCATCTCATGCTACCTTTTGATTTTACATAGTTAAGATTATTCATAACTTATTATTTAGAATGAGTGGATGAGCAAATGTTGAAAAATGTGATTAATTAGGGGTGAATTCCCTAATCTCAGTGGAAATTGAGGATTTCATGTATCTTTATAATTCAAAATCTCAGTGGAATTTGAGGATTTCATGTATCTTTATAATTCAGGGAACTAGAAGACAGAAGAAGCGTCTATTTAATTTCTTGTTTATTTCTTGGCATACAGCCAAGTACTTTGTTTTTACCCTTAGCTAGACTTTTCCTAGTACACTGGGAAGACAGACATGAGCATTTCCCGTAGTTATTGCCATGGTTTATGTTTCCCCTTAGTATTTTGAAGCATATCTTCTTGCTGCTTTGAAGAATAACATTTGCATTCTTAGGCATTTGAAAAATCCTTTGGATTATATTTTTTTGTGGAAACTGGTATGCATTGCGTGATGTTAAGAGAAATTTTTAGATTGTAGTGAGTGCTCAGAGAATTATGAGTCAGAATCATAAGTGTCTGATTAGTGTAGTTTCAGGTTTAGAGGGGAAAAACTTAGATAAAAGGGTGCACAAGCTTATTCATACAACTATTTTTCTTTTAATAGTTGATAAGCAATTTATGTTACTTTAAAGTTCAACTTAGACTGTTAAAAATCTGAGTTTGTAAAAACAGCAGTTAAGTGACCAGATTTCAGGAAGGGCTTTTACAGCTTCACTAGTTTTTCTTATCTCTCCAAGCAGTGTTCATGTACATTTTACCCTTCTTCTACAAATGGTAAAATTTAAATGAAGTTCATCCCATTGTTTCATATTGAGGGTAATAACTGTGGTATGTGCTCGTGTATTCTGAAAATGAATCCAAACAACTTCGTTTTTCTTGAGTCTTCCTAAAGTTCTTTAACATTAAGTTAAAGCAGCTTTTAAAATTCAAGAGATGTATGTTTCTTGAGTCACCAAATACCTGATTTCTCACCTAAGCTCACCCAGTGCAAAAACTAGATTTTTATCATCTCAATTCCTAATTTTCCCTACCTCAGTTGGGACATCTGACAGTTGGGCTGTCAGATGCATGGAGTAAACATGAAATAGAATGTTTCTGTTCTATTTGACACCCTTTGTATCAACTGTATGTGTGTGTGTGTGGTGTACTCTCCTGTTTGTCCCAGTATTCTTTTGGCAGGAACATATTCCTGAATACTGTGCATGCTGCCTCTGAAACAATCGTGAAATCTCTCGTTTATCCCCTTATAAACCATCTTGCTTGTTTCTCTTTCATCACTGTTTCTTTTCTCACCCTTTCTCAAGCTGACTGAATCTTCTGATGAGGTAACAAATAGCCTTTGTCCCTCATACTCTTCCTTTCCATCCCTCTAACTCCATATAGGTCATTAAGACTAATCACTTCTCTTTTTCTCTGGGTCTGGACCTGTGTTGTCATTGGTGTGAGGAAACTCCCCTTTCCAGTGCAGATTGGCAGCTGTTCTGTAACGTAGAATCTTATAGAGTTTTGGGGGCATGAGCACTGGGAGATGGTGACACTTGCCCAGCTTCATACAGCCAGCCACTTCTTTAGAAGTCTCAGATATTTGCTTCTGGGTGTCTCTTGTTTTTTGTGATTTTTGTCTCTTTCCAAAAATGTTTTCCTCATGGTGATAGATTATTTAAAAGCACAGGAGACTGATTTCAAACTAGAAGAACATCCTGAAATGCAGAGTCCATGAAAGAAATGCATCCCTTTGACACTCAGAACTTTTATAGGGTTCTACTTTAGTGGCTGCCATCATGTGGCAGCAACTTTACTTAAGGACCACGTGAGAGGTCTTTAAGGAGAAACCAAATTCTCCCTGATGAGTTTGGACCTCAAGAAGAGATCTGAGCTTTGAAGGGACAGGGTTACATTTCCCTGTTCAGTAGTCTCCTTAGGGAATGTCGCTCAGATCATTGAGGAGTCTAGGATAGTAACAGACTTTAGCAGTTCATGGGAAAAGTGCTGTTAGTGGCTGGCCATTAAAAAAAAACCTAAGGGAAACGCAGTTTCTTAACTCTCACTCCTTTGGAGAGCTGAACCAGCCCATATCTTTACAGAATCTCCGTTTTCCTCCAATTTATTTATATTATTAGGCTCTTGCCATATTTCAAGTTTCTGTGTTGTGCTAGTCAGTAACCATAGCATAGCTGAATGCATCAGTGAGTAATGTGAAACATTTCAGTGTCTACTATCATGTTTAATCATCTGCCCTTTAAAAAAATTCTGCGTTCAACCTTTGATTCCCTTGTGAATTTCACATCTGATTCTATTTAAGGCTGCAAGCATAGCTTCAGTGGAGGAGGAATTGAAAAGGACAAGCTCTTCTGAAGAACGAAGGCCGAACTCGGGGTCAGACTTCCCAGCCCCTGCAGGCCGGGAGCTGATTCTGCGTGCCACTGTTCCTCGGCCTGCACCCTACTCAAAAGCTCTACCCCAGCGCATGTACAGTGTTCTTACCAAGGAGGACTTCCGACTTGCAGGGGCCTTTTCAGCGGACACCTCGTTCTTCTGATTGTTATTTCCAAAGAGTTAGCACATCCATGTCTTCAGAGGTCATGCTAAATACTTCTTTGAGAGGCGGGGAGATTGTGCCAGCAAGTGACAGGCGGCACGAAGAGGACACTGTTCTGTTGAATGATCAAGAATCACCTTTCAGGGAATTAAAACCAGCATCTGAAAGATTCACCCGCACCAAGCTGTGGTTATGATGTATCCTGGTGGGAACAGAGGAGACGCTGAGAGGCAGCCAAGCATTGTAAATGCTTAAATGGATTGAGAGATTTCTGCCCAAAGAGACAGCTCTGATCTAGCTTATTTAAAGGAATGAGGTAGCCATGTATTGTACAGGAGTTCAATCTGGAAAGGATATAGTACACGTCTGTTCCTTTTCATGACTGTTATTACAAGAACAAGGCATCACCCCACACTCAACATAAGTGTAATCACTAGATAATTGTATTTATTACTATCGCGTGTAAAAAATAAGGAATTTACTTAGATTTCTGGATATCTTGGTTGTGTCTTCATTCCACAAAATCTTCATGGATATTTTAAAACTGCTTAATCTCTTGTTCATACAATCACTCAATGGAAATATTGATTATACTAGTTAACTCTTAATGTGCTATTTTGTTAGGGTTTTGGGGAGAGGGGGTTTAAATCCTAGCATTTCATGTAGTTGATCTATTTTTCCATAGAACTTTGCCCTAAATGGTTTCTTTCTGGTAAGTGTATATTAAACTTCACTGAAAATAGCTTTAAATACATGCTGCAATTTTTTTGATACTGTACTAATGTACTAAAATGTGATCCAGGCCAAAACTTTGTGTAAAATACCTACTTGTAGATGTGTCCTCACTGTCCCTTGCTGTACAGTGTGCCCTTGTTTTCTTGTTGCTGCCTCCACAGTGTTTAGTGGAACAAGGATGGAATACATACTGTGAATGAAAGCTGGTATATGGAAAAGATCATGCAGTCAGTAAAATTTGAATGTTATGCTTATGTCATGAATAAAATTATTTTAAAGCAGTGGGTTTTTTTGTGGGGGGGTGTTGGGATAAACTGAAAGTGTATGGGATATGGGATGCTCTGACAGCTTTCTTGTATGTCAGAATGCTGCATTTACCTTAAATCTGTGACCTTAAAATTCCAACTCTTTACAAATTCATAATATAATCCTGGTTAGCAAAAATATGAACCTTGCCAATGAAAAATAGGATATAGCAGCTTAAATTAATAGAACTGAGTAAGATGTAGAGCAGGACTGCACGACATGGTCCACAGGCTGCTTGGAGCCTGCCAAAGGACTTCAGGTGGCCAGCAAAAAATGTAGGGTTGCCACTGTGCACCCTCGTTTGTCAAACAACCATTGTCAGTCTGTCTCTAGTCTAACCTATCTATGGCCGAAATTTAGACTATTTTAATTTTGGCCCCTGTCTACTGTCAAGTTGTGCAGGTCTGATATGAAAGGGTATTTTTTGGTTTTTTTGTTTTTCATTTTAAACCAAATCAGATAGAATAGAGCACTGACATGATGCAAAGGCTAAAATCTACTTTTGGTCATTACCTTTATCCACTGTATGAAAGCCCTTCAGTACTTTTCAGTTTTTATTTCAGTAAAGGATCCTATAAAATAATAAAAAATCAGTTATAGGCTGTTTTCCTGAGCTTGGTCACTTTTCATAAGGTAATAATATGAGCTGAAGTCTTCAGAGGACTGCTGTTATTTTTTTTTTAAACTTATTTATTTTAAACATTTTTTTTAAATACTGAAATCCAAATTTTCTCCCTTTCTCCAATCTCTGCCCACACCCATTGAGAAGGCAAGCAGAATGATATTATTTATACATGTGAAATCATATAAAATATATTTCTATATTAGCCCTATTTTCCCTAAAAATAAGAAAAATAAACAGGGAAAATCATACTTTAATTTTCACTGAGTTCGTAAGTTCCCTTTCTACAGGTGGATAGCACTCTTTCATCAAGGGTCCTTTGGAATTGTCCTGGATCACTGTATTGATCAGAGTAACCAAGTCTTTTGCAGTTGATCATCATTAAAACATTGTAACCACACACAGTGGCCTCCCTATTCTTCCCTTTTACTTTGCAGCAGTTCGTAGTGGTTTTGGAGGGCTTCTATTTTTAACTTTTTTCTTTTTTAACTATTTGAAATGCATAAAAATTTCATTTTGATAAAATTGATTATAAGGGATACTGGCTTTCCATCTTTTGAATACTCCTTTGCTGAGGATGGAATTAGGTAGGAAGATCCTTTGTCTTCCAAGTACTATTGGTAAAATCCCAGCACTACTTACTTACATCATGACTCCCCTTTGTGTAGCACTGTCACATTTACTAAGTTCTTTTCTCGTAATAGTCCTGTGTGCTAGTAAAGCTCTGTAATCAAGGCTCAAGAATTAAGGGCCTTGCTTAAGTGTTCTGTTATTAAATAGTAGAGCTTATCTTTAAGCCCCCATTTTCTGGTTACTAGCCCAGTGCTTTCCCTCTCAGTGCTCTTTTTTCCCTTGCCATACCTGGAGCATTATGTAGGGTTTTTAACTGGGTAACTTGAAAAGCATAGGAAAAAAAGTTTCAGAGAAGATGTAAAAGATGAACTGAAGAGCTGGCTGAAAAGTATAAAGTTGAATTTATTTGGGGCAGGGGGGCATTTGACTACTCATAATTTTATCTGAAGTCCCAAAAGAAAAGAGAAAATGAACATAAGAAATTCCTGTTGAACAGTGAAGACAGATAATGAAATAGCTATGGGAAGTTGTGAAATAATCTTACTTTGAAAAATTGGAAACGATGCACCAGTGTGGGATGAGTAAAGTGCTGTCTTGCTTCAAGATAGGGCATAAACAAAATGATTACTAGTTCTTTAAAGTCCCTCAGATGATACTTTTTTTCTTATAAGCCTTTCTCTGATCTTACCCTTTCTTTTCCATCCTCAGTGCCTTTGTAAATTGGCCTCTGTATCCCCTTTCCCTCCCAACTCACAATTTCTGCCTTTTGAAATCATTGATAGGTTCATACACACAGTTGGAAAGTACCTCAGAAGTTATCTAGACCAGGGCTTCTCAAACTTTTTCCACTTGAGACCCATTTTCACTCTTTGGGGTTTAGGCAGTGCTCATTGGTGTGTGGCCTGAGGACATGTACAATGTAAAGTGTACCAGCTTTGTGTTCACATCAGATTCGTCACACGTTAGAATTTTAATTTTTGGTCATTGTGTGCTCAGAAACCTTTTATTGTTGCCATTTCTCTATCAAGCTTTTCCCCATACCTCCTCCTGCCTTTTCAAAGTTTTAAATGATCTCAAATCTCATCTGAACTGTTCTATGTCCTTAGAACCTGTGTATTCTCTCTAGCTTTTATACCCCCATCAGATATTTTTTACATAAGCTGATTGAAAGTAAGGACTGTCTTATTTCATCTTTGTATCATTATCTACTCCAATATACTTTATCAACTAGGTACTTGATAAACTTTCTTCAATTCAACCTCAAGAGATAATTTGGTAAGGCCTGTAAATCAGTTGCTAAATAGGCTTAAGTCTGAGCCATTGAACATTAAAAGCCAAAATACATACCAGAGAGACTTGAAAAGTAGACTAATTGTGCTCCTTCTGGTTAGGACTTTATGGGATAAAGCAAAAATTTGCAAAATGGAAACTGCACTTAAGAGGCAAAGAAGTTTAACAGACTGGGAGTATGCCCTACAAAGGCTTAATTTTTCCCCATTTTGATAGGAATTTAATTTAACCCTATCTATTCTATCTCAGTTTCATATTAGCAAATGTTCAGTAGGCCTCATCCAGAAAGAGCTATTTGGCCTGTTGGTGCAAGCATGTTGAAAAGTCAGTGGGTCATTGGGAATGGTAACTAAACCTGTTTCTGTAAATTTCTGCTCCGTTAAAATGTAAAAAATCTTTTGAGTTTGGAATTTCTTTTAAAGCTCTCTGTATTTACTTCCATGATTCATGTACACATATGTTCCCAATGGGGATTGCTAAGGATGGGAGGAAGAAAATGAAAGCAAATTGAACCCTTGGAGGGAAACTACCTGATACTGATGCTATTGATAGTATTTATAATATGCATCGACAGCACTATTAGGTATGGGAAGAACAGATGGGGTAAAGAACTAACCTGTGGGAAAATGTTGAGCCCAAGCCAAACCTCAAATCCCTTTGCATTGTACTCATAGCAAGTGGACGTATGCATTACGTTCTTCCCCTATAGATGCTCTCAGAGTGCTATCTGACAAGAGGTTTAAGGAATGGATCTGAAATGTCTGATTTTTTTTTAATTCTTTGGACATCTTTGAATTGAAAGATTTCAGAGTCTCTTAGACTAGCTTTTGGAAATAAAAAATTTCTCCAGGAGGGCAGAGCCAAGATGGCAGAGTAGAAAGACGCATATACTCTAGCACTTCCCCCACAGCCAACAAAACACCTGTAAAAAATGACTCTTCAACAGATTCTAGAGCAGCAGAAGCCACAGAACAACAGAGTGAAAGAGGTTTCCAGTCAAAGGTAACCTGGAAGGCAGCAAGGAAAGGTCTATCTCACAGGATGCTGAGTGGAGTGGAGCCCAGCCCTGGCCACGCGGCACTGGGAAGAACAGGACCTGAACAGACCTCTGGGGAAGAATCCCCAGCAGGGAGGGTCTCAGATCCCTCAAACCACAAGTGACAAAGAAAGCTCTAAAGGTCAGTATGGGAGGGCTTTTCCAGCTGGGCAAGAGGGGAGTAGGATCCCCCCAGCACTGGCCCAGATAGTGGCAGAGGTGGCAGCAGCAGCAGAGGGCAATGGGTAGCTATGGTGGCCAAGGAAGCAGCCTGGGTCCATTGTCCAGGCAGCTCAGCTTAAAGCCTCTGGGGGAATGAGCAGCGGATTTGAACCTCAGCCCTCAGTGGAGGCCTGCCCATACCCGAAGCCCCTGAGGGAATTGAACAGCGGATCTTAATCTCAGCCTTGAGCACTGTACTGGGGGGGGAGGATCATTAGGAGACTCCTCTTGACAAAGGATTCAGAGGTCAAGTAACTGGCTGGGAAAATGCCCAAAAAAAGGGGGAAAAAATAAGACCATAGAAGGTTACTTTTTTGGTGAACAGGTGTCTGTCTCCTTCCATCCTTTTGGATGAGGAATTACAAGGCATACTGTCACAGGAAGTCAAGGCTTCTGCCTCCAGTACCTCCAAAATGAATATGAAATGGGTTCAAGCCATAAAAGAGCTTGAAAAGTGAGTCAGCAGCTTGCTAAAGGAGAACTAAAAAAATGCTGATGAAAATAACACCTTTAAGAATAGGCTAACTCGGTTGGAAAAAGAGGTCCAAAAAACCAACGAGGAGAAGGAGGCTTTAAAAAACAGAATTAGTCAAATGGAAAGAAGGTTCAAAAGCTCACTGAACAAAATAGTTCTTTAAAAGAGAGACTGGAGTTCAGGGAAAATGACTGAGATAAACTAAGAAGTTAAAAAATAAAACCAAAAGATTGAAAAAATAGAAGATGATGTGAAACATCTCATTGGAAAAACAACTGACCTGGAAAATGGGTCCAGGAGAGACAATTTCAAAATTATGGGACTGCCTGAAAGCCATGATCAAAAAAAGGGTCTAAACATTATCTTTCATGAAATAATCAAGGAAAACTGCCCTGACATTCTGGAATCAGAGGGCAAAATAAATATTGAAAGAATCCACCAATCCCCTTCTGAAAGAGAACCAAAAAGATAAACTCCTAGGAGTACTGTGGCCAAATTCCAGAGTTTCCAGCTCAAGGAGAAAATATTGCAAGCAGCTAGAAAGAAATAATTCCAGTATTGTGGAAATACAATCAGGATAACACAAGATCTAGCAGCTTCTACATTAAGGGATCGAAGGGCTTGGAATAGGATACTCCAGAAGTCAAAGGAACTGGGATTAAAACCAAGAATCACCTACCCATCAATACTGAGTATAATACTTCAAGGGAATTGGTCATTCAATGATATAGAGGACTTTTAAATATTCATGATGAAAAGACCAGAACTGAATAGAAAATTTGACTTTCAAGCATAAGAATCAAGAGAAGCATGAAAAGATAAACAGGAAAGAGAAATCATAAAGGACTTTCTAAAGCTGAACTGTTTACATTCCTACATGGAAAGATAATATTGTAACTCTTGAGACTTTTCTTGGTATTTGGGTAAGTGGAGGGATCACACGCACACACACACAGCACAGTTTGAGTTGCATCAGAGGAGATGATATCCATAGTAAAATTGAATTAAGGAGTGAGAGAGGAAAATATTGGGAGGAGAAAGGGAGAAATGGAATGTGGTAGGCCATCACTCAGAAGAGATAAGAAAAATCTTGTTCAATGGAGGAGAAAAGGGGAAAGGTGAGAGGGGAAAAGTGACGTTTACTCTCCACATTTGGCTTAAGGAGGAAATTACATGCTCACTCAATATGGTATGAAAATCTATCTTACACTACAGGAAAGAAGGGGACAATTGGGATGAGGGGGATGATAGAAGGGAGAGCAAATGGGAGAAGTGAGTAGAAGTAAACACTTTTGGGAAGGGACAAGGTCAAATGAGAATAGAAAAAAGGGGAAGGGACAGGGTAGGATGGAGGGCAATATAGTTAGTCTTACACAAAATGACTATTATGGAAGTCTTAGCAAAACAACACATGTATAGCCTGTATTGAATTGCTTACCTTCTCAGTGAGGATGGGTAGGGAGGGAAGGAAAGAGAGAAGTTGGAATTCAAAGTATTAGAAACAAATGTTGAGAATTGTTATTGCATATTACTGGGAAATAAGAAACACAAGGAATGCGGTATAGAAATTTATTTTGCCCTACAAGAAAAGAGATAAGTTGGGGAAAAGGGAGTGGGGTGTGATAGAAAGGAGGGCAGATTGGGGGAAGGGGTAATCAGAATGCATGGTATTATGGGGTGGGGGAGGGAAGAGATGGGGAGAAAAATTGGAATTCAAAGTTTTGTGGAAATGAATGTTGAAATCTAAAAAGAAAGAAAAAAAGCCAATTGGGAAAAATAATTTTTTTAAAAAAAGAATTTCTCCAGCTCTTAACTTGGTGTCAGCTTAGGGAGTATGAGTTTGGCTGAATCCTGTAATGCTAAAATAAAGCTCCTTTATAGTAGCATCACTCCCATACCAAAAATGTAGCTCTTTCACCAGGCAATTTGTCACTGCTTTACCAGGTCCTCATGGACAAAGCACCTCTAAAAGGAAGTCTCACCATCCCCAGGAAGGTTTTCTGCCAGCAGTTTCTTAGTGTATAGAGTAAACTGAAGAAGAAGGCTGGCATAGGGTCACCCTCATGAGAAGACTCACTCTGAGAGAGATCGAACAACAGAGCAGGCCAGTGAGCAGCACCAGCACCTCCTCCTTGCCCACCAGAGGTGGGGGCAGGGAAGGGGGGGAAAGAGTGACTAACGGAACGGTCTTCGGAAATTTGCACAAATTTCCTTTTTCATTTTATCTTTGTATGCCCAGCAGCTGGCACAATGCCCTTCCTACACTATGTAGTGAGTGCTTACTTAAATGGATTGGAATGGATACTCAAATTCCACCTTAGGTACAAAAAGCATTCTTCCCCTTTCTTATTTCTTGACTTGAGCATATCTTTGCAAAATTGTCCCCTCTGTCAATTTGGAAAAAAGGTTCTTGCTCAAAAACTTGACCCAGAGATCATTTTTAAGCCTGTAGGTTTTTTTTTCATTTATCCATATCCCAGGATACAACGATGATTTTAAAGGAACAACTCCCATAGGTTAGCCAAAGTGATTTTGCTTTACTTGTAAGCACCTAATTAGACATGTTATTTATAAGGAAGAGAAAAAAAAAACCTACTTCTACTCAGAAAGTATTCAAATGAGATAGCTTCTTTAGCAAGTCATCAAGCATTCGAGCATGAGTCACTGCACTTGACCATGAGAGTAAAAGGTGTACTGTTTGTACACTGATGACATGTCATTAAAAGCAATTTTTTTTGGTCTCATTCCTAACTTTTGCTAGCACTCGCCTGAGTAGTGATTGGTTTTTAATGACTAGTTCTCCAGAAACAAAATCTATAGGAGAATAAAATGTCATAGTTGGATTAGATGGTTTCTAATAAACTGCAGGCAACCTAATAGGAGTAAGAGTGCTGGATGTGGAGTCAGAGTCCCCCCCATACCTAGGGCAAGTCATTTTACTTCTCTGGGTCCTAGCATCCTCATCTTTAAAATGAAGATGCTTTAGTAATTACTGCTAGGGTTTCTTTCAATGATAAATCTATTATCCAATGATCTTCATTGTGCAAATTATGTTAGGAGAAATGGAATCCCACCTCTTCTCCCAGTCTTTCCAGAACGATAGCTTTTGGACTTTTCACAATGGTGCACAATAAATTTAAGATAATAGTAAGCATTTATATAGGTTTGCAAAGTACAAATATTTCATTTTATCCTCACAACAACTGAGAAATAAGCACCTTTATTATCTCCAGCTTATAGATATAGAAATGAGACAAATCAAGTGACTTGCCCAGGGTCATGCAGCTAGCAGTGTCAGAGGCTGGATTTGAACTCAGATCTTCTTGACTCCAGATCTAGCACTTCATCCATTGTGCTACTTGGTTGCCTCTAAGATACTATAATAACTCACATTTAGTAAGAATCTTAAGATTTGCAAAAAAAATTTTTCTCAAGATCAATCCTATACTCTGTATTCACCTGGCTTTCCACAGCTTTTCTTTCTTTCTTTCTTCTTTAATCCTCATCAGGGAGTACAGCTGTGTTTATTGAGATCTCACAGAAGTCATGCCAAATTGCTGGTAAAGTTCTTGCTGTGAACACGTAGTGATCAAGCCTAAGGGTAATAAATATCTGCTTTTCTAATGCCAACTGACTGTCAGGGATGAGCTCACAAGAGTCACAAGGTAATACACTGTAAGAGAAGAGTCACAAATGGGTTGGAGGAGAAGACTACCGAGAAGGAAAAAAACAATTTAAAAGAAAAACATTGGGTTATTTAACTTGGTTAAGGACAGGGGAGGACATAAGTTTTTTAAGTGTTCCTTTATGAAGGCTGGCCAGTTCAGGCTCCACATCTCTGTATGATTCTGTTTTGCTCTATCTCCATTTAAAATATAGAAGTGATTTGGGAGCAGCTTGAAAGAACTTGTCCAAGGACAGAATCTGGAAGAGAGGTCTTTGAAGTGGCAGTTTGGGAGAAGAGAGGAACACAGTACTATTCCCAAGCTCAGAAAAAGCCATTTATGATTTCCACAGAATAGTCATCAGAGAAGCTGCAGCCTACTTTGCTAGTGCATCTCCTTGAGTACATACAGTCTCATTGCTTCCCCAGGGTGTAACCTAAAATTCTCCCACTGGCCGGCCAAGGTGTAATAATCCTTTCCATCTTGTCCAATCATGGGAAATAGGGAACTTAGTACTAGAGTAAACCTTTGAGAGATTACTCAGGGAGATTAAAGAAACTCCTTCCTTGATAAGAGTCATAAGGATATAGTAATTATACATTAAGAATTGTACCATCTTGGGAAAGATGCTGATGTCTGAAATTCCTTCCAATTCAAGGATTCTACATAATAAACAAGGTGAAGCCAAGGCTAGAAACTGTTTTTTCTTTGTAGTTTCTCATTGATGGATCCAAAAGGGGAATGAGAAGTAGTCCTCTAGCAGCTAACTTATATCTTGGTCTTTGATTAAAAAAATAAAAACAACAAAGGCTACTTTTGTTCCCCTAGAATCATGGCTATTATGTGGGATGTTTGCTCTTAAAAAATGACAAAGACATCAACATACATGAATATTTCCACTTACAAAGAACAATAGGAAAAAAAAAAAGGATTGTATCTGAAACTGTGAAACTCTATACCAGTGTGTCAAACTCACATAGAAATGGATATAGGAATGGATAGCCACCAATACATACATAAGAATCCCTGCGAGTATGTATGTTTGGTTTGGCCACACTCTGTTCTACTGCACACAATTAGGTCTTTAAAAAAGTATTCAGTTTAAGATGGCATATACACTACCCTGCATGTCTGTGTCTTCTCCTTAACTTCATTCTCTTTCCCTGAAAATTTTAAAACTATTTCATCAAAGTACTTTTCCTTTTTTATTTTCAATAACTATCAAACACACATTACATATATCCTTCCTCTCATATCTCTGCTCATGCCATGCCCCGCAAAAGCCCTCCCTTATAACAAGAAGAGCCAAGCAAAACACTCACATTTTGGCCAGAGTAGTGTTGTCAGTCAACAAGCATTTATTAAGTGCTTACTATCTGTGAGGCAATGTCTTAATTAGAATTCTTAGGCTAGCATTAATTTTTTTTCAAATTTTGTGAATCCATGATATTCCATTGGAAAATTAAAGTGTATTTTCCCATAATCCTATATTAAATTTGGATAGCACCTTAAATTATATATGAAAACATTTCCATGAATTTAACACCAAATATTGCTGGACTAGATATCCTTGGTACCTAAAACACATTGTACAATATAGGGGTCCTATCCTCAAGAAACTTACAACTTGTCCTTCTGATAGTAGATTCTACATTAATGTAAGATCATAAATTTAGAGTTGGAAGGAGTCTTAGAGGTCATCTGGTCCAACCCCCTCACTTTGCTGATGTGGAAATAGACTTGGAAAGGTTCAGTATGTGCCCAAGATCACACAGGTAAGCTAGAGATTTGAACCAAGGTTTCCTAAGTCCATCATGCTCCAACCCACAGGAGTTAGGACTAGAAGGGATCTTGAAATCATTTAGTCCAAACTTCTCAACATATGAGGAAACAGGAGACATAGCTACAACCATATTACACATAGATTGTTTACATTGTTTAAAAGACAGTATAAGAAACTAGAGTTGAAAAAGCACATATGAAAGAATTGGAGATCTATTTGGTCACAGTAATAAATGAGTTCCCCTTTCCTCATTTTTTGCTC
This sequence comes from Potorous gilbertii, assembly GCA_028658325.1. NCBI lineage: Eukaryota > Metazoa > Chordata > Mammalia > Diprotodontia > Potoroidae > Potorous > Potorous gilbertii. The sequence continues at coordinate 249,885,871 of CM053771.1, read as the reverse complement.
TCCTGCTTACCCAGATTTAGGCCTGTTGACCTAGGATAACTTGAGTCTTTGGGCTACTTTCTGATGGCTATATTTTATGAAACAGGAAAAAAAGAAAACAATGATGAATCCCTTGCCATGTCTTTCTTCTTCCTTTGCATTAAACTTTTTTTGCCTGATATTACCAGATGAAATCACTTACTGTAGGTAACTAGAGATGGTACTCAGTATAGAAAGGGACTGTACACTTCAAAACTATGTAGTTAGAAATCAGCCACATCAAGCACTGACATAAGACCCTGGAGCAGCAGTTCTGGGACCCCTGAGGACAGAGGCTATTTCTTGAGTCACAGTGTTCAATTCCAGTATGATGCCCCCCACAGAAGGCACTCAATGATGTTTTTTGATAATGATTCCAACATGTTTCAAGGTCCATTTTCCAGCAGGTTAACTTGAATTTGTTTTACTTAGATACATAATAGAATAACAGCATATGTTCCTTAAGCAACATTAAATCACAGGACTATTAATAAATCCTGAGCTCCTTGAATATGAAGTCGCCTGGTGATTCCACTGCTATGGCTCATACTCCAAAAAGATCAAAGAAAGAGGAAAAGAAGTCATATATACCACTCTGTGTAGTGGCAAGGCAATGGGAACTAATTTACATAATTTATATAATAACAATACTGCAAAAGCAATCAATTTTTTAAATAATTATTTTATTTGTTTTCAGTGTTCTATCATCACTTCCATATATCTTAGATGTTTCCCCTCTCTCCCTCTCCTTCTCCCCTCCCTTCCTACTCCTTCCCCGAGACATCTTGCAGTCTTATATAGGTTCTACATATACATTCCTATTAAATACAGTTTCAGCATAGTTATATTGAATAGAAGAATTAAAATGAATGGGAGAAACCATAAGACAAATCAAAGCAAAACACAACACAGCACAAAAGAAAATGGTCTGCTTCATTCTGCGATCCAGTTCCACAGTTCTTTTCTCTGGATGTGGAAGGCGTTTTGCCTCATAGGTCCATTGGGAATTGTTTAGGTCCTTGCTTTGCTATGAAGGACTAAGTCCACCAGAAAAATTCCTCACACTGTGGTTGTTGCTGTGTACAACGTTCTCCTGGTTCTCCTTTCACTCAGCATAGTTCTCTGAAGTCTTCCTGTTCATCATTTCTTATAGCACAATAGTATTCCATTACATTCATATAACATAGCTTGTTCAGCCATTCCCCAATTGATGGCCATCCCCTTGATTTCCAGTTTTTGGCCACTACAAAGACAGCTAAAAGCAACCAATTTTTTAAAACTTGAGAACTCTGATCAATTCAATGATCATCCATAATTCCAGAAGATAACTGATGAAACATGCTCCCCACTTCCTGACCCAGGATACAGTCTGAGACATATTTTTGGATGTGGGAATTTCTTTTACTTGACTATTCATATGTTTACAAGGTGTTTTGTTTTCCCCACTAAAAGGAGGAGGAGGAGGCAGAGAAAAAGGGAGAGAAAAATAAATGTTTTTAGCAGAAAAAAATTACATTAAGAATATCTGCAGCAAGAAAAAGTCTGTAGATGTTAAGCTTTAAAAAAAGGGGTACACCCTTTCCCCCAAGACGGTGCCAAAAGTAAGCAAAAGTAGGAAGTAGTCACTCTCCCCAATATAGAAGCCCAGTCCAAGGTACTGAAGGCCAAGAAAGTGGTGCTGAAGGGTTTCCATAGCCACAAAAAGAAGATACAAATGTTTCCCACCCACTTAAGACAACAAGACTTTGAGGGTGGCCCAAACACCTAGAAAAAGTGCCTCTTGGAGAAACAAGCTTGATGACTATGCATCATTAAGTTCCCTTTGACCACCCAGTCTGCTACGAAGAATGTTGAAGACAACAACACTCTTGTCTTCATCTTGGACATCGAGGCTAAAAAGAATCAGGTCAAGCAAGTGACAAAGAAGCTGTATGACATCGACATGGTCAAGGTCAACACTGATCTGTCCTGACAAAGAGAAGGAGGCCTGTGTCCACCTTGCTCCAGACTATGATGCTTTGGATGTTGCCAACAAAACTGGAATCATCTAAAATGCATCCAGCTCTCTCGCTCCCCTACAATAAAAAGTTTTCCAGTTTAAAATAAAAATGGCTTCCCTGGTCACCCTACTCTGAAAACGACTACATTTTCTTAGTGTAAGCATTTACCAGAAAAGTGACCTAAGAAGCTAATTATATGTGAGTAATCGATGATGGGGCACTGATCTGATTTTTTCTTATAAAGTTCCTTCGACAACTAAAAGTTTAAGTAAATAATGAGTGGTCAATATTACTTTTCACATTTGTCTTTTTTGGCCCTATTTTTGGCCAAGTACACTCTTTATTTTTGTCCAGGTTACATAACGAGGGAACCACATTCTTAGTAACACACTGTCATTCTTTTGCATTATCTTGCCTGGATGAAGAAAAGAAATATTTTTAGAGTGTGAATTTCCCAAATGTTCTGAACTATTCTGGGACTGAAATAATAATGTCATAGGGGAAAAAAAAGATAGTAGGGAAAGGGCCAAGTTTTCCCCTCTCTGGTTCATACTGAACTATCTATGGAAAATACTTCCCTTTCTACCCCGGGAAGTTAGATGACTGGGAACGAGATAAATTCCTTCCTGACCTCTCTCATAAGGATGATGAAGATGATAGATGTTTCAGAGAATGTTTTGAAATCTTAGTAGCCCAGTCAGAAGTCTGGGGCCACTTTTAATTTTCTTTTTCCGTAATGCTTTGAGAAGGGCAGCTAGGTGGCACAGTGGATAGAATGCTAGGCCTGAAGGCAGGAAGACTCCTCTTCCTGAGTTCAAAATATGGCCTCAGACATTTACTAGCTGTGTGATCCCACAAGTCACTACTATTAAAATGATCTGGAGAAAGGAAGCACAAACTATTCCAGTATTTTTGGCAAGAGAGTTGGACACGACGGAAATGAATGAACAGTAACAAAGGCTTTGAGATGCTCCATATCAATCAACAAGCATTTATTAGGTGCTCACTATGAACTAGGCATCATGCTAAGTGTTGAAAATACAAAGACAAAAGCAAAACCATCTCTGCCTGCATGGATCTTACACTCTATGTGAGAAACAATATGTACTTACATAAATAAAACATATGAAGTACAGTGTGATCTTGGAAAGTGAGGTACTAGTAGCCTGGGTGGAGATAGGGGTTGCCAACAAAACTGGAGGACCAAGAAAAGATTTCTGCAGCAGGCGGTCCTTGACCTAAGTCTTAATTTGGAGAAAGTAATGTCTTCTTCAGCCCTAGGAAGCCATTCTAAAGCTATTGAATAAATGAAACAGCATTTATTAAATGCTTACTCTCTATCAGGCACAGCGCTGAACCCTGGAAATAGAAATAAATAAGACAGACAGTGCCTGCTCACGAGATCACCTTCTAAAAGGGAGAGACTCCACATGGAAGCATTCATTCACTGCCTCCTCACTTCTACTTCAGGATTCCTAGCTTCCTTAAAGGAAGCTCAGTTCATCTGCTGCTGTCTCTTAAACAAAGCCTTTTCTGAGGCCCCCATTTGTTACTGGGCTTCCCCCTCCCCTAATATTACCTTGTGCACATTTCGTGTTCATTTTTCCTCACTGCCCTACAACAGAACGTAAACACTTTGAGGGCAGGGACTTTAAACTGAACTCATTATTTCTCCCTTCATGCCAAGTCCTTCCTTCTTCTTAACTTTCCTAAAACTGTCGAGGACCCACCATCCTTCCAGTCACCCAGACTCACAGCCTAGGGGTCATTTTCCACTCCTCACTTTCTCCCTGGATCTCCCTATCCAATTCATTTCCAGATTCTACTTTAATAATGTCTCAGACACATGTCTCCTTAAGCTCTTCACTTCAGGACTGAAGTCTCTTCTCCAGTCCATCCTCCACTCAATTGTCAAATTCATCTTCCAGTATCTTCCCAAACCAGGTCCTCACCTCCCATCTGATAAACCCCATGGATTCCCTACCATTTCCATGATCAAACATAAAATAAAAGCCTTTCATAATCTAGAGCCTTCCTACCTTTCCATTTTTTTATACCTTAATCCCTCCATGTACTCTGTAATCCAGTGACACACTGGCCTCCTTGTTTCTTGCACAAGACACTCATCTCTCAACTCTCTGCATTTTCACTGGCTGTCTCACGTACTTAGAATTCTCTCCCTCCTTATTTCCTGGTTTCCTTTAAATCCCAGACAAAATTTCACCTTCTACAACAAATCTTTCCTTTTCCACCTTAGTGTTTGAACCTTTCCTCTGTTGATTATCTCCAATTCATTCTGCATATAGTTTATTTGTACATAGTTGTTTGCACTTGTCCCCCATTAGTGTGTGAATTCCTTGAGAGAAGGGACCACAATCTTTGCCTTTCTTTGTATCCCCAGCACTTATAACAATTCCTGGCACACAGCAGATACTTAATAAATACTCGGTACCCCAAGCTCCATTTATTCCATTTTTTACTGGTTCTCTGGGAAAGATGTGGTAACAGGAGGACTTGTAGGAGCCTGCATACAACTTTCAAGAAATAGCACAGTCTCTATTGCTATCTTTAGATGGAATCCAGGGAAAGCTTCTTAAGTTAGATTCTTATGGCTAACCTTAAATGAACCATGGAAAAAGTTCAATTCAACAAGGGGTGCCTATATCCTGTCCTTCCCCAGAATTAAAAGCAACATTGTCCCCAAGCTTGAAGGATTTATAATCTAGTTGAAATAGGAACAGATTACAAGCAATAGAGCAATAGCTCTGGAAGCACATATGCATTTTTGAGCCTCTATGTTCTTCTGTAGTCACAGAATGATAGACTCTTAGAATCTCAGAGTTGGAAGGGACCTCAGAAGCAGAAAGCCCCTCAGCAATATCCTTGACAAGTGATCATTCAGCTGCTGCTGAAGTAGGTCTGATATTAGAATGAAATTATACATATGCAGCTTATTTAATAGTTGACCAAAGGTTTGCTTAACCTTAGCATAGTAAGAGTATCAATACGGATACAACACACATCTTGGGAAGACATGGTCCCCCTCATCTCCATATGGAAATGTCAGCAGAGTAGGAATGTGGTGACTTCTGGGGCCTCAAGACACCAGCCAAATCTAAAGAGCCTTGACTCCACATGGGAGAAGTCCTGTATATACTCTTATGAAAACAGATGATATATTTTAGAGTAGATGAAATGCATAATTGGTCCGGTCCACAGAGAAAATAGGAAAGAGTCACTGGAGAGAGGAGAGACTGGAGACAATGAGATAGGTTAGGAGGTTATCACCATAGACTTTGTGGTAGTGGTGGTCTTTTGTTCTCGAAGAGGACCAAAAAGGCATTGCTATTTTGGAGTCGGGAGGTAGCGTGTCCAACTATGGCTGATCAGACCAAGATGAACTTGGAAAGTGCTACCACAGTTCGGGCATAAATTATCCATATGAACATTTGAAGTGGAAATGTCTCTAAACTTGCACATCTCGTGTTTCTTTTGAATTACTGCAATTCTGCTCTGCTCGTAGAGCACAATGCCTTCTTTGATGTGGGCACGCCATGCTTGGCAGTCTTGTGTTAGTGTCTCCCAACTGATTCCAAAGTTCTTCAGAGAGACTTTGAAGGTATCCTTGTATGACTTCTGATCACCATGTGAGTGCCTGCCTTGTGTGAGTTCTCTGTAAAATAGCCTTTTAGACAAATGTACATTTGGCATTCTGACTATGTTGTCAGTCCATCAGAGTTGCTCTCTGTAGTAGAGTTTAAATGCTGAGTAATTCAGTTTGAAAAGGAACCTCAGTGTCTAGTACCTTACTTTGTCAGATGATCCTCAGAATCCTCCTAAGACAATTCAAATGGAAGTGATTCAGTTTCCTGGTATGGCGCTGGTAGACTGTCCAGATTTTACAGGCATAAAATAATGAGGTCAGCACAATGGCTCAGTAGACTTGTAGTTTGGTAGGCAGCCTAGTACCTCTTCTCCCCCACACTTTCCTTCAGAGCCTCCTAAACAATGAACTAGTTCTGGCAATGCATGCCCTAATTAGGGGAGTTGCAGGGGAAGTGGCAAAGAAACGAAAGGGAATCTATAGGAGTTGGCAAATGATTAGATATGTGGGATGAGGAGAGGAAGAAGGCAAGGAAAAAAATGACTCCAAGGTAACTGGAAGGATGGTGGTGCCAGAAAAAGAGAGGCATTAGGAAGAGAGCAAGAAGTTTGTGTTTGAGTGGAGAAAGGGTTGGCTGCCCAAGAGATGTTGAGAATTAATAAGACCTGGCAAATGATCAGACACATGGGGTGACGGTGGATGACTCTCCTCCAGTCATACATATTTCATTGCCTCTGACTTTCCTTGCTTTGACTTGCATAGGGAGCCCATTGGCAGGAAGGCAACAGGGATGGGCAAGATATAGAGATTTTTGTAAGTGTGAGAAATGTAAAATGAGGGAGCTTATGTAGAGTGGCCTCAGTCTCTTCATCTTTTTATCTTCTTTACCTTAACAATACTAGCCTTAGTCAGGAAAGAACCTGAATTCAAATCCTGCCTTCCACATCCATATAGCTCTATGATCCTGGGCAAGTCATTTCAACTTTTTCTTTGAGCCATAATGTCATTAAACATAAAACAGGCTGCCTACCTCTCAGAACTATTACGGTCATCAATTGAGATAATCTATGTAAAGCAGTTTGCAACACTAAAGCATTATATGAATGTCAGCTATTATTAGTCCATACATTGCATTTCCATCCGCTACTTATATGCCTGTTTATTTCTCTTGGCCCACTTTATCATCATCCATTTAACCTTGCAAACACTCAAAAGAATAGGGCCTGGACCAGTTTTCCTTGCTGTCTGGCTCAATGTCATCTCCATAACACAGCATGGATATTGTGATGATTTTTTAAAATTTTCCTCTAAAGCTGCCTTAAAAGCTATCATAGTAAAGGAATTAATAAGTGAGCATCCTCAACAACAAAAAAAAGAACTTATTAATCTTTGAAGAAGTCAACAGACACTCTTGAAAAGGGAAAACATTTTTTTGGCATGAAGGATTTAAAATGGGAGGTTAACAGGAACTTTGGAGGTCAAGTGAATGTATCAGATTGGGTATTTAAACAGCAGCAAAAACAAAAACTTCAGATGTGCAATAAGCTATCTTAAATAAAAAGACTTCAGCATTTCCCCCAACCTACTAAGAACTTGCAGTCCCTTTTTCTTCTAGCCCTTCTGGAAGCCAGTGGATAACATGCCCTGGCCTTTTAGTGAGGATGGCTCACCTTCAGGAGTGTCTTGGGTAAAGGAACAAGAAATTATCTTCCTCAGGTGATCTCAATAGCCTCTGGATGGAACTCCAAGGGTTTCTACTGACCTTAAAGGAAGAAGGGAACTGACTCATTGAGTTAATGGAATGTGCTGCCCTCAGAAGGGCAGGCAATACTTAGGATTTATTCTGACTGCTTTAGATTATTTTTGTCACGCTGCTGTGAAAAACAACTCTAATAAGAAAACCCAGCAGAGAGCCTAAATCCTGAAGCAATACTGCAAGCTGGCTCAGCCATAGGGTAGTGCTCCACCTGGGATATTGGGCCCTAATTTCTCCATCCCAGCGTGGAGGTAATAGTACCTCTTCCTTCTCTTTTTAATAGAATACTAAAGATTGGAGTCTTCAGCTCAAAGACACTGGCAGAATTCTGTAACCTTCTTTAATGAACTGACAGAGAAAATGACAAATAGAATCTTAGGACCCCACTAAAAATAAATGTACAAAATAAAGACTAGGGCAGCATACAATTTTCCATGTTTATGGTATTTGTGGGGGAACAATTAAATCACGGAATTATAGAACTGTAGAGTGGCAGGGTTCTAGGCAGCCACCCATATATTGGAAGAATACCTACAGCAATCCATGTGACAGACGACCCTGCACCTGAAGAGTGCCAGTCCACCTTGGGATAGTTCTAAATGCCTCCCTCCTCTCCCTGCCCTTCAGTCCTTTCCCAGCACTACTCACCCTACCAGAGGCAAGGCGATTGTTTGTCATGAAAATAACATTAAAATGATGGGAACAGTTAGGATGTAGGCTATCTCCTATTTACTCCTTGATGAGTAATCTCATTGCTTGACTGACTGCTACCTGCAGAGAAATGGGGCAGCACAGACTACAAATCAGTTGAACACAATGAATACTATGTACTATACTTGATGAAAAAGAGCTGAATTGATGGTTTGTTCTCTCTCTCTCTCCACGTTGCTGTAACAAACACTTTCCTTTTAGCTTCTCCACAGGGGTGAGCCTCTTAGCAGTTCAGGGGTCTAGCAGCTTCTGTTAGACTCATGGTAATGAAAGCACTGTGCTCAGAAGTCAGGGGAGAGTTAGAATGAAGAAGGCTGATGTTGAATGAAGCAATTAACAGAAAGAAATAGGGCTGAGCTTCCACTTTCCACAATTTTGGCCTGGAACAAGTCTAAAAGACAGCTGCTTAACTAGAGATGTGGATTTTCTTGCCTAGCAACAACTTCTGCTAAATGAATATGTGCACATGTGACAAGAGGAAAGGTGATTGGGAAATGTACTGAAGCTTCTTTAGAAATTTCCAAGACAGAGAACATTTCTGTTGGGGTAGGAGGGAACATGTATCTTTTATTTTTTCATTGATAAGGTAAAAAGTACTCTGCCTACCTGCCTTGTGGCTTTATTATTAGTAGGACCAAAAATGAAATGTGAGGAGGGGGTGGCTTCTACCATGTCTCCATCCCATTCTCCATGACTTTGCATTCACTTCAGTATTTTTTCTACCCCAAGAACCCAGTATTCTGATGCTGCCTAAGGGATCCCATCTAGGATTGCTCTTTCAGGAAGAGATATGTAATAAACTTTACATTTCTTCTACTTCCTCCTTCTCCACCCAGCAGGCCTATCACAATTTATCCGTAGGCCTCTTCTTCTGTTTGGTTTTTGTGCGTGTGTGTGTATGTGTGTGTTTTTAACAATGAAAATGATTACCTGATGCTAAGGTGTAAATAATATTGTACCCTTATTCAAGTAGCAGTTTTCATTTTCAGGGCTCTTACAGGAATGACTAATGTGGGAATTTTGTGGATCCTGAGAGCAACCCCTTTTAAGGGAAAATACTTTTGGGCAGAATGATCAACTGAAGTGTCCCAATTAAAATATGTCACCTACTCAGAGGTCCAATTGTGGTTGGCCTGGGCAAGGAGTTGGGACATGGGGAAAACTACTTGGGCAGTAAAGTGATGGAGGGATTGGAAATATGGCAGCCTGGAGGCCAAGAGATAGGTTAGGAACTTATTAACAATAGACCACATAAGGTGATGTGAGACAACAACTCTGAATTGATAATTATAAGATATTTTTTTTTTTGGAGGAGGGAAGGCAGGGCAGTTGGAGATAGGTGACTTGCCCAAGGTCACACAGCTAAGTGTCACGTATCTGAGGTCATATTTGAATTCAGGTCTTTCGGGCTCCAGGGAAGGTTGCTTTATGCACTGCACCACCTAGCTGCCCCCATAATTATAAGATTCTTAAAGGAGAAAATGTCTTTAATAAAGCTTCTTTAAACTGATGCTTATATAGTAAGTACTCAAAACATTATTAAAAGAATAAAGTAAAACAAAATGAATGCCAAGTATGTTTTCTATTATTCCTGATAACAGAATAGAAAGCTTAGATTGTCCACTCCAATAAAAGCAGCACAGGAACTTTCTCAATCAGCTATAACAAAAATAGCTTTCCTTTGTGCATCCACCTTCACACCAGGAATCCCCATCAATGTAATGGAACTTCTTTAGTGGCTGCAAAATGGGGCCCAAGTTCTTGTCAGGGTCATCAGCAGAAGCAGCAGGTTCCTTATCAACAGAGTGTAACAGCCCTGCTGGGCCTGGCCCAAGAGAAAGGTTCTTCAGCTTCTGCCTATTTCCAACTTTCCCATTTGCCTTTGAGGTTTTTGTCCTGACAGTTTGGCCAAACACTCCAAGTCTCAGAGCCACATGCTCTAGATATGTAAGACAGTTAAAATGATTTCAGTCAATTTCTAAATGTTTTTGAGACTGCAGTCCTGCCTTGCTCCGGGACTCAAAGTGGAGCCCTAAATTTGAATCTCATACCTGTCATTTATTAGCAAGGTGACCCAAATGAGCTTCACTTTCTCTGTAAAAGGGGCGTAACAATACCTATTTACCTGTCTGGTAAGAAACAGTGGTTAAAAGGTAGGCTCATGTATCCCAAGTAGGTGAAAGATAAAAAGAAAGTTCCATATACACCAGAATATTTATAGAGGGACTTCCTGTATAAGTAAAGAACTGGAAACAAATGAGACATTCACCAAATGGGCAATGGTTAAACAAACTATGGCAAAAGTAAAGAAAGCAGAACCAGGAAAACAACATACACAATGGCTACAACTACACTATAAATGTAAAGAATACTGAGAATATAATGATGGTGTTCATCATGGGCACAAAGAAAGAAAGAGGTGCCTCTCCTCCTCTTTGCAAAAGTGGGGGGCTTTGGGGTGGAACATGGCGTGGAACATCACTTTTTAAAATGGGTTGGTTAATTTTGTTGAACTGGTTTTTTCTTCTGTTAGGGGCGACTCTCTAGAATGGGGCAAGGAAGAGATACATTGGGAGATACAGGAGATGTTTGTCCATTCTTGAAGAGGATCATGGCATCAGGAAGATGATGTCACGACTCATGTCACTCAAGTGATGAAGTGAGGCAGAGCTGTGCAAAGTCACCAGCCTCGCTTTCTCCTCCAGAGCTGTGTGGGCCCAGTGGCCAGATATGGATCAGGATGACTGGAGATGACCCGCACAGGTGATGTAAAAACAAAAATTATAAATGAAAATCCAGTTTAAAAAGAAAGCACGTTTTCCATGGAGTCCAGAATTCCTGGGTTCAAGTCCTGCCTTTGACCCACAGTGGTGAAGTGGCCTTGGGTGTCATCAAACTTCTCAATACCTTCACTGAACTTCACAGTCCTAAGATAGCCCACCATTTGGTGCAGTGTAGGCAGCTAATGCATGACCATGCCTCAGCTGCAGTCTCACTCGCAACCAGCCTCTGTGTCTGGCACCTCCTCACCCTGGAACATTCATCATCCCTGTGGCTTTCCTCCGCAGCTCCAGTCCCCTCCTCCCACTGGTACCTATCTGCATTGAGTTCTTCATAAAGGGTTGCTTGTACCATCCAACTCACAGGGCTGGCCCAAAAAATTATCTGTCTCAGGAACAAATGCCAAAATGTATGTAAAGAACTCTGCAAACGTCCAGGTGCTCAGTGTCAGCTATTGTCACTAATAATAAACAATGCAAATGGCCATACTCATTTTAAGGACAATGAACACTATGCAAATAACACTTAACCAGGGAGTAAAAGGTCAAGAAAATGACATCAATTTTCACTTCTCAGGGAAGTTACTTTTTGCAATCGCAAGTCATTGAATTTTTTCCTACTTAGCTGGATTGAACTTAACAAAACAGAAATGTTTCCCTCTTTTGCTCCTCATCAAATCCATTAGTACCAAAGAAACACGACTCTGAAACTCGGTCAGAGACGTCTGAGTTATTGCTGTAGGGCAAGGTGTTCTTCCCTACGAGCCTACACTAAACACGGAAACATAAATGGATTGTTCACGTTGGATCACTCCTGCTACTCTCAGTACTTCGTCTGTCTTAGAGATAGAGAGATGTGAATTATGCTTTATCAGTTTGTTTAACCGATCTGTTTCAGAACTGTTGATATCTTGTAGAAGAGATCATTACATAAATGAAGGCACCAATAAAGGTTAGTTAATACATATCAAACATGTCAAGACACAGAAGAGAAATCAAACACTATCATTAGGAACTCCCATTTAGGCAAAGCAAGGCAAGAAGCTATGTGCCAGCCACTACACTAAGCACCAGGGAGATATATAAGATATATACATATATATGTATGTATGTATATATACACATAAATGAGGGAGAAGGTTTAGTGTTGAAGTGAATTCCCGAAAATACCCATGAAGAAGGACATCAGCATGACGGAGGAATGTTCCAGGGTGAGGAGCTCCCAGGCACTGAGGAAAGTTACAGGGTGAGGCTGCAGCTGAGGTATTGTGTGGAAGTGCATTAGCTAGAGGTACCGTACTAAATTGTCATTTAGTCGTTTCAGTCACGTCTGATTCTGTGTCTCCGTATGGGATTTTCTTGGCAAAGATACTGGAGTGGTTTGCCATTTCCTTCTATTTTACAGGTGAAGAAACTGAGGCAAACAGGGTTAAGTGATTTGCTTAGGGTCACAAAACTACTAAGTGTCTGAGGCTAGATCTGAACTCAAGATGAGTCTTCTTGACTCCAGGACTGGCACTCCAACCACTGCACCACCTAGCTGCCTACTGTACTAAATGGTGGGATCTAAACATGGATATAATGGATTTTAGAAAACTTGGACCAAAATAAGATCATGAGTTCCTTGTCACTAGAGGTGTTCAAGCAGAAGAAGCTAGAGAGTATTTATTGGGGATGTTGCAGAAGAGATTCCCATACTGAGTAGAAAGCTGGGCGAAGTGACATCTCTGATTTCTTCCAAAGCTGAGAAACCATGGTTCTATGCATTATTCAGTAAGTTGAATCAAAAAAAAACAGATGACTTTATTCTTTTCCCCATTTAAGAAGGGTCTTAATTGAGCCTGCTCAAACTGATTCATATTCCTTTTGAAATGTGGATACTGGCATTTGGGGTTTTTAAAAATCTTATGATGAAATCTGGTTGCAGAGAAGCCAGATATACAGAAACTGTGAAATGCAAATGCAGAATGATTTCTGCTACCTTTAAAGTTTTAGAATCTAATTTACATTATATTAAAGTGACAGGAACATGGCCACTATATACAACCAAAAAAAAACCGTCCCAGACACATTCAGTGACTTCAGAGAATGAGAAGAACAATGTAGTATAGAATGCTTTGCCATGATGATAAAATTGGTTCATAGTAAGAACGAACCTAATTAATGTGGAAAAACATTCTCAACAACTTAAAAAACTGATATGGTATAAGGTATTTTCTGGTAGTTGGATATTTAAATGGATTTGTGCAGTGACTAGTAGTTTGCAATTTTCCAGTCCAAAAGAACAGTCTACTGAGACAGGTTAATAACATGCAAAAGAAAATGAGATTTTTTCCATAGATTCAGATGTCTATTATCCATGAATTCCATATATACTACTAGGAGTTTTAAATTATTTGGATTGCCTAAGAATATTGATTTCTTTGACACTTAATTTAAAAGATTTTGTTTTTTATTTTTAGAGAAATTATTTGGAAAATGGCAGTAATGTGAGAGAAGATATGACACTCAAAGATCTGGAGAAAACAAATTTATTAACATAAAACAAGCAGAAAAATCTTAACCATTCACATTTATGAGGGTGGGGGAGGGGAAGTGGTAAAAGTTGCATGTTATTAACAGAAAAACCTGAGAAACACATTAATTGCCAAGATTGTTGAATGAGTTTTTTCTTTTTTAAATTCCAAATGAATGTGTCTGCCATGGCACCTTCATTTACTCCCAGTCTGTTTACAGATCTGTGTTACTAAATATAACATGAACTGGGTTAATGCAAGAAAATGTACATTGACACCTGGTAATTTTTCTCATCTGGACCTGGTTGAGACCCAGTGACATAAACCTCATTCTGAAGTAAAGAAAATATTTAACAGTTCTACCATCAAGGTTTTATGTGAAAGGAAAGCCTCCATCTAACAACATAACTTTAGTTCTTGGTTATAATGCAGCAAATCTTCGATTTATTTCCAATTCCTAATTCAATCACTATGTTATTTTAGTTTGGGGAGGATAACCTTCCTATGTCTTTTCATATTTGGGGAACTATTTTTCTTAGTCATCAGTTTCCATTCACTATGGATTTCTTATATTGTAACAACTCTACTTCTCTGAGGACTCACTATGGATTACTGTTGTTATTGGAGAACTGCACTGCTTGGGTTGGCGACCCTCCTTGTATTTTGGTGCAGACCTCCGTTTTTATCTCCTTAGTTAGCTCTGTTTTGCAAGTGCCCTTGAGAAAGAACCATTTCTAAAAACTCACCTGCAGAGATCTTTAGTCTGAAGCCTTTGATATCAGATCTATTTTAACTCTTGGATTTCTGTCTCAAAAACCTTAACCTCAATATGCTTTAGAAGGGCTAAATACATTATCCTAGAAAAAAGATGTGACTGCATTATTTGAGATAAGTTGTAAATGACAGGAAGAGTATAGGCTTCTAAATATCTTGCACGCAGATGCTTGCTGATGTCACTTAAGCTTGTAAAACTTTTTGAATGGTCAACATTTTTGAAACCTGGCATGAAGGGAGATGCTCTTGGCTCATTTCATCTCAATCTGTTCTACTTCGTCAATTCATATGTCTTTTTCCTTATGATTAATGTTTTAGCTTGCAGCCACAGACCAAGAGACTGCTCAGGTGGAATCCATGCTACCAAACTCTAACTTGCTACCATGCTATGATACAGGAAACAAAGCATGCTGGGCTCTGATTGTAGTCTCTTGTGTTTTTGAAATACCAACCATGCCAAATCCTACATTAACCTTGAAGTGAGCCAACTACAGAGGTAGAAGTCTGCCAACAGCTCACACGGAAGAGAGGAGAGGCCCAAAGAAACACAAAATAACACTAAACTAATCCAGTGAATGCATTATGCATTACTTGACACAATTCTATAGAACAAGTTTTATCCTTGTGCCATCTTTCTGTCACTATTGTGCAGAGTGCAAAGAACGACAATAAAAACCAGGAAATCTTGAGGCGAGTTTGTTGTGTAATCAAACAGATCTTTTTTCCACTGTTCACTGGATCCTCTTAAGTTGTTTTTTAGGTACCTCTGGCTTCTTAGCTGGTCCTGATGAGTCTTGCTGTGCCTTTGGTTTAATCTCATTTTAAACTAATTAGACATGATGAAAAGCTTACCTGTCTGATGCTGAAGGATTTTTCAATGATGGTAATTTTGCTTTTAGACATTTCAGAAACCAATCAAATAAAGTCTTTAAATAGTGTGTTCCTTTTAAAATGGAGAGTCAATTTTGAAATAACTTTATTAGTAGCTTTGCCTAGAAACACCAAACTGTCCATAAATATGGTATTCACGTCAGCTTATTTTCAAATGTGTATTTATCATCGATAAATCAAGCTAACTAAACTGCAAAACACATAACGTAGGAACCGAGCTGAAGACATTTCAGAAGTAAGGGTCTCTTCTTGCACACTCAGCATAATTTCAGGGAGGGACCCAGGATTTTCAAATAAGCATGATTATCAGCAAGGAGGTATTTTTTGACGACAACTTCTTTGATAGCCAGAATACTCCAAAGTCAACACATATCCTATGACCAGCTCAAAAAGAACAAAGTAGATTTAAAAAAAAAACAACAAAATTGGTGTGATGTAATAATTAATTTAAAAAAAGGCAGGTTAAAAAATCTCACCTAAACACAGACGTAATTCTGAAATAAAACCAAGATCTTGGGAATTTAGCCCTCTGATAATGCTGTTTCTGCATTAGACCCAATGTCTTATGGCAAAATACCTCCTGCTCACTGTGTCTTGACACCATGGTTGTGAGCCTTCTGTAACAGTGAGAGTTCATGGCAGAGAAAATCTTGAAAATTCTTGATCGACCTTCCCCCAGTTTTAGAAAGAGGAAATAGGAAATTTTTTTAAAAATTCCACATGTTGCCATTCCTTTATATGTGATCCATTTATTCTCCAGCTAAATATGTTTGCATTCTATTTCTTTATGAAAAATCTTGTGATGTCGGATCCATGCTTTGAAGCTAAAGATTTCCTTTTCTCCTGGCTTCTTTCTTTGGCTTGTTTAGCAGTTTTCTAAAAGTTAAAAAAATAGATACATATAAGTATGTATGCCCTGCACAGGCTCAAAAACAGAGAGAAAGAGAGAGAGAGAGAGAGAGAGAGAGGGAGAGAGAGAGGGAGAGAGAGAGGGAGAGGAGGAGGGAGAGGGAGAATAAGCAATTTATCTTGGGAAAAAAACTCAGTTTTTAAGTGTTTCCCTCCATGTGGAGAAAAGAGGGCCATGGCTGTCTCCAGATAATTCGCAATATATTATTCTCAATGTAGGAGTGGTCTGAATTAACACTCAAAGCACAGTGATGGCTGTCCTTGCTTGCATCCTCAGAAGAAGTATGGAAACTCTTATCAGAATTCAGGAGGAAATATTTTCCTATTTTTCCAGATCTACTACATAAAGTGACCAGTAGCTGCAACAAATTATCAAGCCAGGACAGGAAAAATTTAGGATACCGCTAAAGAACTGCAGAATGTCAATGCTGGAAGGGCCCTTCTAAGATTATCTAATACCTTACATCATCTTAATACATGTTTCTTGATTGCTAGATTGCTTTTATACATGAAGGCTTTATACCTGACGATTTTATGAACAACTAGTTAGTGGCATAACTAGAACAGTAAATCAGATTTCCTGGTTCTTAGTCCAATCCAATAGTTCTTTCTGCTAAACTTTGTTCAACTTATTACTCAAAATTTCTCATAAAAACTCAATAAAAGGGTAATAACGGAAAGGAGAAGCATCATTTTCTTCAAGGCCACAATTGAATATACTTTTTTCTCTTGCCAGATAGGTTCATGGTTGATGGTATAAACTCATGCTAGCAACCTAAACAGCGGATTTAAATCCATAGTAACTACAGAGAAAAGATCGTGATCCTAACATTAGACAAAGATAAAATACAACCAGTATGCTACTCCAAAAGGCAGTTCAAAAACAAACAAATGACCAAATGTAGATTACTCACTAGATGTCTTTATGCAGCCTATACTTCAACCCCGGTATTCTGAATCCAAGTCTAGGATGCTTTGTGTTATATTCAACTACATTTCTGATGGTAGGATGGATAGTTTAGGGCTCTCTTAGAAACACACGGTCAAACATCTTACATCATCCTGCCTTATTTTGTTCATGGAACTTAGTATCCAAAACTCTCTTTCTTTAAGGGATACCACAGCTTAGGAAGGGATCCCTTTTCTTCAGAACAACAGCACACACAAGCACAAAGCCCTGACCTCAGGCCAGTCACATACTGGCTGTATGAGGTCAATGAGTCCTTTACAGTAATGTGCCCTTGATGCCCTCTCCTCTTATCTTCAATCACCTTCTCTTCCACCCTGCCCTTTCATCTTTAGTTCCTTCTCAATGGGTTCCTTTCCTACTGCTTTTGAACACATCAAAGTCTTCTCCAGTCTTAAAAACAAAGAAAACCCCTTCACTAGGCCCTACTACTCCCTCAACTCCTGCCCTATGTCTCTCTTCCCTTTCCCAGTAAAACTCCTAGAAAAGCTGTCTACACCTGCTGCTTCTCCTTCTTGACATCTGGCTTCTGATGGCATTGTTCCCCTGAAACCACTCTCTCCAAAGTTATTAGCGATCTCTCTTAACTGAAAAACTGAAGAGTCCTTTTTCAGTCCTCATCCTTCCTGGCCTCTGTGCTGCTATGTCATGCAGACACCCCCTCACCTCCTGGATATGGTCTGTCCTCTAGGGGTCTTAGTGACACCACTCTTAGTTTGCCTTCTACTTATCTGGCTGCTGTTTCTCAAGCACCTTTCCTGGCTCTTCCTCCAGATCGTGACTCCTTCCCCAAGTTCTGTTCTCAGCCCTCTTTTCTCCATTCATGCTTTTTCTCAGTTACCCCATCAGATCTCAGGATTTTAGCAGTCATCTTTATACAGGTGACTCTCAGTCACTAGTTTTCCTCCCCAATTTCCCCCAAGCTTCAGTCCCACATCATTAACTATCTATGGACTTTTTCAAAGTACATATCTCAGAGATATTTCAAACCCAATATGGTCAAAGCTGAACTCATATCTGCCCTCCCAACTGTACACCTCCCCACCCCAAGTCATCTATATTTCTTTCAAAGGCATCAACATTCTTTCAGTCTCCAGGTTTGTAATCGTGGAGTTAGCCTAGACTCCTCACTCTCACTTTACAGAACCAATCAGTTGCCAAATTATACCAGTTCTACCTTTACTTGTTACCTTCTAGTTCTCACATCCAGCCCCTTCTTTCTACTCACACAGACACCAGCCTGGTTCAGACCCTCATCATGTCTCATCTAGATTGTTGCAACAGTCTCCTAAATGACCGCTCTGACTCAAGTCTCTCATCACTATAGTCCATTCTACATACTGTTGCTCAAAGCAAAGCTGACCATGTGATTCTCCTACTCAAACTCCCTCTGTTTGCTTTTTTTTTTTTTATAAATTTATTTATTTAACTTTTTACATTCATTTTCACAAGATTTTGGGTTCCAAAATTTTCTCCCCATTTG